>ML782837.1:255162-295711 GCA_009831015.1 Picea engelmannii
ATTCAGCTGATTGTTCAGAACTCTTAACTGCAGGGTATTGAATTTGTTGCTCAGATTCAGAATCTGAGTAAGGTAAGTTGAGTATGTTCTTGCCTGCACTCTGCTCTGTTGGATGCCCTGTATTTTGTTGTGTAGTCTGCTCTATTGCCTGCTCGAAACTTAGTTTTCTTTTTGACCTGTGAGGTTTCTGTCCAGACAATCTGTCTTCTGAAGGTCTTGGTAAAGCCCTTCTTCTTCTTGAGCTGCTCAGAGGGGATGATTGCTTCCTTGAGCCAGCCATTTGTTCATTTGCAGTCTGGTTCTGGGTTTCAAAACCTTCCCAGAACAGAAAGTGCTCCCATGTCCTCCCCTGTTGTTTCAACTCTTGGAGGAGAATCAATTTAATGAGGCCTAGGTGACATAGAGTATTTTTTATGCTCAAAGGTTGAGCTCTAATTCTCCAGCATACCTTGGTCAAACTGTGATATAAGAAATAAGGCAAATTGATGCGGGTCTTGTTTGTGAAGTGATCCATCAGTTTAAAGTGATACATCATCAATTTATCATATCTTCCTTCTGATGTAATGTATAATTGAATGCCTTTGAATACATCTTGCCACCCTTCATCCAAATATGAAACGAGCATACATTTACTCCACGCTTTGTGCTTGTACCCATCTTTCAGATAGAACCTGAAATTCTGATTTTTAGGAGCGGTGGTTTTAAACCATCTTTGACCAGTTGTCGGCAATCCTGTAGCTTCTGCGATGAACTCCTCATTCACTTTGATTTCCACAGAGCCAACCCGAGCTCTGTTGCCATCAAATGTCTTGGCGAAGGCTTCAGCCGTGGCTTGGTGACACCCATTTTGCAATCTTTCTACAAATTCCATACATCCTGCATTTGAAAAGTGCCTCTGGACCTCGGGATGCGATTGCAAAAAGGATAAGTTATCCAATTCTCGTTTGAGTAAAAC
The DNA here is from genome assembly GCA_009831015.1 of Picea engelmannii. Taxonomy (NCBI): domain Eukaryota; kingdom Viridiplantae; phylum Streptophyta; class Pinopsida; order Pinales; family Pinaceae; genus Picea; species Picea engelmannii. The sequence goes on from ML782837.1 coordinate 256,118, forward strand.
TCCACCGCGTTTTCTCACCATTCTGCAGCTCCAGCACTTGACCACTGTAATTCCTGTAACCTGTTTAGTCGAACCGAGGTTCTGCGTTGCTGAAAGAAGTCTCGGCTTCGACTCTATGTTGGATCAAATGAAAACCTCGACTGTATTTTGGAAACAACTCGTGATATGCAAACTCTGCTTGATTTGATGGTGTCAGGCCGGCGGTACCTCCTCTGTACCTGCGTCTCCAAACACAAACTTGCCATTTTGGGTGTGATGAGAGTTGAGCGTGGGTTCTGGAACGATTTCGAATTTCCATCATATCCTGATACACATGATTGAACTTCTATGATCGCCCACTCCTACCAGCGCATGCCTTGGATTTTCTCTGACGTGGGGGGTGATCACCTCATCATTTATTTCATACGTGGATATCACGCACGTGATTACTGCTTCATGCAACAACGATACATGGAGAACGCCTCTGCCAAAAGCTCGCTTGCCACTTTCACCAGCACGCGACCCCTTTGAAAACCCCTGTTAGCTGCGGAAAGTATGTACTTTCCACAACACACCATTTAGTAGAAGACCTACCTTAGCTGCGGAAAGTAATTACTTTCAACGGCGTGCCACATCACTTGAAACTGCTCCTTAGCCGTGGAAAGTGGGTACTTTCCACAGTGCGCCATGTGCGAACTGACTGTCAGAACTTTTACGCTTTGTCACTTTCCACAGTGCATCAACTGATGAAAATACCTCCTTAGCTGTTGAAAGTGGGCGCTTTCCACAGCGCACAATGAATCTTTCGGACGTTTGTTAGCTGTTGAAAGTGAGTCATGCCAATTTACAAAAAGAAGATTTCATGGACCTCATTTATTCCTAGGACAAAAACAGAAACCTAAGCTTGCATCCAAAGAAACTCAAAAATAATTTGAACTGACAACCTAACACCTAAAGGAAAACAAATAAATCGATAAGTTTATTTGAGGAGTTAACAGTATCCCAAAAAAGCCTTCTCTAATAGGATCCCCACAATTACCTATGGCACGTCTCGAGCCACTCAGTAGTGTTTTCCTCTTTGATTGAATTCTCCAACTCCTAGAATCGACCTGAAATATATTTAGCACAAGTCTTCACTTGTGCACCTTTCTCTACAACAAACTCCATAAACTGCGCAATGAGATATTACTTCATCATTTCTTCATTCTCAAACTTAAGATTTTATATCTGGCTTTTGGATACATCCATTTATATCAAAATATTCTCTGCATATTCTTGTAATGGCTCCAACTAATCCTTCCTTAGTTGCTTGTCTGTCTACACAGTCTTTAGCTCTGCTGGTAAATTATTTAAATTTTGCATGCTCCTCAGCCTCTCCTAAATGTTCATGGACTTTTGTTTTTATTTCATCTCCTACGCAGCTATGTTGATGATTTCTTCCTTTTGTTCCAGTGCTTGCAACTTTTCATCCTCTTCCATACTTGTCCAAATTTGTGCACTTTTGTCATATAACTCTGTAATGTCCTGAATACTTCATGCCATGCTCTCCATGTGCCCTACAACTTCCTTTTCTCTCTGTGATATTACTTCTAGTGGCGTGCTAGGGATCACCTTCTCTACCAGGTCTGAAATTTCATGTCTGTACCCTTCGATATCCTGTGCTATATTTTGGATATTTTATTCTGCGCTTAACTCTTCTACTAGTGTGTTGCATGGAATAGTCTGAAATACTTCCTCAAGTATTTGTTCTAGTTTCTCTATGTGCTATTTTTTTTCATTTCTTTCGAGTTGCACTTCTTTGAGGGATATATCTAGTATCTCTTTTTCCTCCCTGGATGTCTCTAATTTTGTTGTGTTTGTCCCAACCCATGATTGAACTTCATTAGTGATGCTAACCTACATCTTATATAATGCCTTGGTTGGAATCTTCAACAACACCAATTCCAACTGCTCTATCTCCTTCAGGGATTTCCATGTTGTGTCCTCGTCCACTTGTAGCATTCCTTGGCTAATATGGAAAGTCTCACTTCCCATTATTGTTTTCTGAACTATCTCTTTTTCTTCATGTAGTTGTTCCCGCTGAAAGGTGTCTCTGTGTTGTGCGAGAATGAGTTGTAAGCTCTCTTGAAATTCTTTAACTTCCATCATTTTCTTCATTAGTTCTTCTCTTTGTGACTCTGCAACATGCAATGCTTCTTCTCCTCAATCATGTACTTTATCTTCCATCAATTCTACATCGTCCTCAGTTATGTTGAGATGAGGGGGGCTTCTTCTGCACTTTTATATTCTTTATCTTTTCTCCTATCTACATGGTTGATGTCCTCTTTGGTGGTGTTTCTATCTGTGCGGGTTTCTTTGTCTTTGGTGGGTCTCCACATACTATCTCAGGGATTTTCTTCTTCTTCTGCGCTTCCTCCTTTGTTATTTCTTCACTGCCAGTTCTTAATACTAAGGACCTCGGTACCATTTCCTTATTCCTTGGCTTCTTGACTGTCATCACACTCTCTGTTGGTTGTGTGCGCTATTATATTTTCCTAGTATTGGCTTATGAACTACTAGATTTCTGTGACGTGCCAACTTCTGCTTGTTCTTTTCCCTTTTCTCCTTTCTTTCCAACCACTGGTACTTTCCACTAATCTAGTCATTTTTCTATTACCCATTGTACTTCCTCTGATGTGATGCAATACTTCATCTTTAACCATGTCTTCTTGGGGTCTCTCTTTTCTTGTATCTATACGTTGTGCCTAGATGCCCTGAAGTTGGAAATCCCCTCATGCTCCTTCACCACTTTAGGTGATATCCTCCATGTGCTTGCTATTTTCTCTTGCATCTCTTGAATATACATGCCAAAAATACTGGCATTAGATTTCCTCTCCTTTGGATTTGTATTATGTTGCAGTTTTATGTACCTTGTTGCGCCACATTTTCCTCTCTTATCACATAATAGTGATTATTTTGGTTTTTCCCATGTCTCTAAGGCTATCAAAATCAACAACCAAGAGTAGTGTAACTATGTCCCAGAGTCTTGCCCATCTCTGTAGTCTTCCAAAAATAGGTTGAGCAAATAAGGTGCCCAATTGAGAATTGTCCCCTTTGTGCACTGCGCGGTTGTTGCTACCACTCCTATCAAAGCCTCCTCCTTGCGACATTTTCTTAGTAACTTGTAGGCCATCAAATTTGTCACTATTCATGTGGTTGGCTCATTTATATTCTTGATAATCATGCCTCTACTTCATCTATCAGTGCCAAATTGTGATTTTACCTCCTCTGCAATCCCCTTTTCCTTTGTTTTATCATCTAAAAACTCTTCTGGTTTGATTCCATCTATTGGAAGCCCTATAATCTACGCAATTAGATCTACATCAATGTAGATGGGTTTGTCCATAAAAAAAACCTTCAGGAACTCTTTCCAATAGTTGTTTGATGCAGGACTTGACATCCTCCCCCCTCCCAAAGTGTGGGATCTTGAATAAATTCATAATACTATTTTTATGAAGCCTCGTGATCCACTGTTTGGGTTCTAATATCGTGGTTCCTATCAATTTTACCCCTTTGTTCTCCATTGAAATGTACTATGTGATCTCCATAAACTTAGTCACCTCTATGACATAATGATCTGCATATTTTTAGTTTATGAACAAACCCTAGCATGTCCTCGACAATAAGTATTGATTCTGGAATGTGGGGTACTAAAAAAACAACCTACTTATGTGTGCATGCTCCTATTATTGTTGGCCTCAATTTTCTCTTTGATGGTCCTGTTGTCTCGACCTCCTATGTGTTTTTATCTGCATCACTGTTTTCCTCGAATTTTGGGGGTTCCTCTACCATAGGGTTTTTCACTTTATCAAGTTCATCTAATTCAATCTTAACACTTTCTTCCTCATTCTATTCTCCATCTATGTGCACCGCTCAGGGTTTTTCTACATTAGGGTTTGTTGCTTCACTAGGGTTTCCTTCTTCTCCCGCCTAGTTTACTTCTGCTGCTTCTTCCTATGGGTTTTGTTCTTCTACCTTTGTCGAGCTAATCGATTCTCTTTCTATCGATGATATTTCATCCATATGTACTACTTTCGTCGCCTCCTTCGTCGATTTTTTAGTGCTACTAGTTCTTCTTGCAAACTGGATGGGTCCTCTGAACTTTGGCGGTGTCATTTTTCTAACTTGGGAAAAATTCACTACAATTATCGACTAGGTTCTTCAAAATTTCTTAATCACTCACACTCTTTTCACTTTGTCACTCCTTTTCTCAAAATAATAAGTGTTTACTTTTTTCATGCTTCTCCTCTTTTATAAACGCTTTCATAAATTATCTGACGCACCTTGTATTTTTTGTTCATGGGTTTTTACTTTTTAGGTCATTTTCTTTCCTGATGCGTAGTGTTCACTTTTTTTGTCACACAATACCTTGAATTTTGTTGCACCAAATTATTATCTGCTATGTTCTATAACCTTCAACTATATGTCTACCACTTATCCATCTACCTACTTATTTTTGGATTTTTCTTATTTTCCCTCTTTTTGTGTCCTCTTTCTTCTTTTAACTCCTACTATATACAATATGTACAAGTCTACATTTTGTGTGCAATTACTAAGGGTTTGTGCATTGACTGTCCCTATATAGTTTCAGTCGACTACCATTTACTAGTCCTTGAATTTCTTTGCCTGTTAAATCCTTCAGCTGCAAAACATCTCCTTCTATGACAAACTTTATCTCATATGGACCTAGCCAATGCATTTTGAGCTTCCCTGGGTGTTGCAATTACTTACTTTCATATACAAGAACAATATATCTTATCTTAAATTTCTTCTTCTTAATATGTATGTCATGCCAAGATTTTTCCTTTGCTTTTTGTACTTCTTGATGGAAACCCACTATGATTATGCCTTCTTCTAATTCCATGAGTTGAGCCAATCTTTCTTGGGTTGCGCCTCTTTCTTCCATATCTATAAGTTATGCAATGTGGAGACTAGGTATCAAATGCTTCAGAGGTACCACTGCCTCCTTTCCATACACCAATATAAAGGGTGTATTCCCTGTAATCTTCTTTCTTGTATTTCTATACGCCCATAGTATTGTTGGCACCTTCAAATCCCAATCATCCTTATTCACATTACAAATCTTATTTAATAAATTCTCCAATATATTGTTAAACACTTCCACTGTTCCATTAGCTTGATGATGATAAGGATTTCTCTTCTAATGATGTATCTCAAATTATTCAGTCATTTCTTTGATAGTTCTATTGATAAAATGTGTCCCTTGATCACTCATCAAAACTCTATGACATCCAAATCTTGTGAATACTTTCTCAAATAAGAAGTGTGTTGCAGTTTCTGCGTTGCAATCCTTCACTGGTGTTGCTTCATCCCATCTGGTCAAATATTTCGTCGCTATAATAATATATTTGGATCCTGATATTTTGGTTGGTATATTAATTGGTCCCACAAAATATATTTCCCATTTATGAAACACCTTCAAATTTACTTGAGGTCTTTATGGCATCTCATCCCTCGTGGATGGATTTCAAAGCCTCTGAAAAAAATCAAAATTGTGGCAGTACTCCTATGCATCCTTGTGAACTGTTGGCCACCATAATACTGCGTGCAATATATTTTGTACAATAGCCTTCCCTTCATAGTGTCCTCCAACAATTCCTTCATGTGTTTCTGCTAAAATGATAGGCTTTTCATGATCCATAACACATCTCCTAAAAATGTTGTCTTCACCAAGTTTGTACAAGCGACTTGGAATAAATTGGTAGTCTACATCTCTAACTACCAGATTCTTCTTCTGTGTAGTATTAAATTCCTTTGGGGAAAATCCTATACTTAAAAACTCAATAATGTTAGCAAAATATTCGTCAGCAATGTGTATTGAAAACAATTGTGCATCCTAGAATTTGTCCTCAAAGTTACTTGGTTCCTCTCCATTAGTTATTCTAGATAGATGATATGGCATTGGATTCAACATTTTAGGCTTCACCACTAATTCAAAATCAAATTCCTAAAACAATAGGCCATCTGCATATTCTTCCCACCAACACTGGTCAATTGACTAAATATCTAAGAGAAGAATGATATGTGAACATCTTAAAATGTTGACATAGAAAATAATGTGTGAATTTATGCAATGCATATACCATGGACAATCCTTCCCTTTCTGTAGTATTGTAGTTCTGTTCCAAATATGATAACTACCTGCTTGCAAATTCTATAGGTTTCTCTATATCTCCTTCTCCCAACTATGTTAATACTGCTCCTAGAATTATTGCAGATGCATCCACATGCACATGAAATTCCTTTGCCTAGTCTAGAAAAACTAAAATTGGCATTGTCAACACTCCTTCAAGATATCCAAGCTCTGTTGGAATTCATCATTCCAATGATACTCAATTTCCTTTTTCAACAATTTCTCCATCGACGCAGTAATCTTTGCATATCCCCTTATAAAATTCATATAATACCTTGTATGACCAAGTGTAGTTTTTAACTGGCACACTGAATTAGGTGGTGGTAAGTTAACTATGACAACAATTTTATCAAGATCAACCAACATACCTTGTTTACACACCACATGCCATAACAAAATACCAAAAGGTGCGCTGAAAATGAATTTCTTAATATTCAATGAAATTTGAGACTGTCTACACCTGTCTAACATCAATATTAACACTTCCACATGATCCTTCAATAAACTAAACATTGTCCAATCATCCAAATAAAATTTTAAAAACTTATGAATAAAGTCCTTGAAGGTAGCACTACCACCCTTGAAAAAATTGCAGGTGCTATATTCAACCTAAATGGCATCACTATATACTGGTATGATCCCCATTCTGTTGTAAATGTAGTCTTATGTCTACATTCTGATGCTATCTTGATCTGATGATATCCTTAAAACCCATATGTAAATTAATAGGTTTCTTTCCCTCCTGCATTCTCCAAAACTTCATCTGTAAATGGTGTAGGAAAATGATCATGCATTAAAGAATCATTTATTTTTCTCATATCTACAGGGATCCTGATTCCCTCTTGCTTATTTTCCCGTACTACCATAGGGATGATCCATTCTTATTCTTCCATAGGTTCTATGACACCATCCTCTAACATCTTGTCAATTTTTGCCTTCACCTTCTACTTGTACACTGGATTCAACCTGTAAGTTATCTATCTTATTGGTCTGGCTTCTAGCTTCAAAGGGATATTCATCTCTCCCAATTCTCTTTCAACTCCTTTCATCTCTAAGAACATCATTGGAAATAAGTCACTGTACTCGAGAAGTAATTCTATTATTCTTTCTATTGTCTAATTATCCCAATAATCCCCAATGGTTGCAATCTTTGGGTTTTGTGTTGTTCCAATGTTTACCTTATTGATATTTAATGGTGCATAATAATATTATGAATCTAACTTTGTACCTTCTACCTCTCTTTCTCCTTCAACTTTTGTAATCTTGATGTTGCGCAGGTTTTCTTCTGCTGACTATTCTTCTTCTGTGGCATGATAGCAGTGTAGAAACTGTCTAACTGTTTGTCTCTGTTGGTTCTGATAAGATGTCACAATATCCCCTTATGATTCTTCAAAAATCTAGTCTCTTACTAACCTTAGTGCTGCATCTATTTCTGGATTCTCATGCTCAAATGTAAATGTAATCACAAAATTATGTTATATTTCTTCCCAACTTGCAGTTTCCCTGCATTGTTCTAATTTTGTGTACTAATTCCTTGGAATGCCTTCTAATGTGTGAATAAAATGATGTGGTCATTCTTTTGGTGGTACTAATATCCATTGAATTATACATATTTCTACATGCTCTTTGGGTTGTCCCCTTCCATCAAACTTCTCCACTTATCTATCCTACTGCTCTACACCAAATCTATTGCACAATAATCTCTTGAATGGATACCAGTTATTGATCTTCTTTTTATGTGTACCCCACCATAGTGCAGGTGTATCTTTCAAAGAAATACCCAAAAATGATAACCTTTGATTTTCCATTATTTCTACTTCAAATTTCATTTGAAATTCTTTGAAGTCATTCTGACCATAAAAAGTGGGTGGTTCCCTTACCTCTGTACCAACCCATCTTACTATGCGGGTCATCCTTGCGCATATTATGGTGGATAACTCATGTAATTGTTTTTTCCAATTCTCTAGTCCTATTTCGGAGTCTGAATCACACAAACTAATACTCCTCCAATTCAACATGCCATTTGCAGTTGCATTCACACAATATTCTTCTCGCGTAGTAGTTCTATACAGTTGGTTTATGTCCTCTGTAATAAAATTTTATGATGCAGATTCAACATACCTTCTTCGTTATGAGGGATATAATGACACAATAACTTTGTATTATCTTTATTCGAAGATCATTTTTCTAGTCTTCAGATGATAATATCCTGGTTATCAAAATCCCAGTCCATCCCAACAATGTTGGATATGGTGAAGTATTATCTACTATGTTAATCACTCCAAAGTCTTCCATTGTGCACACTCCATATAGATCTATTGGTATCCCCTTCAATCTTCCAATTGGCACCACCCTGTGCTTATTTTGTAGATTCAACTGGATAGGTAAAAATCCCAATGTGGGTTCCCCCATAGCTTCCCATGTCTTCTTAGGAAAAACATTTACTTCAGACCCTAAGTCTAGTATGATATCACCCATATTGAAATCTCCAATGTTTGCATTCAACCTAAATTCCCTACTTGTTCTTCTCTTTTTACAAACCTTATTGACTATATTTTGTTTTGGTTTCATTTCTTCTCTAGAATTTCACCTTTTTAACATACTTTGTAATACTTGTAAAGATTTTTTTATCATTCAACAACTTCACACAAGACCCCCAAAAGTTTCTCAAATTCCTTACTTGTTTTGATGGCTCCTCTCTTCTAGTTTGATCAAATAATGGAGGCATGTCATAGACTGGTACAACATATTATGTATTTGTTCTTGAATTCGATGCAATATTCTCATTCAAAATATCCTACCTAGCTTCCTTGAATGCCTCCTTCTCTTTGCATGCATCAAACTTTTGTTTAGGTGTTGTGTTTCTCCTGACCCACTGATACTGATCCTGATACTTCTTTATTGCATCTGCTCTTGTCTTGGCTCCAGCTATAGTAAATATGTTGATCTTCTTCCCATCCTTTTATTTTTTTTCCACAACATTCCATTGGACATTCTGATTGTTCTAGTTCCTTTTGTCCTATATCTTTACTAAAAGTGTCGGACAATATTCTATCTCATGGTCTGCTATGTGACAATACATACATGTCGCAGGTGGTTGTGAAAAATCCATTTCATTTTATCTAGGTTTTTGCCAATTGTGATAAACCACTGGTTCTCTACCTCCTCCAAATCCTCTTCCTCCATGGCCTCATCCTCTGAATCCTCCTTTGTTTTCTTGATTTTATCTACACGATGTATTATACTATGGTGCTTGATTGATCTGAATTATTTTCGGCATGAAACGAGAGAGGAAATATAATAAAGAAACATTAAGAAGTATATCGAATATCCAATAATATAACATAAATTTATCAGTATTGAAACCATAAACACAGAGATATAGTAATACACAATTTTCTATTAATGAGCGAAAATGTACGAAGACTGTAAAAATACAGAGTGAAAGACTCACTACAATGGTGGAAACTTATCTCTGAGAAGAGATGTGTTCGCTCCTCACATTCGCAAGAATATGATTTTACAATGAGGCTCCAAATGCCCTTTTATCATAAAGAAAATCTGAAACCCTAACCCCGGAAGATGAAAATCCAACAGTTTTGTGGACCCCGTTTTGGGTAGTTTGGTGTATCAACTTCCTAGGGGCGTAACTTTGGAATACAATATTCGTTTGGGGCACATGATAGCTTGTTGGTAAGGTATCTTCGAGGAAATTAATTTTTTGGGATTAATTAGAACCTTTATCCATAATTGAGAAGCTCGATCCCGAGAAATCTTCATTTAGGTCCTCAAAATGGCCCCGGAAGTTAAAAATTGCTAAAAATAGTAAATTACCCAAATTGCTAGAAAACTATTTTGAGATAGTTGGAAAAGGTGGGTGGCCATCAATATCCACCTATATCACTGATTGTACTATGGATGTGGATTATTGTACTATGGTGGCACTACACATTGTTGCACGTTGTTATACTAAGGTGGTGCTCCAAACTGTTGTGCGTTATTGTACTACGATGGCACATAAAATTGTTAAGGGTTTTTATAATGCAATTGTTGCGCAGGTTTTCATGTAATTAATTCAGCTTGTACCCTATACATATATGATGTCTTCTCCTTCATTATCTCCAAGGTTCTGCAGTCCTTATATTCATGTCCAACTGACTTGAAAAAATTACAGAATGTAGTCTTTGGTATTGTTTGAAACTTCTGCATCATGGGACAATGATAAGGATCATGTCCATGGGTTCTACATATCTCGCACCATGGTCCTCCCATGGGTAAAGGATTCAACATTCCCATCCACATGTATTGCACAAATTTTGGGCACTCATTCTTATGATGACCTTCTATTATGCAAAATGTGCACCATACATATTTTCTCTTTTCCTTTCCCTTATTCCGATTCAATTGGAATGTCAGGTTCTTTAGATCTTCTCTCAGCTCTCCCACAACTAGATCTGTATGCTTATATTGATTTTCCTCTAACTGCAAAGCTACCTACAACTCCTCAACATGACTTTGGAAATTTTGTTGCCTCAATGGATAATTCAAGTGTCCCAATACAGAGTTAACAAATAGATGTCTATGTTGCATATCAGTAATAGGGTGCTTCAACTTACCTTTTGTCCTCTTGAAATTCTGATCAACCTCCCAGACTCACTCACACGTCTTCTGCTTAATATCTATCATTTTATTCATGAATTGATCCTATGAAATTGTTTTATGAAATTCATTGATCAATTTCTTCTTCACATCTACGACAACTATAGGTGCTCCCGTTGGATTATCTACTGTGAGACTCATATACCAATATAATTCACAGTCTTTGAATCTGATTTCCAACTACGCAACCTTTGTATATCCATCTGTAATCTGCTTGTTTTCCCAAATATTCTCACAAATAAACAAATTCTTTTATGGGTCATCTGACCCTTCAGTAACCGAATAGTTGGATCTTGTCCTGCCATTGTGAATTTAGATGTAATAACAACTCCGCGCGATGTAGATACTTGAATTCTACTTGTTGAAATTATACTTCTTCTCTAATTTCCACTGGACCCACGTCCTACTAAGAGCATTCTACCACTAACCACTTGCTTTCTAAACATTTCTTGTTTTTCAGATGTCTTAGTTGCAGATGGGGTTGTGGGTTCCACACTAATTCAGATATGGAATGGAGAGGCTTCTTCTACGTCAAACCCCTAACCTCTATTTTTCATCTCATATGTGGCACACAATATTACCTCAATCTGCCTTGTCGCACAAATATCATCTACCTCTTTCTCATCAATATCCAAGTCCTCTCGCTCAGCTAATGTCCTCTTTTTCCTATTTATCTTATATGGGTAGGGTCTTCCATTGCGTGTCACTCCCGCTCTTTCCATTATCTCCTTGGTTTTTTCCTCATCCATCATAATAGTGTCCATTTCTTCCTTCTTCTGGCCTTCGTCCATAGCCCTCTCCATATCTCATATTTTCCTTAGTGCTTCCCCCAGCTCCCCCATGCACGAAGAGTGATTTAGTTGTCTGAATCCATTGTCATCACTCCTTTATCATGCAATAATATTTTGATCGACATGTAAATTGACTTGGTGTACCTCCCTCTTGGTCCGTTCAGAAATTCCTCCTCCATAGCAACGTAAGACTTCACAGTACCAACTGCAAACTCAATAATAAACCCTACAAAAATACTCTCTAACTAGAAATCCACTGTGTGCATGAATTTATTATTGACCCTATCCAACCACACAATATTCTCAGTAGTCCACTCTACTGGCCTTATCTGATTAGTTGGATGAGTACCCTTCAACCTCAATATCCATTCTTGTAATAACCCTGGAAAATAACAAAAATATTGCTCATGCAAATCAATAAACACATACCTCTGTAGATACTACCATGGTGTATACCTGGATACTCTACTATCTCTCTGCATGAACTTGAGATGCTTTGTGTCCAACCATCTTTCAATCTCTTGATTTGTAGGGTTCCATGACCTAAACATCCCCTTATACTACTTCATTCTCTTCATGAAATCCCCTCCTCTCCGATATTTCGAGTTCCATTCAGAAACCAAACCATTTTTTGGATGTATGGGCTAACCCGGGTTCTACCTTAGTTCTCCAAAAAAACTATAGAAACCATTGGCCCCTCTAGTAAACTAGAAGGAAACACTGCACATAGAGTGTAGTGCAGTCTCACCCGAGATGACTTATGGGTGATTGCATGACCCAAGTGCCTGCAATCATTGAAGGGATGGAACTCACGGGAATGTTAGGCATATTTATACTTCTTATACTTTAACATTCATTCTACCATACCATCATTCAGATCTAACTTTTATTCAACCCTTAACATTCATTCTGCATAATAAATCTAGTGCGTGCTATAAAATAACCTTAATATATTCATACATTCATTTATTCATTCAACATAATAAGCATTGCAAGACATAAAGAACACATTCCACACATTAACACAAGTTTTTACCGTGTTTCACCCCCTTGGGCTACATCCACAAAGATCTTCTTCTTCTTATTATTATTCATCAAAATATGGCATTGCGTGAATTGCATCATGGTTTTAGTACTGGTGAGGCTGACCAATATCGCACCAAGATCCATAACTTGCGACCTGACCCTCAATTACAATCCATAATTCTAAAAAAGATGACTCCATTTGAGCTCCACAACTCTCAACCAAAACTAGTGACTGCGACTCAAACTCAAAAAGGTTCTCAAAAGGGCTTCTCCACATACATAAGTGATCCCATCTACCTCATACATCCTCTATTTATATTACAAAAGGTAGGGAAAAACCCTTACATCATAACCAAAAACCCTATCCCTATTAGATTAGGATTGTCCACATAATAACTTCCTTTGTGTGGTCGGTTTTCATTCCTTTCCTTCTATTGCACTGCTTTCCCTTCTTTCCTTGTGTGCACTGCTTCCTTTGGTCCATTCCTTAATTTCTTGCCTCGTTTGTTGCGTTGTATCCAAAAATAGCATGCTCCAGCAACAAAGGTACCATAAACTCAATAAATTTAGTTGTATACTCGATCATCTACGGGAGAGGAGCATGAAGATGTTCATGAAGAATCTCCTGTAGAAGAAGGTGAGGATAGATAAAATATCTGGGAAATTGAGGAAATTCCACAACAATCTCTACGAATATCTACACAAGTCATAAATTTTCCTAAGAGGTATGAATATTATGCTACATCTATTCCTTTGATTTCTAACGATGGAGAACCTAGTTGTTATTAGGAAGCAATGGAGGTATTTGATAGTGCTAAATGGAAAGTAGCAATGAAAGAATAAATGGATGCCTTAGAGAGGAATACAACATCGGACCTGGTAGAACTTCCAAAGGACATGAAGGTTTTCAGTTGTAAATGGGTTTACGAATTGAAGAAAAGTTCATATGATAATGTTGAAAAGTACAAAGAAAGACTGATAGCAAAAGGGTATTCTCAAAAGGAAGGTATTAATTTCCATGAAAGTTTTTCACTAATTGTTAAGCTTGTTTCAATTTGTGTTGTGTTAGGAATAGTTGCTTTAGTTGATATGGAGTTAGAGTAGCTAGATGTTAAAACAAAGTTTTTACATGGTGATTTGGATGATGAAATATTTATGGAAAACCCAGAAGGGTTTGTTCAGGATCGTAATAAGATTTTTGTTTGCAAACTCAAGAAGTCATTGTATGGCCTGAAGCAGTCTCCCAAGAAATGGTACAAGAAGTTTGATTCCTTCAGGGTGAGCCACAATTTTACAAGAAGTGAGTATGATAATTGTGTTTACTTTAAAAGGTTAGAAAATGTCATATTAATTATTTTGGTGTTATATGTTGACGATATGATTGTAGCAAGAAAAAACATGGTTGAAATCAAGAGGTTGAAGGCTCAGTTGGCTAGGAATTTTGATATGAAGGATCTAGGAGTAGCAAAATAAATCTTGGGCATGGAGATACATAGAGATAGGAAAAATGGTAAGTTGTGGTTATCACAACAGAAGTATGTGGAGAAAATACTTATGAGATTCAAAATGAATAATGTGAAACCAGTAAAAATCCCTTTGGCTTCCCATTTCAAGCTTTCTTCAAGTTTATGTCTTAGTAATGATGAAGAAAAGGAGTATATGTTTCATGTATCATATGCTAATGTAGTAGGGAGGTTGATGTATGTGATGGTAAGTACTAGGCCATATATTTCACATGCATATGGTGTTGTCATTAGATACATGGAAAATCCAGGTAAAGAGCATTGGGAAGCAGTGAAATGGGTGCTTCGGTATCTTAGGGGCACATGTAATTATTGTATCATTTATAATGGTTGAAGTGATTTAGTCTGTGGTTTTGTTGATTCAGATTTTACAAGTGACTTGGACAAAAAGAGATCCACTTTAGGATATGTCTTTACTCTTGCAAGTGGACCTTTTAGTTGGATGTCAAAGCTTCAAAATATAGTTTCTTTATCCACTACTGAGGTAGAATATATAGCTGCCTCACATGCTTGCAATGAGGCAATTTGGTTAAAAGGTTTACTAGGCGAGTTTGGAAGGATGCAAGACAAGGTGAAAGTATTCTACAGTAGTCAAAGTTCTATTCATTTGGATAGAAATACATCTTATCACAGTAAGACAAAACATATTTCTATTAAATACCATTTTGTAAGACAAGTTATTGATGAAGGTGGAGTGGCTCTGGAAAAGTTCCATACACAAGAAAATTGTGCAAACATGTTCACGAAACCAATATTTATAGAGAAGCTACGTTGGTGCACGGCTTCTATTGGCTTGCAGGAAAGGTGATGAATAAATTTGGGCATGATATTCAGGTAAATTGTTGTCAAGGTGGAGATTGTTGAAACAATGACAACTAATTTCCCAAGGATTTGGATATGGGAAGATTTGTGGCTCCTATTATTCTTCCTTAAGTTGAAACAAATCAACTAAAAATAGAATATGGATAGGTGCACATTAAATTGATCAGTTTTATGTAACTATGGGAGAGATGCTATATATCTATGTATGCCTGTAGAGAAAAGGTGAATAAGTGTGAGAGATGGTTGTAATCCTATGTTTTGGTTGTTGTGATTCTCCCTTGAATAATAATAACACCGATTATCATGTCCCCGTGGATGTTTTCATTTAAAAGGTTTTACCATGTTATAAATCATTGTGTTCTTTGTGTGATTGTTGGTGTCTCTGTTTTTTCCATCAAATTTATTTTTGTTTATGCTTCCTCTACCAAACAATATTGTTGGAGGATACAAAATATATGGAAGTATATATGGATAGGGGTTATAAAAAGAGATATTTAATAAAAATAGGAGTATATTGTAAAAAAAAAAAGAATTATTGAAAAAATATATTGAGAAGAATACTCAACAAAAAAATAAAAGAATAAAATTAAAAAAAATACTTATTAATATATAAAATTTAATAAAATTATGAATATTATTTAATAATCCATAAACACAAGTTATAGATTCACAAAATAAAAAACCAATAACTTTAATAAAACATAGAAACTTCACCATATAAAATAAAATAATATAATGAAATGCATGTTCCAACCACTTAAAGTCTAGGTTTGATAGACAGTGATGTTCCAACAACTTAAAATCCATGTTTGATAAGCATTGATATGTTTGATAGACATTGATTAAACATGAAGATTCCATCATCTAAAATAATATAATTTTTGTGAAAAAGAGTGAGATATTCCTAACGACTTAAAGCCTCACTATGTAAAATAATATTAACTTTTTGCAAAAAGTCTTATAGTTGTTTAACACCAACTTCTTTCAACTTAAAATACATACTTGGTATGGGCATGTGTCGGAAATATTTGATCATATTTGTTATAGTTGAATAAAATAACATCAACATGTCAATGATTATATATTAACCATCAAATGTGTTACATACATTGAATTTAATATTAATGTGCAATAATTTAATGGATAAAATTGAAGATTAAAAAAAAAAGAGAATACAATCAACCAAATCTAATGAGCCATGGTGAGGGCATGTGCCCTAATATTTGATCTTTTAATTGATATAGTTCAACTATAACAAATAACATTAACTGATAGACATTTATATTGACCATTGAAGTGTGGCCACATACATTGAAATGAGTTAATTAATTTAATATTTGATATAGTTGAATAAAATAACATTAACATGTCAATGATTATATATTAACCACAAATGTGTTACATACATTGAATTTAATATTAATGTGCAAAAGTCACCAATAATTTAATGGATAAAATTGAAGATTTAAAAAAAAAAAATACAATCAACCAAATCTAATGAGCCATGGTGAGGGCATGTGCCCTATTTGATCTTTTAATTGATATATTTCAATAAAATAACATTAATTGATAGACATTTATATTGACCATTGAAGTGTGGTCACATACATTGAAATGAGTTAATTAATTTAATATTTACGTTGAAAGGCGTACACTTATTGGCAATGAGCACAATTAATCACTTTTTAATTTAAAATTCTAATCTGATGGCTAACAATTGAAGATGTTGGCATATTCTTAGTCGTCCTCCTAAATCAATGAATTTGATTTCCTCTTCATAACTTCCTTGTATTTTTGAATACATCAGTTAACTTGTTTACCTTTTAACATTTACCTAATCATATTAAGAAATTAATGTAGCACTATATGATTGCCATGTTTAAATGATTAATCTTTCGGCATTCATCAGCCACGGTTTTGAGTGGCTATGCTAGTAATAATAATATCAATGGACACAAGTCACGAAAGTTAATGGGCAAGCTTGGGACAAAACAAATTAAAAAACACAAGCAACCAAATTTAATGAATGAGACTTTCGATAAAAAGGAACACCATATTAAAATAGAGAAGAGATGTCATACCATGACATTGGAGAAGAGACATAAAGAAGAGAACAATGAGCACCATATGAAAAAAATACTATGCAATATGAGAAACATGGATCTCATATTACTTTGACCAATTTCAAGATGTTACCATGAACATAATTTTGGTT
The DNA here is from genome assembly GCA_009831015.1 of Picea engelmannii. NCBI lineage: Eukaryota > Viridiplantae > Streptophyta > Pinopsida > Pinales > Pinaceae > Picea > Picea engelmannii. Next base: position 273,326 of record ML782837.1, read on the forward strand.
AATGGAGGAAGAGTTTATGTTGGCTGTACTCTAGCTTACTGGGGTTAGATATAGGGTTTGTCAAGTTTTATTCTAGCTTACTGGGGTTAGATATAGGGTTTGTCAAGTTTTATTGACAAAATCCAAAGGCACTGGTATATTTAATTTTTAGTCGAGAATCAAAAAATGGTTTACTCGAGATGTTTTGAGAATCACATAAACATTAGTCTTGTGTCAGATCATTAGTATTGTGTCAGATGTGAAGGGAAAATACATATAGGAAACATCTAAAGAATAAAACCATTGATTTATTCGTAGTTGAGTGACGAATTACAATGCATAAGAAAATAAACAGACACATTCAAAGCATGACAAAAAAGTATGCAGAGAAAAAGGACCTCACATTTGATTCATTAACTTCAAATTCATTCTGATACAAAATCATAAATAAAGATGCACCATGTAGTCTAGTATCTTCTTTTCATTCATACACATTTTCTAGCTCTATTACATACTCATGCATAATTGGGACAAAATTGGACTTGGGACTCATACTTTATTCCAGGGTTTCTCTCGTACAACCATGAACTCTCTACCTCTACTCTACTCTCTTGAGTGAACAAAAGCCCCACACACATTTTACATGTTTGCATGCATTCCTCGTATCTTTCCTAGAGTGTGGAAATCCTAACTAACTTGCTAGCTCATCCATACCCTTTCCCATGATTATTCAGGTTGTTATAAAAATCAATTACAAAGATTCCCGAAGACATACTTAGATTTGTTTTGTATGCGGTCTCTTCTTGATTCCTTGCACACAATATAAAATTTGGTTGGCGTGCGTAGTATTCCTTTGGATAGCACATATGATGATACTTCATGGGATCATGTAGTGTATCTTCTGAGGAGTGTGCACAATGTTGATTTGTGTGCAACTCCTTCGAAAGCTTGGGTGATAATACACCCCCAACACTATTAATTGTCTCATCCTTGAGCCAACGACGCTACTGCGTCAACAATATTCTAGATTGAGTTGATACAAGTCTGAACTAAACTGAGTGGGATGTCTATGTAGTGTTTGAGTAAGTGAAAATCATCGATCTGGGCAGTGGTTGGAGCCCAACACAATTCTTGTAATGACTCGAGCATCCATGGAGGTTATTGGTGAATTTGGTCTTCATTCTTTAAGGATGTCAACCTCTCGTTCATCGATCTCTATTTGGACTGGTGAAGGATAGCTGTATTTTAGCATACCGTCCAGAACCTCGAGCGCTATAATGGCCAAGGCTCGCCTCTAGTACTTGGAAAAATCACCTTGCCTCTTGTCAGGGCTCAACCCAGGGTGATGGCTCCATCACGCATGACCATCATCTTCTTTCTCTCTCTCTCTCGAGCTTTCTAGTAGTGGGGAAGACACAAAAAACTATAACTAATAGAGGGGGTAGCCCGTAAATTTGTACTGTCGATGTCAACAAAGGTGTTGATCCATGCTGGTGGGATCACTTGCTCTCGACCCTTGAGAATTGGGGTGTCCCCCACATAAGATTCGAAGTATAGTTCAGGGAATTTTTTGGCGATAAGGTTTGTGATGCTAGTGAACTGTACGATGGGTCTTCTCCCTACATTGGAAGGCATGAAGCTCGATGCATGGTATTCTCATCAACAGATCATTTTCGGTCAAGACAAAGAAATTTTTCATGCAACCAGGTAAGTAGAATTGAACACACACCCTAATGGACAGGCCTCAACCAAAGTGTGGGCGATCCACCAGGGTTAGTACACCAGATTACTGAAGGGGATTGGCCTATTTTCGGGTGACCACCTTCTATTTCCTATCCTCCCCTTGAATTGTTCTACATACCGGTCGAAATGTAGCTCAGGGAATTGTATCAGGTCTTAAAAATTATAGTCAACATACCGTACCAGGGGAACCTTCCCTAGGTGAGGGCATGTGAAGCTTACATTGGTGGGTATTATAGGTTTGGGAACCTATTTTTCCTTGGTGTCCTAACTTTTTTTTGTGCATGGGACCTACTGGGGGATGCCATTATCGTCAGTGTCTGGTTAGCAAATTGTTGATGTTTGTGTTTGTTAGGACTGAAACAACAACATTAGGAGGATATGAATCCCCCTGCATTTTTATAGAGGTGGTACTCCTCTTTGAGTTTTTCTAAAATATCTTTCTTGAAATTCTTTCGGGACAATATTTATAAGTAGGATAATGCTATGAATCAAGCCCCAAAATCTTTATTGCTCAATTAAAATAAAATTTATAAATATACACAAAAGTGATTCCTGAGAAAAGGGACATGAATCTTGACTCATAAAATTGGAAGAAATAATATATACAGATAATATATTATTAGAAATAAAACTACATCTCACATTCATCACATCCATAAAATGTATTTGATCACTTTTATAGGAAGAAAAGAGATGGTCCCAAAAATAAAAAAAACCTTAAAAGAGTTTTTCACTAGAATCAAAATAATATTTTGAGGAGTTAATTTCAAATATCTTATCCTCAAATATTTAGAGTTCAAAGATACAGTGAAAATTAACCCCGAATTGGTTCTCTGGGATTTTCTAAAAAAATGATGAAGTCTTTAAAATTTTATGAAAATAAATGCATTTGTCCAAAAGGACTAGGATTGGGGATCCCATTGACCATAAAATAAAAATAATAGAAGAGAAATGGAGTCGCTAGATCAAGGAAAAGGAAAGGTTGAACCTAGAGAGAAAAAGAGAGAGAATGGATAAAAGATCGGTTATGTTCTTCAAGTAAAGAATAAATGTAACTAGATGATTTTTTATCTGAAAGGGAAAATTTTGAGAATAAATGTGATCTTTAGACTTACTTTGATGAATCTCTCATGATTCCATTTTCTTGTTGATGCGCCTTTTGTATCTTTGTTTGTTGCATTTATATGGTCGATATTAACTGCCTTCGTTGGAGTCTTAGTAATATTGATTAAAGCCCTTTTTAACCATTCTTCAATATATTCCCTTAAGAGAGAAAGAATCACCTCTTGCTTGACTTTGATGTTAAATAATTCATTTTCAATTTCTATAAAGTTGATTGATAATTTTGCAAGGTGTTCTCAATATCTTCATTCCTATTTGTATATTCCACGAACCAACTATCAATATCATCATTATTGTATTCTACCATACTATCAAATTTCTCTACTGATAATCTTTTCAAAGTCTCAACATGTTCCTTAAATTGTTGTCTAGTGAGGAGCATTGAATTTGCTATCAACTATGGATCTGATACCTCAATAGTAGTGCTTTCAATATCTAACCCAATTAATTTTGAATATGCCTCGACCTTTTTGCATGTTAGGTCATTAAGTTCACTTAAAATTCCCCTTAATATATTAATTCTTTGAATCTAACATGTGTTAAATTGCTTTATACGACTTTGAGAAGGAAAATATTCTTGTTTTCTTCTTTTTTCAGTGTAATACCCATGTTTCCTTGAGTTTGTAAATATGAATATAACTGGCCAAGAGGCCATGGAAGACTAAATATGTGTGAATGTTTGAATTGACAAACCTTTGTATACAAGGGTGAATGTATGAATTTTATGTTATTAATAGAAATTGGAAATGGGTTGCACAACTGCTGAAAGGGTGGAGTTTGCCAAGATATACCATGGATGCTATGAGAGAGATGGTGAGGGGAAACCAAGAATGGTTGAGATGACCCTCACCATACCAGTACCTACTGGGTGTAATTTCTCAACAGTCCTCTGACCCAGAAATGAATTAGCAGTCAGGCTGGTAGTTGGAAGGCCATCCTCAAGAGTTAATGAGGAGATGGGGTAGGGTACCCATCTGTAAGGCTTCTAGGAATGACCATGAATTGGGATTCAGAGCCATGCAACCTTGTTGAGGAAGTAGAGTAGAGAAAAAAATCTCCAAAGAAGAGAAGTGAGAATTCTTTGACTGTGGAGTTGAGATAAAAGCTAAGAATAAATCTTGTTTTGGTTGTAATAAGCCTTGGGCAGGGTCTCACTACAAGATAATAAATGAGGCTAACGAGTGACTAAGGAAGTGCTCACATAGACCTCCTTGCTTGGTTTAGAGGAATCTGATTGCAAAGATCCTGTGGGAGGAGGATAGTAGCCTTCGTCCCTGATTGTTGTGGAGCAAGGAGAAATAATCTCTCTCAGAGCATCATGGTCTAGCTCGGGGGTGACCAGTGGTAAATCTGTCAAGAGTGGTTGTTCTTATGGTTGGGAGGAAACAAACATTCGTTTCAAAAGTCGCTTCACATTCTCTAGTTCTGATAAGTATTTTCATACTATGTGTAATACAATGGATACAATGATTTAATATCTGTGTTTATGGTTAAGTCTTGCAGTGTTTGAATAGTTATTAGAAATGTTCATTTTCTTCTGTAAACTTCTATATTTACTTGTCCTTCGATTTACCTCAGTTTAGTTGCTAGATATTTATGGGATGTGAATCCACAGGAGAGTCGGGGTAGGATTAACTAAAACATCTAAGTCCCGTCGACCTTTTGAGTTTACCTTAGCGGGAATGTCAAATTCAACTATATGCGAAAAGGGAATTCCCTTCAGACTGTCCACCCATATAAATGGGGGCTCATGCCCATTTCCTTAACCTATTTTCTGCAAAAAGGATTAGCGCTTAGCCCACAGTAATTTCCAAAGGACCCATATGACCAGGGTCTGGGAACCCTGCACTACTCTGAAAGGAGATAGCCCTTTTTGGCTTCGGGACTTCAAAACTTATGACTCCACAACCCTAAAAAATAGTCGAAGTCCGGAGTCGTGAATAGATGAGGTCCATTGATCTAGGGACCCAGTGTTGATCTCTCTCTACTGTTAGATCAGACGTAGGAAGGGTAGCTTTAATTTCTTTGGTGAAGTTACACTTTGGGAGAATAGGAGTGCTCTAGCACTGAAACTATCGAATGTCAGAGTTGCGAAGTAATATGGACCATTGATAATATAGGGATGTGTTTCCATAGATCAATGGCTATATGGTATTTGGCGGTATAGGGACACAGGATTTTCCCCGGAGCTCTGCAAGTGGGAGTAAATCTTGGCCGTGAATGCTAGGTCCACGTGGCGATATATTGGCTGTGGTCCAGAGAGGAAGTTGGAAGATGCACGTTGAAATACTAAATGACAAAATTCCAAAGTGACGTGGACTATCGATCCTTAGATCTTTCGATATCCCTCTCAACCATCGATCTAAAAACTCTGTTGACAACCCCTCTTAACTACCCAATCAATCAGGAACGCATCATGGAGCGACACGTGGACCCCTTTTGTCCCATGTAATGTTGTCTATTGAACTAGAGTCATTGGATGAGAGGCTACATTGCAAGAGATCCTATATTCTAGAGACTTGGTACTTCGGAGGAACTTGGACAAGATTTTTCAAGGTGTGAAAACTCCCAAAGTCGCGAACGATGAAGTAAATCTCATCCATTGATCAATAGAGGACACATGGCGCTATATCTGAGAGTCCAGATACTTGGATCTTCGAGATATTTGCAATGTGAGGAGTTGTGAAGTCCAAAACCTTGAAGTAATAGAGGTCGTGGATCTGAGGACTACGTGGCCTCTTACTGACCGTGAGATCGAGAAGGGTTGGGAAACTATCATTCCAATATGACGTGGCATCCTGACGTCATTCAAGGTGACGTTGAACCACATTACGTGTGCCATGTGTCACCTAGATATGGAATATTGGCAGGCCCCTTATGCCTATTAGAGAATGACACATGTCATCCCCTAATGAGGACACATGTCACCCTTGGCCCTCATCATGTGTTAGCTTCTGGTTAGTACCTACTTGGCCAACGTGGTTGGTGACGTGACCGGGACTCTGGGAGTTTGAAATATTTGGGGTGCAGTATAGTAAAGGGACGTTCAACATCAATCGTTGATCACCGAATGTCGAACATTCAACAACGGTTTTCGATCATTGAATGCCGAAAAATGGACGTTCAACGTCAATCATCAAACATCGAACATTCAATGATGATCGATGATTTCCGAACATCAAAAAAGGGGTGTTCAACGTAAAACGTTGAATGGTCAAGGCCACGTGGCGATATTTCAGGACTTCGGGGAGTAAGAAAAAGGGGCGTTCGACACTGAACGCTGAATACCCCACCTAATAATTCCCTGGGTAACTTCAGGAGGCCATAAATTGCATACCAGAGCTCATATTTTAGTGTGGTGGCGACCATTAGAAAACGCGTTGTGAGAAGTAGCCAATGGAGATCCCAGAATTAGGATATGAGAGAGAGAGTTAGGAAAAACAAAAATTTGATGCCCCATCCCTAGGAATGGTATTTAGGGGTTGGGTATGTTACAAATTGGTACTAGAGCATGGAAACAACACTTGGCCTACTTGGGATCATGCACAAGTTCCATAAAAATATTATTAGAGATCTTTATGGAGTAACACCCTACCTTACCCCCCCTTCTATAAGAAAATTTTATGAACCTCTACTGAAGAGAGGAATGAAACCTTCTACTGTTGATATATGTTTTGGAAGTCTTCACTGTATGTTGCTAATGTTTCCAAATGAAGAGATGACTTCACTTTGCAATGATATGTGTTGTTCATGAATTGGTAAATTAGTAACTAACATAAAATGTTTTATCAACACTCAAGCAGTTAGTGAATAGCAGTAAAACTATAACGTAAGGGGTGGTGACACATCATGAGTTAGGGGAGATATCCCATAATATATAGGAAGAATCTAATGAAAGGAAGGCAGTGGAAACCCCTCTAGATTTGGTCGAAACTGTAAGAAGCCTCATGGAAGAATTACATAGTTGTAAGGATGACATTGGACAATGAAAAGATGATAAAGGAAAACGAAAAGTAGACTGAAATTAATGCAGTCCTATTGCAATTCACATCAGATATACAAATACAACTGCAACATTGTCCAACTTCTAGTCATGTGGACATGCATCATACTAAGAAAACTCCAAGTTCACTTGAGATGCAAAAGAATGGTCCAGAAAGTGGCCACACCAAGAGGATCACCTCAAGGAAGGCCCAACGTGGAGCCAAGAGAAACTCACAGAAATATTCCTCTGAGGACACTGACAACTCCAAGGGATATTCTAGTGGTAAAACTAGTTCTCATTCCAAGACGAGAGGAAAGAAGAGGAAACATTCCAAGAGTCATGACCTTGAAGAATTCAAGAAAGCCAAACCGCCCACGATGGGGATATTAAGAAAGGGGAAGAAGCATAAGTTTGGCTACTCTTCTTGAAGAAGTAATTTAGATTCCATGACTACTCTGAAAACTTAAAGGCTCGGATAACCATTTTCAACCTAAATGGGAAAACTTCCATTTGGTGGGAAGACCTTAGGAATGTGAAAGGAATCCATGAGAAGGACTTGTCATGGAAACAATTTGAGAAATACTTCAAGAAAAAGTATCTGTTAGAAAATTACTTTGATGGGAAGACCAAAGAGTTCTATGAACTCAAGTTTGGACAAATTACCATAGATGAGTATATCAACAAATTTCTCGAGCTTATAAGGTCTGTTCCCTATGTAAAGAATGAACAAGTAAAGAAGAAAAGATTTATTAGTGAATTACCTCAGTCCTATCAGAAAAAAGTTGATTTTGATGAGCCAAAGACTTTAGAAGATACTGTTTGAAAGGAAAGGTATTGCTATGAGAAATTGAAGAATAAGACATAACCCCATGAAGACTGGAAGAAGAAAAAAAATTCAGGATTCTGGAAAAAGGGGTTTAAATCCTCGAGATTTAAGAACCATGAGAAGAGCTATAGGATGATCCTTCCTACCAGAAGTGTGTATCAACAAAATTTTCCATCCCAGAGTGGAAATAAACCATTTAGAGTAGTTCCAAGTAAGACTGATAACACAAAGAGAGAACCCTTGAAATGTTGGGATTTTGGAGAGGAGCATCTGCTGAGGGATTGTCCACATAGGAAATAGAGCAATAAGAGGGTCTAAAACATCCAAGAGTCTACCATAGTCAATGATGTGGCTATGATCATTCTACAAATTTATGCAGCCTTGGATAATAGACAAGATAACCACCAAGATTCATTGGTCGAGATGGAAGGTACAATTTCCAACCATCCTGTTTCCATTTTAATTGACCCTGGTTTTCATTTGAGTTATGCTTCCCCTCAAACTGTTGAGAAGTGTAAACTGCAACAAGTTAACCATGTTAAAGCATGGCTGGCACAACTAGCCATGAGAACCAAAAGAAAAGTAACAGAGGTCATACCAACATTCCAATTAGTTATAAGTGGGTTTCCCACCCAATCAAACCTAAACATACTCTCTTTAGGATCCTATGACCTGTTTATTGGCATGGACTGGTTGGCTACCCACACAATCAAGTTGGATTGTTACAATAAAACTTTGGAGTGTGAAAATAAATAAGGAAGAAGGGTAATCCTACATGGGATTCAAAAGCCTGTCTCAGTGAGACAAATATCAACCCTCCAAGTGAAGAAGTATTGCAGAAAGGGATGTCCCTTGTAAGTAATACAAGTACTAAAATCAATTGAGAATGACAAACCCAGCCCAGAGGACCATCCCATATTAAGAGAATATAAGATGTATTCCCATAAGAGGTTCTAGGTCTACCTCCAAGAATGTATATTGATTTTTCAATAGAACTTGTACCAGGAATGGTTCCAATGTCAAGAAAACCCTATAGAATGAGTACACCAAAGATAGTCGAGATCAAACTACAGTTGAAGAAAATGTGGTACAAAGGCTACATTCAACCCAGTGTGTCTCCATAGGGAGTACCATCCTTGTTTGTGAAAAAGAAAGATGGAACACTCAAACTGTGCATAGATTATAGACAACTCAATAACATGACCATCAGGAATAAGTACCCTTACCAGGGATCGATGACTTGTTTGACCAATTAATGGGTTCTACAATCTTTTCCAACATTGACTTGAGGCCTGGATACCATCAGGTCTTAATTAGATATGAATACATCCACAAGACAACGTTTAGGACAAGATATGGTCACTATGAATTTGTGGTGGTGTCATTTGGGCTTACCAATGCACCAACCACTTTATGTGCTTATTGAATAATGTATTCAGAAAGTTGTTGGATATGTTTGTATTGGTTTTCATTGATGATATCCTAATCTATTCCAATAATAGGGAGGAACATGAAGAACATCTCAAGTTAGTACTCCAAGTACTAAGAGAACATTATCTCTATGCTAATCTTAGTAAGTGTGACTTTTTCCAAAAACAAGTCCATTACTTAGGTCATGTTATTTCTAAGGAAGGAATGGCAGTTGATTCTCACAGGATTAAATCCATCATGGAGTGGCCTACCCCAAGGGATGTGTCTGATATCTAATCCTTTATGGGCCTAACAAGATACTATAGGAGGTTCATAAAGGGATTCTCCAATATTAGTTTCCCAATCATCTCCCTTCAGAAAAGGGGGTTAAATTCATTTGGACATCAGAATGTGAAGAAATATTTCAAGAGATAAAATACCTTCTAACCAATGTGCATGTAGTGAATATTGTCGACCCAAACAAGGACTTCCTTGTGTGTACATATGCCTGCAAGGAAGGGATCAGAGGAGTCTGTATGCAAGAAGGACATGTGATTTGCTACGAATCCAGAAAACTGAATGAGCATAAATTCAATTATGTGACCCACAATATGGAACTGGATTCCATAGTGCATGATTTAAAAATGTGGAGGAATTGCCTCTTACATATAAGATTTGTGCTTATGATAGACCATAGTGGATTGAGGTATTTGTTTGACCAACCAAAACTCAATGTGGTGGATGGATCTCCTTAGTGAGTTTGATTTTGAAATCAAACATATCAAAGGAAATGAGAATAGGGTGGTTGATTCCCTTAGTAGAAATATGAAAGTAGTTCATGTGGTAGATGTAATCATCATTGGATTAGACATCAAAGAGAGGGTCAAAACTGCACAAGAAACAAATGCATGTTTCAATACCATGACATCATACCTAAAGAAAGATCCCGCAAGGATGAAGTATGAAGGCTATATGGTGCTTAATGATGGGTTTCTGACTTACAAGGGTAGATTGTATATTCCAAATTGTGATGACTTGAAGAGGTTAATAATGGATGAACTACACAAAAGACCATATACTGGTCATCCTGGGTATCAAAAAATGATCATGGCCACTAGGAAACTATTTTATTGGCCTAGAATGAAAAGGGACATAGCTTATTACTTTGCTAAGTGTCTAGAATGTTAGCAAGTTAAGGCAGAGCACCGATACCCAACAGGGTTGTTGTAACCCCTACCAATTCTTGAATGGAAATGGGAAACCATCTCCATGGATTTCATCACAAGATTACCAAGATCAACCAAACAGAACGACACCATCATGGTAGTTGTGGAAAAACTGAGCAAGGATGATCACTTCATACCCGTCAAGTCAAATTTCAAGGAAATAGATATTTCCATCATTTTCATGAAAGAAATATTTAGACAGCATGGCATGCCTAAGTAAATTATATTCGACAAAGATACAAAATTTAATTCAAACTTTTTGAAATCTTTGTTTGATGGTTTTGAAGCAAAGTTGCGCTTTAGTACAACCAATCATCCTCAAAATGATGGGAAGGGAGAGAGGGTAAACCAAGTGTTAGAAGACATGCTGAGGATGGATGTAATGCATCAACCCAATAAGTGGGAGGAATACCTACCACTAGTATAATTTTCTTACAATAATGGCTATCAAGAGTCATTAAAAATGATCCCTTTTGAAGCCCTCTATGGAAGACATTGCAACATTCCAATGAACTGGAACAACCACATAGGCAGAGTTACAATTGGGACAGATATGCTAAAGGAAATGGAACAACAAGTAATTCAGATCAGACAAAATATGAAGATAGCCTAGGATAGACAAAATAGTTACACATACATGAAAAGGACTCCTAGAGAGTTCAAAACAGGGGATCATGTGTATCTCTGAGTTAGACCTAGGAAAATCTCTTTGAGTATGGGAGCTTGTGCCAAGCTGGCACCTCGGTATTATGGACCCTTTGAATCTTTGGATAGAGTGGGACCAATAGCCTATCGACTAACACTTCCTCCCATAATGAAGGCACATAATGTTTTCCATGTTTCTTTATTAAAGAAGTATGTACATGATTCTAATCATATTATTGACTGGTCTGTGATTCAGATGGAACCCGAGGGAGAATTCTTGCTAGAACCTCAATGAATAGTACACAGGAAGGAAACCCAAATCAAGAACAAATCCATTTCACGAGTCAAGGTGTAGTGGAAACACTTTGGCCCAGATGAGGCTACATGGGAAATGGAGGATTCCATGAAACATGCATATCCATTTTTGTTTACTTCTGTACATATAGATCACATCGATAGATAGAACATCTAGGATGATGTTCCTTTAAGGGGGAGGGGATTATAATACCCCTGTTTCCCCCATTTTGTAAATATAACTATAACTGGCCAAGAGACTATGCCAGACTAAATATGTGTGAAGGTTTGATTTGATGAACCTTTGTATAAAAGGGTCAATGTATCAATTTTATGTTATTAATAGAAATTGGAAATGTGTTGCACAACTACTGAAAAGGGGGAGTTTTCCAATATAGACCATGGATTATATGAGAGAGATCGTTAGGGGAAACAAATAATGGTTGAGATGACCCTCACCAAAAAAATACCTACTGGGTGTAATTTCTCAACAGTCAGGCTGGTAGTTGGAAGGCCATCCTCAAGAGTTAATGAGGATATGGGGAAGGGTATCCATCTGTAAGGCTCGTAGGCCTGACCATGAATTGGGATTCAGATCCACAAAACCTTTCTAAGGAATGCAATAAAGGAGGTAATTCGGGGGACAAAGACAGATCTTCAAGGAAGCAGAGTAGAGAAAACAATCTCTAGAGAAGAGAAGTGAGCATGCTTTGACTATAGAGCTGAGAGAAATGCTGAGAAGAAAGATTGTTTTGGCTGTAAGAAGCCTTGGATAGGGTCTTGCTACAAGCTGATAAATGAGGCTGAGGAGTGACTGAGGAAGTGCTCATGCAGACCTCCTTACTTGGTGTAGAGGAATCTGGTTTCCAAGATCCCATGGGAGGAGGAGAGTAACCTCCATCCTTGACTATTGTGGAGCAAGGAGAAAGAATCTGTCTCAGAGAATCATGGTCTAGCTCGGGGGTGGCCAGTGGTAAATCCGTCAAGAGTGGTTGTGACTATGGTTGGGAGGGAAAAAAACACCCCTTTCATAAGTCACTTCACATTCTCCAGTTCTGATAAGTATTTTAATACTATTTGTAATACATTAGATGCGATGATTGAATATCTATGTTTATGGTTAAGTCTTGCAGTGTTTGAATAGTTATTAGAAATTCTCATTTTCTTCTGTAAACTTCTATATTTATTTGGCCTTCGATTTACCTCAGTTTAGATGCTAGAGAGTTATGGGATGTGAATCCACAGGTGAGTCGGGGTAGGATTAACTAAAATGTCTAAGTCCTGTCGATATTTTGAGTTTACCTTAGCAGGAATGTCAAATTCAACTCTGTGGGAGAAGGGCGTTCCCTTCAGACTATCAATCCATTTGACTGAGGGCTCTGTTGGTGCAATTATATTCATAATATATTACCAAACATAAATTATTGATCAAGATTCGTAATCAGTAGAGTTGATGCACTATATGCACCGATAAAAGATAAGTTCCTCTATGTCTGATGAGTATAGCTCAATCAAGAAACAATCAATAATAAAATACTCTATTTTTGAGATATCTGAACATTATTCCTCACACAGCTTTAAACTTTAGAAAATAAATCTCATAATAAAACTCTCAAACAAACACTCAATTGAAAAGGTTCTTGCTTAGACAACATGTTTGTTCATTGTAGGCTAATGAAATGAAGAGATGAACTGAGACCTTGCTTCTTGTAGAAATTGAATAACAATTAACAATTTACTTTAATTACTCTTGGAAAGAAACCAATCATAGATTAATCAATTCCAATCAAAACTTCCTCGACACAGGAGAAAATCAATATGATTGAAAGACTTCATTACATGGAGCATGAGGGTGAGAGATAAAGTCTTACTATTCTTGTACCTACTAAGAACAACACAATCTTAAATTCAAAACAATAACAATGGATTTTAAACAATCCCAAACATCTACCCAAATTTTGTCAACTAAATATCGTTCTGCAGAAATGGAAATAAAACTATCCACTATGCTTAATGTATAACCATTCATTCACATTGATCCAAAATCAAATCTCTTTAAAAATATGTATTGTACTTCAGAAAGTTTATTGCACTTAGAATTATATGCAACACATAGCTATCATATTTTCCCACTCACACAATTAAATTATGTCACACATAAACATATACAGGGAGGCTTACCTTGGTTGGGGTGGTGGGCCCTTGCCGAACCAGCAAGGTACCTCTAAATAAATTACAGGCTAAACACTTTACTCATACCCATGAATTGCACAAACTAGCATTTGTATTCCTTCAATTGATCAAGTGAGTCAGTAGTTCAACATTTCATCTCCCAGCATAATAGTGTATATCATTCCTTCTCAGTACTCCTTTCTTAATATTTATACAAGGAAATTCAATGGGGATGGATCAGAACAAATCTCCCAACTTAGAATTTGTTTAAACTCTTTATGCACAAAATCTGGGTTTTTCACCAGATATTACAAATTTGGGTTAAAGATCCTTCGATATCATTCTATCCATTGTGAATTTCGAGAAACAATTTCTAGGTTTTGTAGCTGGCATAATTTTCTAAAAACTCATTTGGTGGTTTTGTAAGATATGCTTCCATCTGCACGAAAATCAAGGCACAATATGGCAGTTTAGAAATATTTGATGATTTTTGGCTGAATCGTTCCTCCTGAGCTGGAGGTCCACATGTGTGAGTTGGGTGAATTCCACCTAAATATTTCCCATGTTAAACGCCTCTCTGGACAAAACCCATATCCAAAATTTTTGAGATTCATCTTTATCTCCACATAAATAGAGGTGCAAATCTGGTACCACAATCCTATAGGATGTTGGTAATGGACTAGCACAGTAACAGATTGAGGTACCGGATCAATGTAATGGTGGTATCAGAATAGGAGTAGAGCTAGTATTGGATCAACGCAGAGTTAGTACCGGATCAGATGGAGTACCAGATCAAGCGGAGTAAGAGTTAGTACCGGATCAGATGGAGTACCAGATCAAGTGGAGTACCGGATCAATCGGAGTACCAGATCAAGTGAAGTACCAGAATATATGAGTTGGTTGTTGCAGTATCGGACCAATAGTAGTACCATATGAAGTGATGCCTTGTCATGAAGATTCTTAATAATAGTCAACATAATTAGGAGCATATTAATCATTAATTATTCAATTCTAACCATTAATAAACCACATAAATCATGACTAAATGAATATTACCTCATGTACAAAACAATTGTTAAATGACATGTCTGTTGAGGAAAATAAGTAGAGAGTGCATATGTATGAGGAAAAATTGGTTAGGATATGGCCCATGGGACAAGATAAGGAAATTGGAGGTGACAAAAATGAGGCTCAACAGGCTCATTCCCATGTCCTTAACCCATTTGCTGCAAAAAGGATTAGTGCTTATCCCACAAGAATTTCCAAAGGACCCATATGACCAGGGTCTAGGAACACTGCGCTAGTCTGACCCATTTTAACATCATTCAAGGTGACGTGGACTCACATTGCACATGTCACCCTGATATGGATGATTCGCAAACCCCTTATGCCTAATAGAGCATGAGACATGTTGTTAATAACCTTAATAGATCTACAAATATAATCACCACAAACACTGAATACAAAATAGATCCACAAAGCAATATAGAAGAAACCCCACTTTATTATTACCAAACCCTTGAGGTAGGGCAACACCATACAATGGATCCTATTATGGAAGGGATCCTCTCCTATTCAATTGACTCTTCGAGGGGGAATCCTCCTATTGAGCTACAACTCACAATACAATAATTCTCTTCATGTCTCATTATATTGGTCGAACCCCTTTATATAGTGCTACCATCACCTAAGAACGTTCTAGAGGAGGAATCTTCTAGAAGTAGAACCTTCTAAGAAGTCCTCTTACATTTATTATATCTAATTACCCATTTATTATATCTAACTACCATAGTGGACCTTATTTAATAATATAGTATATCTAGTCCACCTTACATTGAATGACCTCCACTATTATCAGGTTGGACCCTCTGCCCCCCCCCCACTACTTCTCTAGCTACCTTACATTCCATCCACCTTATGAAAGCGTTGTCCTCAACGCTTGATGTACAACCATATACCAGGGTCCCATGGATAATTGTGGACTATAATGCTGAAGAAGACTAGAGAACCAAGGTCCCATGTAGAAAGGAAAGCCACCATGATGAAGTAGTCCAACCACCATTGTAAGCCCAGGTCCCATGTCCAAGTGCTCATGTGAACTCCCCGTGGAAGATTTTGGAATCCAATGACCAACTCAAAATGATGCTCCAAAGACTGACACCTGTCATGTGGATCCAAATAAGAATATCCATCCACATAGTGGAAAAGGGTCGTAGCAGAATATAGAAGGAATAATACCACTGTGGAATATGCAGGATGTAAAATGGTAATAATCATTGCCCTCGATTTGTCATATTGATGCTCTCTACAGAAGGTGCATTAGAGTCATCAAATAAAATATGAAAGTGGTTGTCATCCCATAAATGACAACTATCCATATACCAATCATCACAATCGGCCTCAAAATCATACCAAGAATATATTTCTTGATTATATTCATCCTTGATGTCCGCCATAAGAAATATATGTTGCATGTTATCTAATGAATCTCAAATACTATGGAAACTATCATTGAGGCCATTTGCAAGGTCATGCAATCTACCATCCAATGTGTCATACAATTTGGATTTGAATGCTTCAAGAATTACCTTGAGGGTTTGAGAGGAAATAGCCATCTGACAACCCTATGAACTCTTCTGTCCCACATCCGTCATGAAAAAACCCAAAAAATAGAACAATAAGTTACTGCAGAAAATCGCAGTGTTTTCCGGAAAAACCTTGGAAAAATGTTGAATTTAAAATGCTCATAACTTCACTTTCCGGACTCCGTTTCGGCTGATTATGCTTTTGAAATTGGGTGAAATTGTGAGAGGAACTCAGATATGTAATTTATTTGGGAAAATTCGGCCTCCATATTCTATATAAATATAAAAACATTGCGCCGTCGTCCGCGGAAAAAACCCTGAAAAATTGCAGATTTTAAAACTTCAATATCTTGACTTCCCGGACTCCATTTCAGAAGATTTGTTTTTTTAACTTGGGTGTTTTTCTGAGAGGAACTTATATCTACAACTTGTTTCTGCAAATTTTTCACAGAAATATACTGAAAATTTCTGGAATGTCGCGACCCTCTTTTTCTTCTCCGAAAAATAAATTCTGCAAAAATAAAAAATATTTGCCCACAATTTCTGCCAAGGAAAGTGCTCTGATACCAATTGTTAAGAACCAAATACTGAATAAAAAATCACCACAATAGATTTAGAAGACAAATATGCAAAATCTCCTTTATTACTATCAAACTCTTGAAGTAGGGCAACACCATAAAATGGATCCTATTATGGAAGTGATCCTCTCCTATTCACTTGCCTCTTCGAGGGGGCATCCTCCTATTGAGCTACAAATCACAATATAATAATTCTATTCATTTCTCATTACATTGCTTTAACTCCTTTATATACTGCTACCATCACCTAAGAACATTCTAGAGGAGGAATCTTCTAGAAGTAGAACCTTATAAGAAGTCCTCTTACATTTATTATATCTAATTACCCATTTATTATATCTAACTACCATAGTGGGCCTTATTCAATAATATAGTGGACCTAGTCCACCTTACATGGGCCCTCTGGGCCCCCCCCACTACCTCTCTATATACCTTACACATGTCACCCCCTAATGAGGACATGTGTCACCCCTGGCCCTCACTACGTGTCAGCTTCTAGTTTGTACCCTCCTAGCCAACGTGGTTGGTAACGCGATCGAGACTCTGGGTGTTCGAGACTTCGAGAGTTTAGAATATTTGGGGTGCAATATAGTAAAGGGACCTTCAACATAAATCGTTGATCGCTAAACGATGAAGTTTCAACGATGGTTGTCGATCGTGGAATGCCAAAAACTGGGCATTCAACATCAATCGTTGATCGCTGAACGTCGAACGTTCAACGACAATCGTTGATTGCTAAACGTCGAAAAAGGGACGTTCAACGTAAAATGTCGAACACCAATCGCCAAAGGGTCAAGGCCATGTGGTGATATTTCAAGACTTCGGGGAGTAATAAAAAGGGTCATTCAACGCCGAACACTGAAGATCCCAACTAATAACGCAACAAGTAACTTCGGGATGCCATAACTTGTAGACTAGAGCTCAGATTTTAGTGTGGTGGCCACCGTTATAAATATCGTGGCGAGCAATAGCCAATGGAGATCCCGAAACTAGGATATGAGAGAGAGAGTTAGTAAAAAAAAAAGTTGATGCCCCATCCCTAGAAAATGTATTTAGGGGTTGGGTGTGTTACATTTTGTCATTTCCAAAACCTTTGCAATGAACATGGAAACTCCATATTTGAGAAATCCTTCATCATTTTCTATGTCCGTGTTCAAATATTCCTTGGTATTTTGTATCCTAACATCGAGAGAAGATAAACTTTTTGCTAAATCCCATGTATTTAAAATGAGTGACATTCTTTTCTTTATGTTTTGTTCAACAAAATGTCAGGTAGCAACAAGTAAAATTGAGGCTCCTCTCAATATTAAACTTGGCTCTGGGGTTCTATGAAAGCTTTCGCCAGGTTGGACCATGGCAACATGAGTTGCTAATATAGGTGGAGGCATCAAAGTCACTTCCAATTCTTTCACTCTTTCTTTAAGCATGAAATTTTATGCTTCCATATCAATTATGGACACATCTAATGCATCTCATGTAACTCTTTGAAATGAACATAATTTAGACGTGGGTATATCTCTGAGATCAATTGTGGAATGACATTTTCCCTTTTTATTCTTTGAAGTTATTCTGAAAATTATTTTTTGGGAATATTTATCAAATGATGCATTATGCATAGAGAAAGTTTCTTCATCTAAGAATACTTCATCATGGATGACAAGTTCAACAACAAGTTATGTGTTCTCTTGTACTCTCTCTTCTTCATCAAGAAACTGGATATTCTCGATATCAACATCGCAAATAATATCTTCAAGAGGAATTTCATTTTCAAGTATGTGTTCTTCCTATTTTTGTTGAGAATTGGTTCTTTTTCTTTTCACTTTCAACTTGTGAGGGTTTTCCAATTTTCCTTGGGGAGGGTTTTTCTGACCACCATCATCTAAATTATTTGTTGAGGATTTCCTTTGTTGAGCCGCTACAGACTGATAATTTACTTTGGGTGGGACACTTTTAAGAGAAACAACAGGAGACTGGGAACTTCTTTCACTTGAGGGTTTTCTCTTTTTCTTGTAATGCTATGTGGTACTTACAATAGTTTCTTTATCACCAGATTTTTTCTCAATATCCTGAATAGGAGGGTCATGGATATTGCCTTCTTATTCTCCAAATATGAGGATATTAGTCAATGCAATACTAGTTCCAATTGATACCATATGATTATTAAAAAGTTGATTAGGATCAAAACCCTTAATCTCTTCTCCAAATATTAAACTATATTGGTCGAGAGAGGAAGGAAATTCATCAATTTTAGAAATTCCCCTCAATAGAATTTCACCAACTTTCCATGGAAAAGGAGATAAAATGTTTCTTCCTTTTTTCATAGAAAACATGGAACCATAACTTGTACTATCTTTCTACTTCTATGACAAATAATTTATCTGGTACATAATAGGGGATAAAAACATATTTTTCATGAGAACCAAAAATTCTAATAATATTATAATCATCAATTTTCCCCAAAATCCCCTTTTTATCTAGAAAAGTATATGCTTCCAATGACAATCTAGAGGTATTATCTCTGAACACCAATTTTTTTAATGAAGACATGAAGTCATTATAAACTTCATAGAAATAATGAATAACCTTTTGTCTCCACAGGGCTTGGTACCACATGGTTACTAGGTCGACCTTGTAATTTACCCTTTTTCCAATGCTCAAGCATTTGAAAATGTGACAATATGTAATGGAAAATATCAAATAAGAAGCCATGCATAACTTCTTCCCACTCTTGAAATTCACTAGTTGTGCAGACACTTCATTATATATAAATTTTTCCCAATGAAAGATAACACTTTCATGGATTCTGAAATGTAAAATATACAGGGCCAACCGAGGAATGGTCATCATAGACTCCTGACCAATGATTCTAGTAAAAATACTTGCAATTTCTCGATATGGGTCTTTCAAGGAACTAACCTTAATTCTAGATAAATCTTGTGGATTTTTTGCAGGGTCTTGCAAATATTCTTGTAGAAGTTCTATTCCATTATTCCTTCCCTTGAGAAAAGTTCTAGCTTCGTCTCCTTTATACATGAGAGTTGGCTCTAATAATTTCAACAACTTCTTGAAAAATGTTGGTGCTAAAGAGATATCCGAATCATTCTGTAATGCACTTGTCCTTAGATTATGAAAAAAATTGTCTACACACCAAGTGACTATCTCTTTGTAGTCAGAAACTTCAGGGACACACCCAACAAGAGCTATTCCCGACCTCCATATTTTGTTTCTATCTTTGTTTGGTAAAGTTGCATAATATCAATAGGACCTCGACCAATGATATTTGTCATCGTTTTGGGTGAAAAAATACAAGGTATCTCCACAGAAATGCTTCTTTCTCTCGACCATATTAACTAGGTTGGTGAACTTCTATGTAAAGATATTTAGAATGTTGATAAGATTTTTCTTGATAATGCTACTTAAGTTCTCTTTTCGATGCAATAGTTAATATGAATTAAACGTGAATGCCTTGAGAAATATGCCATTGATAATAACCTTATTTCAAATTCAATTAGCACTTGAATCTGCACAATTAACATTAAATATATATCAATAAGTGTGAAACAGTAGGGACACATCATGGTAGGGAGTCGGGTATAGAAGAAAAGTTTATACGAGCCCACGAGTCCGCCAATCCATGAACCCACCATGAGTCATAAAATGGCTAAGTTTCAAAAGAAGTAATAATAAAGGCTTGATATAAGAACTTTATATAAGACAATGGTTAAGTATTAGTATTTTTTGAGCAGACTCACAAGGACGAGTTAGAAATGAAAATGAGTATGCAAGTCCATGATTTTTCTAGCCCACCATAAAAGAGAGGATAATAAAAATAAAAACTAAGTGTTGGAAGTTATGGAGAACGTGGATGTCTTAAGTTCATTTTAGTGGCAGTGGACTTGTGAAAATATGAAAGGATGCACCTGCGAGTACACTGACCCGTGAACCCTCTAAGATATGGAAAAATGACTAAGTATGGTACAATTTGTATACCATGGAAAAGAAAGGTGTGTTTTACATAACATGGAAATATTTTGGAAAATCATATGGGACCATGACAAAACAATAAATTTTCCAAGTGTTGAAAAGTGAGAGAAAAGAAACATATACGGGTCAAAATGTGTCTAGATTCTCTTTTCTTTGTGATAGGATGACTATGGTGGTTGAGTACATAGCTTGATTCTCCTGAACTATCGACCTATATTGCTTGGATATTCTACACTCGACTTTGTACTATGTTCTTGTCATGTTGGGAGAAAATGGTGAAGTGAAATATGGTTATTGAGCATTAAATATGTCGAGGGTGAAATTCTTGTGATGATATTAGTTGCCAAGTTTTCATAAAGGCCTTTCATTATTTACCTTCCCCAACATAACTATCATACACCATAAGGACCTTATTGCCATAATTGTTTTATTTTCCCCACGTCATGTCACATGTCTTGTGGCTAACTAACCACTTGCACATCATCATGTCTTCTTGTGTCTTTTTAGTCGACTATCAACAATCATTGTTCTGTCCTTTTGATTTTATTATGGCATTTAAGTCTTAATATTTTCCACAATGTGAAAAATCTTAGTTGGGTATGACCTATCGTGTCCCACCTTATTATGTTGAGTTGTCTATGCTTCCTATTTATTACTTTGATAACCACTATTCTACCTATTCCCTAAGTCCTATCCTATTGGGGCACAAATCATTCCTACCATGCACTCATGCTCCATTCTAGGTATGTCATCCCATTGCCTCCGACCCTGGTAGGCCACAACACTTCTTCACTTTAATCTGTTCCTCAAACCTTGCTATGGTGGGTCATTGGTTCTTATGGTTGGTACACATTTATTATGTTGACCATCTAACCCTTGGATTTGTTATAACTTTGGTCGATGATTCCCATCTATTATCATGATACTAGTCAAAGGTATCTGATGGGTGGGGTTACTTTTCGGTGCAGTGTGTTTGGAAGTATGATGGATCCATTTTGTGTTAGAACTTTGATTATCTAACCAATGGATTTTGCAGGAACACATAGTTTCTTGGGGATTTATCATACTCCTAAATGGTTCCTTGATCGACTCCACCACCCATTCCCATTCTCATAGATGTTCATGGTGCACTTCCCACCAATGTGCAGGTATTTCTTCCAGTACTATGTCTAGAGCCTACTTTATATGGGTTTTTGGAATCTTCTACATATATGTGAGGAACATATCCATTGATTATGTTCCATCAAACCAGGGTAGGGTGCAGGGTCCTGATCCAATATCACACACCGTTTTGGTGATTCGTGTGCATCTCGTTATTGCAGTTACATAAATATTATTCTATCATATCTCCATAACATCCTTTGAATCTATGTCATATGAGCGTACACTTCTCCAAATCATCTCACCATCAACTATGGGGTTGACATAATCCTCCCTACACCCTATAATGTTATAGATGTTCTCAATGATACAACTCTATGCATCCTCATTCATGGGATTATTATAGTTATTTCCATCATTTCAATCCACTCATGTAATTGTTGGGTATGTGTTATATTCTTTGCACGAGTAGTAGTGTCTGAGCACCTGCGCCGGGCGCACAGGGGGGTGGAGCCCCCCGTGCGGGGGTTCGGGGGCAGCGCCCCCGAAATTTTTTTTTCGGGCCGACATATTTTCGTCGGGCCAACATATTTCCGGGATGACATATTTCCAGGACCACATGATATTAGGTGGTTTTCGGCACATGGTTTTTTGCCAATGGTTTTCTAGTTCCGGTTAAGGAATTAGGGTTTTGGACTAATCCAGGTCATTGGGTTAGGGTTTTGGATGTCGTTGG
>ML782837.1:316667-349338 GCA_009831015.1 Picea engelmannii
CTCTCTAAGAGGTGGGGGACATTACACCTATATGGATGTTATAAAAACTATCCTCCTCTATTATTGTCACATAATACCACTCTCAAATTTTTTTCTAAGCTATGGAACAAGATACAATGAAAAATAATCGAACCCCTTCTCCTTCTAGTGGCCCAGTATTTAACATAGCCCGAGAGCCATCCAAGGGTAGGTTTTTGACTTCCCCAACCTTCAATTGTGATTGGTTTTTGACCTTCTAGAATCTTATTGAAATTACATATGTGGCTATCCCCATATCCTCAAAATATGCACCAAAGTCTTGTTGAATATTTATGTTTTCCCATCTGTCTCTGGATGGAATGCTATAGACCTCTTCAACTTAGTGTCCATATTCTCCCACAATGTAGTCCAAAATTCACTGAGAAATTTTGTATCCCTATCTGAGATGATGCTCCTTGGTATCCCAAAGTGCACCCATACCTATTCAAAGAACTTGTTTGTTGATTCTTGTACGTTGATGGTATTTTTACAAAGCATGAGAATCCAAAATTTTTTGAATGTGTCAACTACCACAAATAGATAGTCATGTCCCTTCCTGGTTGTTGGTAAGCCTACCAAAAAATCCATGGAAATGATTTCCCAAGGTCGAGTGGGTACATGTAAGGGATGGTATAGACCTTGCTTCCTATTATTAGGCTTGCTGGTACAATAAAGTATAAATCCTATGATATAGCGTGCTACATATTCTTGCATTTCGGGGAATTACACATACCTTTGTAAGATGGAAACTACCTTCCCAACACCAAAATTTCCTACAACCTTGGAGGTGTGAGCCTCTTTGATAAGATTCAATTGTTTACCTTTAGGAACATAGAGATTTTTGAGCTTGAAGAGTAAACTGTTCTGGAAATGATAGTCGGCCTTGTCATCACCTTCTTCTATATGAAACTTTCCATGTAGTTGATGAAACATCTCCTTAGTCCTCATCTTCTATGTATGCCTCTTTGTATGCATCATCGGTAAAAGGGTCCATGTGCATCATAGTTCCCAAAGATATAATATTGGATGTGGGTGGTCCTAAAAGAATGTCTTCCAACGTATTTTTGATACCCTTCTTATAATTTATGACCAAATGAAATTCTTGTAAAATCCCCATCCACTTATAATGATTGGTTTGTTGTATCTTACTATGGGCCTGCAAATACTGTAGTGGCTAGTGATTTGTGTGGATGATGGTATCCTTGATCATCATATAGTGCTTCCACTTTATGATATCTTGTACCAAGGAATACATATCCTTTTCATAGGTAGGTTAGTTGAGAACCTCCCCACCAAATACGTCAGAATAATAACATACGCCCCCCCCCCTCAGTGCATCAATACTACTCCCATGGCATACCCACTTGCATCTATCTCCACTTCGAAGGGATTTTGATTTTTTTTTAGTGTAAGCAGTAGTGCTTGACTGGTGTTTCTTTTCATCTCATTAAAGGCCTTCTTCTGATTCTTCCCCCACTATAAACTCATACAACTGGATGTTATGGCGTGGATTGGTGTAGCTACTATTGAAAATGAAGCTATGAACTTCCGAAAGTATTGATCTTCCCCAAAAAAACTTCCAACTTCAGTGACATTTGTAGGAACTAGACATTTCATGATGGAATTTCATCTTTGCGGGATATATCTTGAGCTCCTCTCCACCAATCACATACCCCAAATACACCAAAGACCACAAAGTGAACTTGTATTTCTTGATATTGGATAATAGATGGTGATTTTTCATAGTATCTATCACATGCATAAGATGTTATATGTGCTCCTCCCAAGTAGCACTATAAAACAACATATAATCCAAATAGACAATAACAAATGGATCTAGATAAGAGCATAAAAAATCATTCATTAGTCTCATAAATGTAGTTGTTGCGCTACATAAGCTGAATGAGATAAACAACCACTCATACAAATATTGTCTTGTCTTTAAGGAAGTATTCCAGGTATCTTCTTCTTTGACTCGTACTTGGTGACATATTGATTTCAAATACATCTTAGTGAAGTAC
Organism: Picea engelmannii; assembly: GCA_009831015.1. Classification (NCBI taxonomy): domain Eukaryota; kingdom Viridiplantae; phylum Streptophyta; class Pinopsida; order Pinales; family Pinaceae; genus Picea; species Picea engelmannii. The sequence goes on from ML782837.1 coordinate 318,707, forward strand.
TTGGCGTGCTAAAACTAGTCCAATAGATCATCGATCCTTAGTAGAGGGTATTTATTATTCAGTGTAATATTGTTCAATTCCATGTAATTGATACAGATTCTCCAAGTCCCATCATTCATAGGCACAATTATGATGGGTGAACCAGAAGGTGAAGTACTTGGTTGAATCACACCCTGCACAACTACTGTTATTGCTTCCTTACCTCATTTTCTTCTAGAACATACTATCTATACACCCCAATATTCATTAAGGGGGAGTCTGGAAATAATTGGATTTCGTGCTCCAATTTCCTCTTAGGTGGTATCCCTTTAGGCTCCTGGAAAACTCCCCTATATACCTTCAACAACTCCTCCAATTCATTATTCTTATCCTTAGTACACCCTTCCAGGGATGTGTTTACTTTTAACGACTCTTCACTACCCTGATATTCTATTAGAAAAAAGTAAAACATATTTCTTGCTAGAATTGATCCATTTCTTAGCTTTATTGGCATTTACCAGTAAAAGTTTTGATTTTCCTTTGTGCACGTTGATGATGAAGGACTTCCCATCCTTGATCAGTTGGTATTGGTTGGATCTCCACATGAATATTGTATACCTCATATACATGTAATGGCTTCCAAACACTTCTCCACATACATCAAGGGGTACTACATCCAATTCCACTTGATCATTAAAATCAACTATTATATAAAATTTAATCTTACACTATTTCATTACCTTTATCTTTGCATAATTGTTTACCCAACCTAATGGATAGGGAATAGGATTATTTTGGACCTCCAATCCAAGATTTCTGACCAGATCCATTGCTATGATATTACCCTATGAACCAAAGTTGAAAAAACATCTATATTTGTCTTCTTGACTCGAATCTTAATGTGGAAGAGCTTCGTTATCTCCTTCTTTTCCTGGTGATGAAGGATACTCAGATTCACCTCCTTCTCTACATATGTGCATACAATATTTTCATCCACATCCGAGCTACTTTCAACATGATTTCTTGAATCAATGTCTAGAAGGTTCTTTTTCTTTCTATCCTTCTTGCGGTTCTTTAGGCTCAACTATGGATGTAGTTTCCAACATTTTTCCTCAGTGTGGTCATCAATGTTGCAATGATTCCAATGGTTATTGGGATATTTACTCTTATGTGCAGTGGCTATTGTCTTATTATATTTTCCACCTTTATAGTTATTCTTCCCCTCCTTGGAAGCTTCTTGGTGCTCTTTTTGTTTTGAACCACTTGGCTTCCCCTTCTTTTGGCCTATGTTTTCCAAATATTGTTCCTCTACACATTCATCATCAACTATCCTTGGCTTAAAGAGAATCACCTACTTTCATAGATGATTGTGTAAACCCCCGAAATAATTGAGTAGGACATCTCAGTTCTTGGTAGAGATACCCAACATGATGGCCATTTTTATGAACTGAGTGGTGTACTCCTATATACTCTTCCCTTTCCTTTGCCTAAAGTAGTTCCACCGAATCCATTGGTCCTGTACATAATCGATAGGTTAGAACTGGGACTTGATGAGGGTTTTAAAGTCCTCCCAACTAGATAATGGTGGATCACCATCTAGATTAAGTTTTTCCATGTTTCTTTCCCACTAGGTTAAAGCATGGCCCTCTAAATTCAATCTAGCAAATGAAATCTTCTTCCCTTCATCTATATGGTGAATGCTAAAATAAAATTCTAGTTGTTACAACTAATGATTTAGTTTTAATGCATCGATATCACCTTGGTATGGCTTTATGTCCACTTTCACTTCCATTTTCAATAGGAACTGTGAAGGGTTAATGACACTCAAACTTGAATGCTCTTTCTCGAATTATTTTGGCAACTCCTTTCTCAAATCTTCCCAATCTCTTGATTTCCCCTTCGATTCAATCTCTGATTTAGAGCCTCCATCATCTCTGAAGGGTTAAATTTTTCTTGCTAGAGCCACCATGAGGAGGTTCATATTGTGACCGATGTCAGCAACTTGTGTTTCCAACCTCTCAAATCTCTCTTATGTTGGATCTTGAGGTTTGTTATGAACAGACTCAACCACCATGGCTAGGGTTTCTACGACTTCTCCTTAAGATGATACATAGATCCTAAAACTTCCCAAAAATACGCAAAAAACAAACATTCTCTAATACCAATATGATCTATAAACCCCCGTGGATATTCCACTGGGAAAAATCATCACAACAGATCTGATAAATACTGAAATTTTTATTATTAAGGTTATTTTTCCTTTAGATATCTAGAATATTTAGTTACTAATTTTTTTCTTATGCATGAAATAGATAAAATGTAGAAAATAGAGAACACTAAATTAAAATTGCACCATCCACAAACAAACAAAAGATATGACCAGGGAAACCTAATACAAGAGAAAACCTAGATAGAAGGTGAGGCTGCTCTAATCTCTTTTATCTGGTATATAAATTATGAAAGTGAAAAGAGAGAGGCACTCTCGACGGATTTTTGTTTGACCTATGGCCTATATGCCTTCTCTGAAATCTATCCTCCTCTGTTATTGCCATAGAATACCACTCTTAGATGTTTTTCTCAACTATGAAATAAGATACAATGCAAAAGAATGGAACTCCCCTCCTCCTAGCAACCCGATATTTAACATATCCCAATAGCCATCTAAGGGTAGGATTTTTACTTCCTCAACCCTAAATTGTGATAGGTTTTTGTACCTTCTATAATATTATTGAATTTACATATGTGCCTAGCCCCATATGCATAAGTAACAAGGGATGGCATGGCATACTATCATACTGTGATGGTCAACATAATAGGTCAACTTGTGGGAGGCATAAATTTTGAATACAAGATCTGAATGATGTGATGTTTGAACTGTTGGAAAGTTTTCGATGTTTGGAATAGTGTACTCCAATCCCATCTATGCTAGAAATTTTCAACCCCAAAAAATTCTGTTTGATTACTCAAAATGGTCTGAGAAGGTTCCAAACCCCAATTTTCCAAACTAGGGCCTGCCACTAAAATGGCTCCGCAAGATGATTCCTCCAAGTTTTTTCACTATGAAAGGATCGATATAGATGAAAAACAATATAATGATCCAATATGGTTCATACCTCTCCATTGCGAGAGCCTTTTAGTCCACAAAATATTTACTAAATGAGGTGAGGAAACGTTTCATCCACCTTCTCCTTGGAGTACCACTTTGCTTTTCCTGGAAGTTGTCCTTTCAACCGAATCTTCCAAAGGTCATGTTTCCCCTATCTTATAGTTATAGATCGCTTCTACAAAACTGTGTCCTCTACTAACTCTTACTGATAATATGGTGCTAAGTTCTCTATGCAAGGTAGGAACTGTTCCTTCTCTTGATCCAACATGGAAGGTAGTACCTTCTACTTCTCTTGATCAATCATGGAAGTCTCACATAGTTTGAGATTCTCCACATTCACTAATAAGTAAATGTGCATGTATGGGGGTAGATTGAGTCTATAGGATTTATTTCCCACTTTTTCTAATACATCAAAAGGACCATACCACAAAGCCTTGATCTTCATACCAGTACCATCTAGCCTTTCCTTATTTAATTGTAACCATCCTTTATCTCCCACTCTAAATGTTCTCTCTGTTCTGTGTTGGTCATGTCTAGCCTTGCACTTTTCCTGTCACTTCTTCAGTGTCTCTTGTACTTGCAAATGGATCTTCCTGGCCTTATCAATTTTTGTTTTCTTTTAATGCATCTCTTGTGAGGTCCTCCCTCACTACTCCCTTTTGTCCATATAGAACATCTAAGGGTAAAAGTGGAAAATACCCAAAGAAAGTTTCAAAAGGTGACTTACCACTAGAAGTGTGGACTGCTCTATTATAAGAGTGTTATATATATAGATCATATTTTCATTACAGGTCTTTGTATTCTTCTAATTGTAACCCCTCAAAAGATACACCAAAGTCCCGTTGAATACTTTTGTTTTCCCATTTGTCTATGGATGGAATGTGGTAGAACTCTTCAACTTAGTGTCCATCTTCTCCCACAATGTACTCCAAAATGCACTGAGAAATATGGTGTCCTGATCTGAGATGATGCTCCTTGGTATCCCAAAGTGCACCCAAACCTATTCAAAGAACGTGTTTGCTCCTTCTTCTCCATTGATGGTCTTTTTACAAAGCATGATAATGCACATTTTTTCTGAACCTCTCAACTAGCACAAATAGATAGTCATGTCCCTTTATAGTTATTGGTAAACCTCCCACAAAATCCATGGAAATGATTTTCCAAGGTCGAGTGGGTACAGGTAAGGGATGATATAGACCTTGCTTCCTTTTGTTGGGCTTGATGGTACAACAAAGTGTACACCCTATAATATATCATGCTACATATTCTTGCATTATGGGTCAATATAAATACCTCTGTAAGTTGGCAATTGTCTTCCCAACACCAAAATGTCCTTCAACCTTATAGGTGTGAACCTCTCTGATAAGTTGCAATCATTCACCTTTAGGAACACAGAGCTTGATGATCTTGTAGAGTAACACATTATGGAAATTATGGTCAACATGTCCATCACCTTATTCTACATGAATGTGTCCTTGTAGCTACTAAACACCTCCTTGAATTCCTCATCTTATGTGTATCTATCATGGGTAAAAGGATCGATGTGTATCATAGATCCAAAAGATATAATATTGGATTTGGGTGGTTGTGAAAGCATGTTCGACAAATTATTTATGCTACCCTTATTATACTTTATGACCAAATGAAATTGTTGTAAAAACCCCATCCACTTGTAATGCTTGGTTTGTTGTAGCTTACTCTAGGCATGCAAATACTGTAGTGGTTGGTGATCTGTGTGGATGAAGGTCTCCTTTCCCATCATATAGTGATTCCACTTTTTGATAGATTATACTAAGGTATAGATATCCTTGTTGTAGGTAGGGTAGTTGAGAACCTCCCCATTAAATACTTAATAATGATAACATATGGTCCTTCCTCCTTGCATCAATATTGTTCCCACGGCATACCCAATTGCCTATGTCTCCACTTCGAAGTGATTCTACAAGTTTGGTAGTGTGAGCATTAGTTCTTGACTAATATTTCTTTTTATCTCATCAAAGGCCTTTTTCTGATTCTTCCCCCATTGGAAACTCTTACCATTGGTTGTTATGGCGTGGAGTGGTGCAACTACAACTTAAAATGAATCTATGAACTTCTGTGAGTATTTTGTTGACCCAAAAAAACTCCAAACTTCAGTGACATTTGTACGAACTAGCCATTTCATGATGGCCTCCATATTTGCAGGATCTATCTTGATATCTCTTCCAGTGACACCCCAAATACCCCAAATACACCAAATACTACTTAGCAAACTTGTATTTCTTAAGACTGGCCAACAACTAGTGCTTTTTCAGAGTCTCTAACACCTTTATAAGATGTGATGTGTGCTCCCCCCATGTAGCACTATAAACTAGTATATCATCCAAATATACAATAACAAATGAATCTATATAAGGGCATAACAAATCATTCATTAGTATCATAAATGTAGATAGTGTGTTTCATAAGCTGAATGGCATAACCAACCACTCATACAAAACTTTCCTTGTCTTGAAGGAATTCTTCTAGGTATCTTCTTCTTTGAATCGTAACTAGTGATATCCTTATTTCAAATCCAACTTAGTGAAGTATGTTGCATGCTGCAGTTGGTTCAACAAATAATCAATCCTTGGAAGAGGGGCTTACACACCATTTTTTCGCAACTGATGATGTTCATGTATCCTCTATCATCCAAAGTATACAATCCTTATTTTTTGAAGAAGAACCTTTCTTTGAAAGAAGCCAAACATGTAAAAGGGTTCATTCATGTAAAAAGGGTCATTAAAACCTTATTTCAAGAGAGTGTTGCATGTTGCACCATTACATCATGTGACACCCTTAAGTGTCACATGTTGCACCACTGCAGGGTGTGACAATGTCTCAGTTTTCACCACTGAAGGGTGAAACACTGTCTAAAAGAGGCGAAAAATATGAAATCCATGAAGCTTCTAGAAGAGAAGCTTTGGATATGAGGTGTCCTCAGATCGATTTAGATCTCACCCGTACTCCTGATTTGGATATATCCTAACCTCTCATCCTAACCTCCCTCTCAATCTATAAAAGGGACCTTCTCTCGTAAGGAAAGGCTAATAGTTCATGGAGAATAATCATTAATAAAAATTTTCTTCTAGTTTGTTATTAGAATATTGTTAGCATTTATTTGTCTTTGAGAGATTCAATCTAAGATAAAGTAGTTAGTTGATGGTGATGGATCTCATGGATGCATTGTGGGTATTGGAGCAATGAACTTGTTGGAGGGAGATTCACAACACCAAGGCATTGGTTGTAACTCTTCCATTATTTATCAATACAGTAACACATTCTCTTTCCTATAAAGTTTGTTAATTATATTTATTGCATTTATCGTTGGTCATTTGTATGGATTTATCAAAATTTTATTGTTTCTTTCGCTAGTTATCTTGTTTCCTTATGTAGTTTTCCATCTCAAAGCTTTGGATCAAGCTGGGAGCTACAATTAGCAAGGATGACCTTCCATAAAAAGGTAATATTTTAGTCTTTAATTGTTAATATTTTTATTATATGAATCTATCAAGAAACATGTTCTATGTTGTTTTGTTCTATCTTTGGGTTCCCAAGCTAGGGAGATTGGTTTTTGTCCGCATAAATGAATTTGTCTGTAAACAAAGGGTATACATTCTTTAGTGTAATCTTGTTCAATTCCCTATAATTGATACACATTCTCCAAGTACCATCCTTCTTAGGAACAATTATGATGTGTGAGCCACAAGGTAAGGTACTTGGTTGAATCACACCCTGTACAACTGTTGCAACTGCTTCTTTACCTTTTTTGCTTCTAGAAAAGACTATCTATACAACCCAATATTTGGCAAGGGGGAGTGTGGAAATAATTTGATTTCGTGCTCCACTTCCCTCTTAGGTGGTATCCATTTAGGCTCATGGAAAACTCTCCTATATACCTTCAAAAACTCCTCCAATTCATATTTATGCTTCTTAGTACACCCTTTCGAGGATGTATTTACTTTTAATGACTCTTCACTAGACTGATTTTATATTAGAAAAAGTAAAACATATTTCTTGCTAGAATTGATCAATTTGTTAGCTTTATTGGTATTTACCAGTAATTGTTTTGATTTTCCTTTGTGCGCATTGATGATGAAGGACATCCCATCCTTGATCAATTGGTATTGGTTGGATCTCCACATGAATATTTCATACCTCATATAGATGTAAGGGATTCCAAACACTACTCCACATACATCAAGGAGTACCACAGCCAATTCCACTTCATCAATAGAATAAACAATTATAGAAAATTTAATCTTACACTATTTCATTACCTTTATCTTCGCATCATTGTTTACCCAACCTAATGGATAGGGGCTAGGATGATTGTGGAACTCCAATCCAACATTGTTGACCAGATTCACTTCTATGATATTAACGTGTGAACCAGAGTTGAACAAAGAATCTATATTGGTCTTCTTGACCTAAATATTAACGTGGGAGAGCTTGGTCATCTCCTTCTCTTCTTGGTGACAAAGGATACTCATATTCACCTCCTTCTTCACATATGTTCGTACAATATTTTCATCCACATCCGAGCTACTTTCAACCCGATTGCTTGAATTGGTGGATAAAAGTTTCTTTTTCTTTCTATCCTTCTTGCATTTTTTCGGGTTCAACTATGGATGAAGTTTCCAAGATTTTTCCTCGGTGTTTCCATCAATGTTGCAATGATTCCAATGGTTGTTGGGATATTTACGCTTATGTGTAGTGTATTATTTCTTCTCATATTTCCCCCCTTTCCACTTCTTCTTCCCCTTCTTGGAAGATTCCCGATGCTCTTTCCTAACCACTTGGTTTCCCCCTCTTTTGGTCTATGTTTTCTAGATATTGTGCCTATACACATGCCTCCTCAACTATCCTTGGATCTAAGAGAATAACATGCTTTTTTATATGACTATGTAAATACTCTAGATACTTGAGGAGTACATCTGGGTTCTTAGGAGAGATACCCAACATGATGGCCATCTTTATGAACTCAATGGTATAATCCTATACACTTTGCCCGTATCTCTGCCTAAAGTCATGCCACTAGATCCATTGGTCCTCTACATACTCAATGGGGTAGAATTAATACTTGATGAAGGTTTTGAAGTCCTCCCACCTAGCTATTGATGGATCACCCTCCAGCCTAAGTGTTTCCATGTGACTCTCTCACCAGGTTGAAGCATGGAATTCTAACTTCAATATAGCAAATGAAATCTTCTTCCCTTCATCTATATGGTGAATGCTAAAATAAAATTCTAGTTGTTGCAAAAAATGATCCAGTTTTAATGCATTGATATCACCTTCGTATGTATTTATGTCCACTTTCACTTCCATATTGAATAGGGATTGTGAAGGGTTAATGACACTTGAATTCAACTACTCTTTCTCGTATTCTTTCCGTGACTCCTTTCCCAAGTCTTCTCGATCTATAGATTTCTCGTCCGATCCAATCTATGAGTTAGAACCTCCATCATATCCAAACAATCCTAGCTTTCCTTCTAGACCCATCATGAAGAGGTTCATATTGCGACTGATGTCAGCAACTTGTGCTTCCAACCTTTAAAATATTTGTTCTGCTGGATCTCAAGGGTTGTTATGAACAAACTTGTCTGCCATGGATAGGGTTTCTACGACTTCTCATTAAGCCAATTCCTAGATCCTACAACTTCCCACAAACAACCAAAATAAAAACCTCCTCTGATAGCAATATGATCTGTAAACTTACATGGATATTCCACTAGAATAGTTCATCACAATAGATATGATAAATACTAAAATATTTACTATTAAGGTTATTTTACCTTTAGATCTCCAAAATATTTAGTTACTGATTTTCTTGATTATGCATGAAATAGATAAAATGCGAAAAATAGAAAACAATAAAATACAATCACACCCTCCACAAATAAACACAAGATATGACCTAGGAAACCCAATATGGGAGAAAACCCAGCTAGAACGCGAGGCTTCTCTGCTCTCTTTTCTCTGGTATAGAAATGATGCAAGTACAAAAAAAGATGCACTCTCCGTGGAGTTTCCTTTTACCTATGGCATGTATGACTGCTAGAGAATCTCTCCTCCTTTGTTATGCTCACTGAATACCACTCTCATATGTTTTACTCATATATGGAATAATATACAATGAAAAATAATGGAACCCCTTCTTCTCCTAATGGCCCAATATTTAACATAACTTGATAGCCATCTAAGGGTAGGTTTTTTACTTCCTAAACCCTCAATTGTGATAGGGTTTTGGACCTTATAAAATCTTCTTGAAATTACATATGTGGATAGCCCCATATGCATGAGTAACGGGGGCTCACATTTCTTCCTCTAATACCATAGTGTTCAACATGGTAAGTCAACTTGTGAGAGGCATAACATTTTCATACGAATTCAGATTAACACACTTTTTGTATCGTTGGAAAGGTATTGATGCGTTGAATAATTTCATGGGGTATGAGAAATTATGGAAACATTTTAACCCCAAAACATTCCATTTGATGCCTCAAAATGACCCTTGAAGGTTCTGGACCCCAATTTTCCAAACTGGGACCTGCTACTAAAATGGCCCTACAAGCTGAATTTTTTCCACTCTGAAAGGATCGAGATAGATGAAAAAAAATATAATGATCCAATATGAATCATGTTATTTCACTAAATTTCAAATATACTACATTTTTCAAATGTAAACGTTTAACCTTTGACATTAGTTCAACATTTGAGACATTGAATAAATGTTGGAAAAATGACATGTAATTAACTAAATATTGAACAAATGTCCAATAAACAATGCTACCCTTTTTTGGAGTAAAATAAATTATCAAGAGAAATGTTATATCCTTTGAATAGTTAAATGTAATGTATGCAAGAAAATTTATGACGACTAGTAGATGGAAAATCAAGGAGAGGCTACATATAAGGCTCAAGGTCATTTCAAATACAAATCCATAGAATCCAATGAAAACTGATAAACTATTAAAATGATTGGAATCATACTTATACTTACCAATTGTTTCATGTTTGGTGATAAAAACAAGAAGTGAAATTTTCCTTTGGACCAAAACACCTCAACTTTAATAACATTTTGTGGGTAGAAGTGTTGACGTGTATATGACCAAAAGAATGTAGTATGGAAAGGATGATGCAAACTAAAGGAAGGATTGAAGGACACATCCATAATGATGGAAGGATGAAAGAAAGCATAAAAATATGTCAGGATCCATGATACGATGTTCTATAGCCACTTAAAATAGGATCCATAATCACTAAAAATGTTATTTTAGAAAACAAGGTTCTATAACCACTAAAAATAGGGATTTGTAGCATGTTGAAAACACTTCAAAAATTATGGAATGGCACCTTATATCTCATACTAGCACAAAAATTAAAACAAAACATGATAAGCATGATAAAAAAATGGGAAACCTACACCACATAAAAATTACTAGATCACTTTTAGACACCAAATTTGAGACATAATCTCTCTCTTAGTATTGTCTCCATTAACGATAAATTTATCCTAGTGATCAACTAGTGATGTTTCCTAATATAAATCTCTTGTGAACTTAAGAATGTTAATCAATATTTAGGATCATAGTGAAGTTGTTTTGAATCCTAGTGTGGTGTCATTTCTCAACACTCTTGACCATGGGATAAGTAGCTACTAAAATTTCCATTAGAATCTTGTCCCTCAATAGACCTACTCACCATATACTTTGTAGAGAATGTCTCCTAGGGATGCCCTGAATTAATTAAATATATACATGATACAAAATAAAAAAATGCAGAAAAATACAAACATGGAATAAAAAATTTCATGCCAACCAAATCACAACCACATATTGCATGGAAACCATTCACAACTAGACATCCACTTTTGTTGAGAGGTTCTAATAGAAGTGAAATGAGGGAAGTTTTTCTATTGAGGAAAACTAGTTATAAATATAAAACAACAATAATAAGAGTTATTGTTTTAGAACATGTTGAAGGGGTTGGATTCTCAATACTCAACAATAGGAATTAAACCAAAAGAAGAGGCCCAATCAGACTCTCCCCTTTTTGGGATGGAATAATCTTTCGGTTTATGGTCTAGCAATTGTTCAATGAGCTTTATAAACAAATTCAAAATTGTTTTCCATTTTTTAAAGTGTTTTCTATTTACAAATTAAATGAAATAAATAAATCCAATATAAAATATTAATATATTTCCAAAAGATAACCTTTAAGAATAGTCAATGAAAATGATTTTGTAACTTTGTTACTCTAAAAAATAGTTCAACCATAAAATATCACTACAAGATAACTCTCATGAAATATAATCTATTCTAATGCAAAAAGGAAAGAGATATTATATATGAGAACCTAACACAATGATTCACCATCTAATATATATACTTGATTATAGAAATAACTCCACAATGAACCATATATTATTAAATGAAAAAACACACATTACAATGATAACCAACCAACAATTCATCGAATTGTACAAGATAACTTGAGAAAATAGAATTCTTTACTAGATGCATGAGACATCAATCCAAGAGAAAAATAATCCACAAATTAGAATGAATTGTACAAGACAACTTGAGAAAATAGAATTCTTTACTAGATGCACGAGACATCAATCCAAGAGAAAAATAATCCACAAAATTTTAGAATAATTAAACACATAAATTTTTAGCAAAATGTCCCTTGACTCCAATCAGAGAGTTTTTTAATTAAACTTGAAATAGTTATGGGTTATTATCCTTCATCAATCACCCCAGATCCAAAGAAACTTTTATAAGTAGTCCATTTACATATTTATAATTGAATTCTCATACAAAATCATAATAAAGAAGAAAATGCAAAATGGTCACAAAAGCCATGCAAGATGCTATGACTCGGGTGAACTGGGTGTTCTGACTAGTGCATGTTCAGCATCATACTTTTCGTACTATTTGATTATATCATCACACGAGAATTGATAAGTGAATGCGTTGTTTTCTATGGGAACTAAACATTTGTATCTCTTGATTGAACCTCTTGATATACTTTCTTGATTTTGAAAAAAATGACTCTATATGAGTTTCCACCCTCGCTTCACTTTTTAGAAACCATTGAATATACCCACACTCTAGCAAATATATGTCTTTTACTTCTTGTTCACACTTATTTTCTATCTCCTTGAATTCTTTCAATATCTCATAAGCTAGTTTAAAACCCCAGGAGGGTTGAAGCTGGGTAACATGCTACATGAAGTAGTATCTTCAACAAGATACTTGATGCATTCCTTCCACTCATCCTATATCTTATTTTAAGATCGTTTGATCAATTTCCCTAATAGTTTGTTGTTTGTTCAATTTTGGATAATTCTTTTCTGGCCAACATTCTAATTCCATGGTCCTTGTGACTTCAACTCTTTTGAATATTCTTGATGAATCAAACTTAATATCATACCTTTGTCTATTTATTCTCCCATATTATATTTTCATTATATATGATAGATAAATGTAGGCTCAGTACTCTTAGATCCAATACCTTGGCCATGAAGTCTTCCCTAATTTTTTCATTTACTTTATCTTCTTCAAGGAATTCCTCGACGAACTTACTCACAACATGTTGAAATCCTTTATAATATTTACTTGATTCTTCAATGTATCAATATACATTCTCATATTCTCAACTTCATCCGCTCCATGCTTATCTTTATAAATAGTGGCATGGGATATGGATATCCCAACTTAAAACAAGTCACTAAGCTTAGCCTTCTTTATATCTAGCAGAGATTGTTTAGTAGTGCAAAGAATAACACTAACTACATATATCTATTTCCTTTTCTGAGTCCTCTTGAATATGAATTTCTTGCATCGATTATGAGCTATAGAATCAAGATCTACCACCTCTTCCAAGGGATACACAATTGGCTAATCCCTGCATGACAATATATTTTCTAGACTGATAATGGTATGCCCTTGTTCCATAAGTGGTTATTTTCCTTTGTCATTGGGTTTAGGTATAACTTCATCATCCCCTGTTAAGTTTGTCACATCATTGGGTGGTGATGTAGCATGTTGTGTTTATTGTTGGGTTCGGGCCCGCTTTGATTGATTTTTTTCATCACATGTAGTATCATCAGTACCTAATCCACCATGAGATGATTCCTATTATAGTGTTTCTTCATCTTTTTATTTTATTTTTTCTTCCTCTTCTATTTCCCTTTTCCTTCCTTCTTCCTCATTTCTTTTATTTTCTAGATGAAATTATTATTCCTCTTTCCTTCTTTGATCCCCAACTAACATCTTATGGTCTTATTCAATTTTATTTTTTAATTCCTCATCAAAGATGTTTTTCTCTTCCTCCTTCTTATCTTCTCTTTAGTTCATCTTCTAGTAATTTCTTCTCCTGAGCTTCTTATAGTTCTGTCTTCCTTTGCTTTGACTCAACTTATTTTCTTTTCTTTTCCAACTTTAATTATGCAACTTATTCTTCTTGTTTCTTTCTAATTTTCTCTTTAGACTTTCTCCTCAATTATTCCTTTTGTTGCTACCTTTTTTCTTGTCTCAAATTCCCATTCTCATAGCTTCCTCCTTGAGCCTTATTTCTTCAAGCCTCCTAGCTTATTTTGTTCCCTTTATAGTTATTTTCTCTTTATCTAACCACCTATTTATCTACTCTTCTTTCTCTTCTATGGACATATCACTAAAAGATGCAAAACTTGGGTGTTTTAACTTAGCATAGACTTCTTCCCAATTCATGGCATTTTCATATGGAAGATCAAGTTACCCAGGTTAATGTGTGTATGGAAAATATAGGGAAATTAAGTCACAATTCTTGGCTACTGTCCCTTTAGGGTTATGTATTTTAAATTGGCCATGATGAAATATATACTCAAGGATATAACTAACCTCATGAATAACATGCCTCAAATACTTGAAATAGTAGTGAACCAAGATAAAATTGTATGGAATGAAGATTTTTTTCTTGTCTTGTTTCAACAATGAAGCATTGAAACCCTGCAACACTATTTGATAGGCCACCTCTCCCAAAACCAATTTGTTTGGTAGATATTCGAGTAATAGACATGGTGTTGTAGTTGCACCAAATATTCTTAGGTGGTTATAATCCTCCTAGAAGTACCAATTTCAAATGTACCCAATCAATCTCATAGCTTATTTAGTTAGTGTTGAGAATTATTTGCATAAAATAATCCTATAGAACGAGGCCAAGAAATGATCACAAATATATGAATAGTTCTTCTTATATCTATTCTCCCCAAAAATATTTCGATAGACATGTACTAAGGATTTTAAAACATGCCAACTAAGATTGATCCCTCCAAAAACATTAATGGCACAAGATACATCCAAAATATAGCATGTCATATAGAATGTCGAGACTACTCTTGGCTTTGTCTTTACTTTATGCACTTTCTTGATGCTCTTGTTAAGTTGATAAGATAAAATGGCAACCCAATTAGAAAAATTTCCGATTGTAATCACTATGTAAGATAATGGTACCCAAGCATCCTTGAAATGGACATGATATTTCTCTCCACATAGTCTAGCTATCATATCCATGACATACACATATGTCTCTTGTAGGTTTGTAATGAAGTAAATATTATTAACTTTATGGAAAAAACTTTTGTCTTCTATCCACTAGTTGGATAGAATTTTATTGACATCATGTTTCTCATGGAACACCACTACAAAGAGTTAATCAAGAGTATGTTTGGATTTGGTATATTATAATATTTCTCTAGATGAATTGATGGAAAAGATTCCACACATTTTCCTTCATCATTAATTATATTGTTATTGCCTATGATGGTATGATTGATAATCCATTCAATAAATTTGGAGTAGGGCATGATGGTAAACCTTGCTACAATAGAATGCAAGCAATACTTTCTGATATTGATGAATACATTATCATTAACTTCCTTCATTTCAGGATCAATATGAGGGATTACTTCAGGTTATTATTCCATCCTAAATTTCTGATACATTCCATTCCATCCAGGAAAAGGAGTTTCTACTCCTATGACAACTTCAGTATCCTTGTACATGATTCTGGGTCGATGTTCTTCAAGTGAAGGTATTTTAACTATAGGAACACACTCCTTAAATGAGGTTTCAATATCTACTAGATTTTTCTAAGAGGTTTCAACTGGCTCCTTGAGTTGCTTCCCCTTACGAGACTTCATATGGGTTCTTGCAGGTGATCTCCTCAGTGTAATTTATTTGAATGTAATTTTATATGCATCAATGATAGGTAACATATAAGAAAAGTAAAAATAATTCACATCCATAAATAAAAATTATTATTCATCAAAGTGATTATATTCAAAAACATTATCCCAAATTTTGAAACTAATAACCGACTATGTCAAATTTTCACACCATTTGGAACTCAACTTTAGAAAAAGAAATAAAAAATGAAACATGCATTTATTCTACCAAGAAGTTAGTTCTCTTCCATGTTCTAATATTTCTATATGAGAGGCACATGCATTAAAATTTAAAATATATTAGCTTTAAAAACATGCTTATATCGATGAAAATTAGTCTCTAACGAATTGAGTCAAAACCCATAAGAGAACATAGTCAGTTAAGACCTAAAACACCAATTCACTATATGTAGAGGTGTTGATTTTTTTTTTTTTGGTCAAGGGAAAATGACCAACATTTGAGAGAAAATCTTGTGGGGAATAAGAAAGACACTCCTCGTTTTTATAGACGTGGTTCTCCTCCATGGATATATTGGATGATTCTTTGTATGGATCTAGATGAATGCAATGGGTGAGTGGTAAAGATAATACCCCAAAATATTTTCCAACAAAGCTCTCATTTAGAAGAATTATTCATTAAGCACATAATATTATTCATGGAAATAAAAGTGAATACATACAACTAAAAGAGATTCATATAGATTTTTATTTCGACACATATTTTTCCGTCCTTTTGAAATGAAATGAACCCATAATCAACTACAAATTTGAAAGATGAAAGAAACTTAAAATGGATAGATCACCAAAATAACTTTAGATGATCACTTCATTGCAATTCAAAAAAATTGATTTTGATCGAAAATACATTTGAAATCTCATGATTTAGATCCAAAGTTCGAAAAATCACTAATGCAATTACCTGGAATAGTTATTTGTGGGTTAAATTTATAATAATACCACAAATATAAATTTTTTAACAATGTCTAAAACACGAGGGATTAAACATCCTCAACAATATTTCAATGACAATTACATAAACTTAAATAAACTGCACCTACTTTTTACAAGCAAGGATTTCATTCCTTTGGACCTAAAATGTCATGGAGAATGTATGGAAGAACATTGAGAGAGTCAAACATAAATAAATATGAAGGATACAGTCAAGAAGAATAATTCACAAATCTTTTAAAATGCCAAAAAATGCTTCCAACAAAAGATCCCTATGGAAAGCTCTCTAATAGCCGACTGCCAATGCTTTGAATATGCCTCTTTTTTTCTTTTGTAATCTCTTCTTCATATTCTTGAAACCATTTTTTAGTTAGGATTTATTTTTCCTTTGTAAATTTGAACTGAGATATCCATGCAATCAATTGGGACCTAGTTTAGAAGCTCAAGAATTTCTTTAAATAAATGATTTTCCAAAAAGAACTTGTTTCCAAGCCCAAAAGATAATATTGAATGTAATTTAATTTTTAGGGCCTGATAACTGATATTTCATCCATTGAAACTACTTCAAATGTGTTCCTCATCTCTTTACCTTTTTGGCGAGCTCTCATTTTCTCAAATCGAACGATGGGATCAAAAGTCACGAGCTCTGAAAGACGGAGACTCAACCACCATCGATATGTCCTCGTGAAATCTAGGCATTTGATTTGCAAATTAGAAAACTTCCAATTGTAACCAGTGTGTAAGATAATGGTACCCAAGCATCCTTGAAATGCACCTGATATTTCTCTCCATTTATTCTAGCTATCATATCCATGACATACACATATGGCTCTTGTAGGTTGGTAATGAATTAATTATTGTTAACCTTATGGAAAAACCTTATGTCTTCTTTCCACTAGCTAGATATAATTTTATTGACATCATGTTTTTCGTAGAACTCCACTACAAAGAGTTTAATCAAGTGCATTTTTGTCTTTGGTAGATTATAATATTTCTCTAGATGAATTAATGGAAATTATCCCACATGTTTTCGTTCATCATTAATTATAGTGTAATTTCGTATGATGCTATTATTGATAATCCATTCAATAACTTTGGAGTAGGGAATTATGGTAAAACTCAAAACAGGAGAATGCACAAAATACTTTTTGATATTGACGAATACCTTATTATCAACTTCCTTCATTTCAGGATCGGTATGAGGGATTACATCAGGGTATTATTCCATCCAAAATTTATGATACATTTCATTCCATCCAGGGAAAGGAGTTCCTACTCCTATGAAAAATTTAGTATCCTTGTATATGAGCCTTGGTCGATGTTCCTTGGGTGAAGGTATATGAACTATAGGAACATACTCCTCAAATGAGGTTTCAATCTCTACTAGTTTTTGCTAAGAGGTTTCAACTGGTTCTTTGAGTTGCTTCCCCTTAGGAGACTTCATATGGGTTCTTGCGGCTGATCTCCTTGGTGGAATTTTACATGTATAAATGATAGGTAACATATAAAAAAATTAAAAACAATATCATTCATAAATAAAAATTATCATTCATTAGAGTGATTAAATTCAACAACATTATCCCAAATTTCGAAACCAATAATTAGATGTGTCAAAGTTT
Source organism: Picea engelmannii (assembly GCA_009831015.1). NCBI lineage: Eukaryota > Viridiplantae > Streptophyta > Pinopsida > Pinales > Pinaceae > Picea > Picea engelmannii. Next base: position 336,588 of record ML782837.1, read on the forward strand.
CACATTAATTGGAACTGAGCTTAAGAAAAAGAAATAAAAAATGCAACATGCATTTATTCTACCAGAAAATTAGTTCTCTTCCCCAGTCTAAGATTTCTATATGAGAGGTACATGCATTAAAATTTAAAATATATAATCTTTAAAAGAATGCTTATATTGATGAAAATTAGTTGTTAAGGAATTGAGTCAAAACTCATAAGAGAACATAGTAGGATTATACCTAAAACACCAATTCAGTATATGTAAAATACCAATTCAGTATATGTAAAGGTGCTGATTTTTTTATTTATTTTTTCTGTGAAGGGAAAATGACCAACATTTGAGAGAAAATCTTGTGGGGAACAAGAAATACTCTCCTCGTTTTTATAGAGGTGGTTCTCCTTTCTTGATATATTGGAAGATTCTTTGTATGGATCTATATGAATGCAATGGGTGAGTGCTAAAGATAAAACCCAAAGAGGTTTTCCAACAAATCTTTCATTTAAAATATTTATTCATTAAGCACATAATCTTATTCATGTAAATAAAAGTGAATAAATACAACTGAAAGAGATTTGTACAGAGTTTTCTTTCGAGATATATTTTTCCTTCCTTTTGAAATGAAGTGAACCCATAATCAACTAGAACTTTTCAAGATGAAAGAAAAGTAAAATGGACAGTTCACCAAAGAAATTTATATGATCACTTCATTGAAAATAAAAAAAATTGATTTTGATCGAAAATACATGAAATCTCATGCTTTAGACCCAAAGTTCGAAAAATCACTAATGTAATGCCCCAAAATAATTATTTGTGGGAGAAATTTATAATAATACCAAAAATATAACAAGTTTAGCAATGTATAAAACAAGAGGGATAAAACATCCTCAACCAGATTTCAATGACAATTACATAAACTTAAATAATTTGCACCTATTTTTTACAAGCAAGGAGTTTTCTCCTCTGGACCTAAAATTTCATGGAGAATGTATGGAAGAACATTGAGAGAGTCAAAAATAAAGGAATATGAAGGATAAAGTCAATAATACTAATTTACAAATATTTTAAAATGCCAAAACTTGCTTCCAACAAAAGACCCCTATGGAGAGCTCTCTAATAGCTGACTGCCAACCCTTTGAGTATGCCTCCTTTTTTATTTTGTACTCTCTTATTCATATTATTGAAACCATTTTTTAGTTAGTATTTTATTTTCCCTTTGTAAATTTTAACTAAGATATTCATGCCATCAATTGGGACCTAGTTTAGAAGCTCAAGAATTTCTTTAAATAAATAATTTTCCAAAAAGAACTTGTTTCCAAGCCCCAAAAATAGTCTCGACTGTAATTTAATTTTTAGGGCCTGGTAATTGATATTTCAGCCATTAAAACCACTTCAAATGTGTCCCTCATCTCTTTACCTTTTTGACAAGATATCATTTTCTCAAATCAGACGATGGGATCAAAAGTCATGAGCTCTGAAAGATAGAGACTCAACCACCATTGAGTTGTCCTCGTGAAATCTAGGATTTTGATTTGCAAATTCGACTTTCTTTATCCCACATGCATTATGGGAGGGTTCTCATGACATATTTATAAGTAATTTTCATCTCCTTGTTATTTGTGAATGCAATAGAGAGAGCCATAGAATTTTGCTTGGCTTGTGCACAAAGTATCTTTTGAACACCACATCATCACCTAGTCATCATTCCAAATCATTGTCCACTCATTTATGTCCATCTGTGTGTCATCTAGGGGTAGGTCCACTTGATTGTCACATGTCCTGTAATATAGCCAGCCACCCATATGTTGGGCTATGCCACTTAAACAATTTTCAACACACCCAACCACAAGCCGATAGGGCACGCTGCAGTCCCAAGACTCAGTTCTATGATCTTATCTTGAAATCAAAGGATTGTTCAACAATGTTAGAGGAATGAAAATAACATGCATTAATCAAGATCCATGCTACAACATAAAAGGGATAAACAACGTGCCATGCACAACAAATAACCAACATACATGCACATTAAAATACATATCTCGGAGATAATTAAATAGACAACAGAATAACATTATACAACAAACAAAAATATAACTTATCTTTTCATGTAAATATTCACCAACTAGATGCAGACCAAGGACGTTCCTCCAAACCATAGACAATGTTGTTATTTTCTTCTCAAAAACAGGTCACCCCCGAGCCATGGATATGAATCCACAAGGACGGGTCCTAGGCCAAGTATAAACATGCAACAGTTGGTTAACTAGATTTCTGGTTTCCCAACCACACAACAAATTCTAATTTCCATCTCTCTTTCCCCCTTATCCTACACCAGCCAAAGAAACAAACAACCTTCTCTGCCATGTAGTTACTCAAACTGTCCTATTTCTCTCCAGGGCTCCAGTGCCACTGGTCAAGAAATATCGCTACTAGAAACTCCAAGGATTCTCAGTTGTGGACATTTCTATCCGAATTGCCATCAGTTTCATAACTAACAATCCTCTCAACACTCAAGCTATCACAGGCCTTTAAACACTCACAAAAATCCAAAGTACACCAACTCTCTTCTACCCATCTTGCACAACCCTAAGAGAATGGACCCCCTTCTCTACCATGCAGTCCCTTAGGTTGTACATATCCTTCCAAGGCTCCAGTGATTTTGGTTAAGAATCTCCCTGTTGGGACTCTCAAGACTCGCAGTTGTGGACAGTTCTATCCAAACTTCCATCAAGCTCATGCACATAGGAATCAATTCCCTTCTGGAATGATAATTAATTATTACAACCATTCAACAATGGCTCTCCTCTTCTTGCCATTCATTTCCATGCTCATCCCAAGAGCATACAAACTAGAAATAATGAGTTAAGAGGAAATAAGAACAAGGGAACAAGGGAACAAAATGAACCAGGGGAAGAATGAACCAGGGAAATAACAAACCAGGGGAAGAAGATGAACAAAAGGGAATAATGACCCCCAAAATTCACCCAGATCCATCCTCATGCAACCATTCGTATCCATGCTCATAACAAGAGCACACAAATTCAACCTGAGTGAAGGAAAAAGAAGAAGAAGAAGAACTAGGGAGAAAAAAAATCCCCAAAACAACCCCCAAGAGATGTTTATATAATAACAAGAACTAAAAACCACATTGCCTTCCCCAAGAATCCCATGTAACCACATTTCTCCATAAAATCAATTATGGTAAGTAAAAATAATAATTAAAAGACTTGGCCCCTCAAGCCCCCTCTCTTGTGGAATCATAGCCCTTATCTCTTTTGTTCTTTCCCATCTTCCAGCTAGCGATGTATTTTATTAATGTATATGAAGTATTACATTTCCTAGGCACTCTGGCCCCTTTTCAAGTTTACTGGCTCACCGGCCTAAGTCATAATTAAATTATACATTCTTAGTTCATAAGGGTTAAAATCAAGATGTTACATCCTCCTCCCCTTATTTCGACACTGTCCTCAGTGAAAAACACCATTCCAATGTTATTAACATTACAAACCCATGCCCTCTAGCCTTAATCCACATAGACAATCCATCCCAATATTATATACATAGGCACTCTGGCATAAAATTAAACATGTATACATAGGCATTTGGACCCAAAACATGTATAATGATCTTCATAATTTATATTTCTAGTAGCAGTTCCAACCAACAAGATCTCCTTCCCTTCTCATCCCTGCACAACCCAAATAAATGAACCCCTTTCTCTACCATGAAGTCCCTCAGGATGTTCCACTTCTCTTCAAGGATCCAATGCACTCAACCAGGAAGTTTAAGAGTTATGGCCTCCAGAACTCTAGCTCCAACAAGCCCACTAGACTTCCTTAATTCCATGCCTTCATCATTGACCTCGATTTACTTCTGGTTCTCTTTTTTGGGATCTTCCAACTTCAATAGCTAGCATCTCATCTGTATTATAAAAATACATTCATCATGAGATATTGTTATAATAATTTCAATCATAAATGTCAAATTTGTTTTATACAGAAAAACAAAATTTTCCAAGCATGAGCTTTTTGCTCATAATGTTTTTCTTTGCAGTTGTAGATATCAGTCTTCCTTATGGGATTACATCCCTACCATATTCAAGACCATCCTACCTACAATTTCCTTGATCTACATTCAGCCAAAAAAAATTGTCAGTAATTTATTAAATTATAATTCTGAAAAATGTTTTATATAGGAAAGATAAAATTTTCAAACATGAGCTTGTACTCATAATAGTTTGGCTCTTGCAACAATATGCATTGATCTTCTTTGTGGACTTGCAACACTGCCATATTCATGACTCTTTCTTCCTGCAATTTTAACATTCCTCAACCAAACAAATTGTCAATATCTCATGTAGAGAGAGAGAGAGAGAGAGAGAGAGAGAGAGAGAGATAGAGAGAGAGAGAGAGAGAGATTCATGGAAACAAGTGATCTCATAATTGTTTTCTACTACAATTCATTTACTTCCATCGATCCAACTATTAACTGGAAGGATCTCATAATTACATACAAGTATATTATCAACCACTACTTTCTTTATTCTAGCCAACAGAGCTTTTATGTAATTTAGCATTAACTTGCAACTTTTGTGTTGTAATATCTAACGGTTCCTGAAGTGTTTTCAACTTCACGAGTTAGCAATACTCACATCATGTCAACTATAATCATTTCTATAATATATACATGCATTCACCCAAATGCATTCAGTGATTCCTGAAATATCACTTGTAACATTTTTAATAGCTCCAAAAAATGATCTTGGAATTGTAACAAACAACAATCCAATCACCTTCAACTAGTACGCATATTAAATATAATGCATCTATGCATCATTATGTATTTTCAACACCACAGGATTTTCATAATTCAACAACTAATTACTAAATAAAATAACTATCAATGTGCCAATACCCATGGCCACATATACACAATGCATCCATGCATTGGCTACACAATTCCACATAACTATGTCATGCATTCACCAAGGTGAGTTGGAAGGTCTGGCCAATGCCTCAACACATCATCCACAAACTTCCTACTGCCTGCCTGACTACTTGGATACCTTCCTTTTCAATCCAAACACAACACTAAGAACATAATTATTAAGTGCTCTTCAGTGTTTTCAAAGAGGTTTCAGTCCAAACATCAGATATACAGTAGATACCATTGAGAACTCACATAGCGCTATATCCCTTCCATATACAACCATATTATGGTCTAACACATGACTAGATCTATGGATATTCATCGTTATAAAAGGATTATGTCTCCTAAATTAACCCGGTTATGATCCCAAAACCAATCATAACATAATATGAAACCAACAGTTTATCTAAATGCATTTTAGAATCAACAACATTTACATACTCTAGGATTTTGGCCATTACATATCGATTTAAATATTGAAAATTAAGTGAGGGAATTTTTACCTCAATCCCTTTCAACATGTATGCATCAACATAAACTAAATGCATACCTGCCTAGTTGTTATCAACCTACTTGTTGCTATCTGACCAACTGATATTTGTAGAAGCTCACAGAATTCCTCCTTCATCATTTTGATCACCATTCCTACCACCCTCATGGGTCTTCACCTAGATGGAAATCATAAGCAACAACAATATCCATGTCTTTAAACCTGCTATATATTTTTTCCTGAATACATAATCCATCATTAGTCATACTCAATCATTATCTCATAATAATAGACTATTCTTAGTTCACAAGCATGTTATATGCATATCCAAGAATTTACATATGCAAAATTACACATCAATATGCACCAAGAATTCACTGTTAGCATGCCTACTAATGCATATGAAATTTAAATTCATTGTATGCCTCATTCACTCTAGTGAATTTATGTTTTAATTCACTTATTTATTTATCTATTTCTGTTGTAGCTGGTTGTCCTTGAACTCCTTTAGATCCTTTTTGTCTTACATGCTCCCATTCTTCTCATCTGCATTATTTTTCCCTAGTCCGAATAATTTCCATCTGGGTTCCACTTGGCCATCCTGCAATCCAACCAATGTGTTTTATTTCCAACAACTTCTCCTAGGCAGTCATATCCAACTTTACCTTTATGAAACATTCCAACACTCTGGAATGAAGTAGCTTTAACATTACATCACCCTACTACAACATTCTTGAATCAAACACTATTACTCCTAGTTGTCCATTAGGTTACTTCATTAACATTTCCTTGTGAAACCATGCCTTTCACACTTAATAACATTCCCCAATGGAAGTCCATTTTCACTCAGTGAAATTTTTCAAGTGAGAGAGAATTCCTAATTATCTACATTGGCATCTTGCTTCCACTATGAACTCTTATATCAGAAGTGGATTTCTTTCAGACTTAAGATTTGCAACTGTCTACACATTTCTACCTTCAAGGCTATGGATCCTTACTTTTTTCCTTCTATGCCCTTCAATGACAGTTTTAACCTGTTAGCTTCATATCCCATGTGAAGATTATTTCTTTTGTAGTACCTCATCCAAATTCTGTAAGCTTTTTCATGCTTCCATGAATCTAATATCTGACCATGTTTTTGAATTGATCTTATTATACCTCTAAACCTGAAAAACATGCAAGAAACCATCTTGTTAGAATTATACATATCATACAAAAATTGTCAATTAAATTTACAGGTACCTTTTCTGTTTAATTTATGAAGAAAAAGATCACAATTATCCAAATTATAATAATTCCAGGCCATTCTCCTCTGAATCATCCTTCCAATGGCTATATTCTTGCCTCAATCAGATATCTGAATTGAAAGTTAGGGCTCCCCGAAAAACCACCTTCATCCCCTTTTCTGTCTTCGAAAACAACAATTCGGGCACTAACCGCCTTTCATTTCGATCAAAGTCTCATATGAACAGAGATATGAACAAGACCTTAGCTGATATGTTCCCATCCATAGCTTCATAACTTTGGGCTTTAGAGGTTTTACCTATACTACAGATCACATTTCCCGAATGTGGAACTGGCGAACTTCTGAACAAACCCTTTTTCGGAGCTTCGGGGCTCCATAATTTTGAGCTTCAAAGGTTATACCTTTATCATTCCATGTTTCCTATGAACGTTGATTTGGAAAAATCCCAGATTCTCATTAACAACCATGCACCATGGGGGGTGCTACATGGAAAAAAAGAAAGATATGACACGTGGCCCATTCTATGGGTGACACGTGTCAAGTTATAACTGGCACAAATGGTCTTCAAGAAGCATGAAATACAATGACACATGGAAATAATCAATTGTGTCCATGTCACCCTAGGAAACTTCAGCAATCCACATCACTCCAGTGCCCTGTGACTTCGAAACTCTGGATTTCAGAGGATTTCACCTCAGCACATTACAAAGGTTTCGAACGTCGAATTGGCAAACCTCTCGAACCACCGCTCTCCTAATATTTACTACTTCGGTGCTCTGGAACTTTGGGGTATAGAGAACTAATCAACAAAGCACAATAAATCTCCCAAACACTAAACTTCCAAACAAGTGTTCCCTAGAGCTTCGGAACTTTGAGGCTCCAGAACTTCGGAACTTCAGGCTTTAGAGGACTACTCAACATAGCACAACAAATCTATCGAATGCCAAACTTCTGAACAAGTCTTCCCCGGAGCTTCAAAACTTCGGGGCTCTAGAACTTCGGAACTTCAAGCTTTAGAGCATTTTGTAGCTGAACACCACCCCACCTCCGAACTGCCGAACGCTGGAATTCCGAACCCTTGCTAATATTTGGACATGTGTCCCCAAATATGAATGGTCCATATTGGTTCTACACTTTGGGACTTCAAGGAACTCTTCCTCCAAGTGACAGAAGGACTAAAACTCCTGAATGCCAAATATTTGATAGTCTATAGACACATGTCCCAGACAACAGATGGTCATGATTTTCTCCAGAGTTCGAGACTTTGGGACATTTTCTTCCTTGCAGCTTAAGGACTTTCTTCTCCCAAAGTGTCGAACCTCTCAATTTTCATGATATGTATGACTCATTCTTTCTCACTTGTAGATATGATGGCTAGGATATGATCTTCTCTACTATTCCTCACCTCATGATCTGTTCCTGATTCAAGGGCCCAGATATGTCCTTGAGAAAATCCAATGGTGAAGTACTCCTTCCGGTGATCTACAACGTAGATTCACTTCGGGACTTCGGAGCTTCATGGATTTTACCTCCTTTTCATCAAATACTTAACATTTTTTGAACCAATGAAGTATGAAGGACTTTGGTTCTTAACAACCCCACACCTCCTCCAGATCCGATGACTGTGAAGGATCTATCTTCTCCTAAACAAATCCAATGGTCCAAATAGAAACTTTTTCCCATGGTGGCGATCGTTCCTGAATATGAAAGGGATGGTCATGATCCTTCAATCCTTTACTAATGATATCAGATGTTATAGCTTCTGTGTGGACTCTGTAATTCCATTCCTCCTGAGCTTCATGACTTCAAAGTCCTAACTCGATCTCAACCAAGAGACTTTGACCAATAGATTTGGCCCATATCGGCCCATTGTTTCAACCAATAGCTCTGATAGAAATCTGTAATGTACCTAACCACCCATAGGTTGAGCTACGCCACTTAAATAGGTTTCAACACACCCAACCACCAGCAGGCGAGGCATGTTGTAGTCCCGAGACTCAGTTCTTCTATCTTATCTTGAAATCAAAGGATTGTTCAACAATGTTAGAGGCATGAAAATCACATGCATTAATCAAGATCCATGCTACAACATAAAAGGGATAAAAAACATGCCATGCACAACAAATAACTAGAAGGCATGCAAATTAAAATTCATATCTTAGACATAATTAAATAGACAACAGAATAACATTATACAACAAACATAGAGAGCACTTATATTTTCAAGTAAAGATTTACCAACTAGCTTCAGACCAAGGACGTTCCTCCCAACCATAGACACTTTTATTCTTTTACTCTCAACAACAGGTCACCCTTGATCCAGGTCTATGAATCCACAAGGATAGGTCCTAGGCCAAGTCTAAACATGGAACAATTGGCTAACTAGCTCTCAAGTTTCCCAACTACACAACGAATCCTAATTTCCATCTCTCTTTCCCACTCAACTTGCACCACCCAAAGAAATGGACACCCTTCTTTGCCATGCAGACCCTCAAACTGTCCCATTTCTCTCTAGGGAACCAATGTTACTGGTCAGGAAATATTCCTATTGGAAACTCCAAGGATTCTCAGTCATGGATAGTTCTATCATAACTACCATCAGTTTCATAAATAATAGGTCTCTCAACACTCAAGCTATCACATGCCTTTCATCACTCACAACAATCCAAAGTACACCAACTCTCTTCTACCCATCTTGCACAACCCTAATAGAATGGACCCCCTTCTCTACCACACAAACCCTCAGGCTGTCCATCTCCTTCTAAGGCTCCAATGCTTCTGGTTAAGAATCTCCCTGTTGGGACTCTCAACACTCACAAATATGGACATTTCTATCCGAACTGCCATCAAGCTCATCCAAACATGCATCCATTCCCTTCTGTAATGATTAGTAATTATTATATCTATTCATCAATGTATCTTCTCTTCCTTCCATTCATTTCCATGTTCAAGACAAGAGCATACAAACTAGAAATAGTGAGTGAAGAGGAAATAATAACAAGGGAAAAAGGGAACAAAACGAACTAGGGGAAGAGTGAACTAGGGAAAGAACGAACTAGGGGAAGAAGACAAACAAAAGGGAATAATGACCCCAAACTTCACCCAGATACATCCTCATGCAACCATTCATATCCATGATTAGACCAAGAGCACACCAATTCAGCCCGAGTGAAGGAAAAGGAAGAAGAAGAAGAACCAGGGAGTAAAACAATGCCCCAAAACATACCCCAAGGGATGTTTATATAATCACAAGAGGCAAGAACCACATGGCCTTCCCCAAGAATCCCATGTAACCAATTTTATCCATAAAATCAATTATGGTAAATACAAATAATAACAATAATACTTATCCCCTAAATCCCCCTCTCTCGCAAAATCACAACCCTCTATCTATTTTGTCCTTATCCATCTTGCAGCGAATGATGTATTTTATTAATGTGTATCACGTATTACAATTCCTAGGCACTCTGGCCCCTTTTCAGATTTACTGGCTCACCAACCTAAGTGATAATTACATAATACATTCTTAGTTCATAAGGGTTAAAACTGGGATGTTACATGTCCACATATAATAGGTCTTCACTGCCATGTTTCATTGGGAGGTGTGTCCCAAAATAAAGAGAATTAAACTTAGGATAGGAAATAGTATTAAATGAAATAATATTAACAAATTAAAAGAAAGGTTGGTGGAGTTACGAGAATGAGGGGGTAAAGGAAGTAGGTGTGCAAATAAAATTTGGTAAAAATGACTTATGAGGTAGGGATGTGGGTTGTTGTTAGGATTTGATCCTAACCCCTCTTCATGGGTTATTAGTTAGTAGGATATGTTTTCAATGTAATAAAGGCCAAAATTAGTTAATAAGGCCTATTAAATAAAGGATAATAAGTCAATGTAAGAAGAACTAATAGAAGCTTCTGCTTCTAGAAAGATCTTCCTATAGAAGCTTTCTTAGGAGGTAGAGTTAGTATAAATAAGAGTAGGATGTATTGTATATTTTTGTCTTGGAGATTATTTTAATAGAGCTCTACTCTGCTGGAGGTTTCCCCGTTGAAGAGGCAGGTGAACATTTCTATCTTGAATAAAGGTGCTCTTTCTGGTGCTAATATGGTATTGTTCTGGCTATAATATTGTTGTTTCATTACTACTTGCTGAACAATACCATATTAACATCATTATTTGAGACCTATCCCATTGGATTCCTCTCCTTGTACTAATCACACTGGTACCTCTCATTTTTTGTGGCCCAACATTTTTTCCTGATCCCTCCTCTTCTACCTAAGTCGCCCCAATGCTGACCACCTTCTCCCATAGCCAATAATACTGGGAGTCTAAGGTGTTCATCCTAGAACATAAATTTGACACCCTCCACACCCAATTCCAAGATTCCATAAGCACAACAGTCCAAGAATCCATGCATCACATACTCAAGGATAATAATGTTGAACCCAATACAAAGGACCCTCAAGCCTCCCTTTATGAGCCTAATCATTGATTTCTTTCCCATTGGAGTTCTCCCCACTCGGGAAATGAGATGCCCAAATTTGACATGCATAAATTTAATGGATCCAACCCAACAGGGTGGGTTTCTCAAATGGAACAATACCTCTCCCTTCATGATATTCAAGATGATGAGACCAAAATATAGGTAGGGGTTTTGTACTTAGATCAAGAATGATGGAAGTGGTGGCATTGGCATAAGAAATGTTATCCAGGACTACCCACTTGGAACATGTTCACTAAAGTAGTTTGTGCCCATTTTTATAGGAATCACATTTTTTAGGAAATCTCACTAAGCTACTCTAAACAAGATCAGTCACATACTTCATCACAAAATTTGAACTATATACTATTCAGACTGAGGGCTTATCTGATGAATTCTAGCTTGAATCTTTTATCAATGGCTTAAAGGAAGCCATCATGGCTCATGTGAGCATGCATCATCCTACCACCTAGTTGTAGGCCTACCAATTAGCACTAGAAGATGAGACCATCCTTCAAGTTCCACCCCTAAAGGATAATCTCCCCAAGCATCCTCACTCTGGGGTTAACCTAGATCCGACACAAACCTTGAATGTCCAAAATGTCTCTCAAGCAGAAATGGCAGAGTGTCGTAAGGAAGGACTTTGCTATTACTGTGATGAAAATTACTCGCCAGGACATAAGTGTAGGGAACAAAAGTTATTCCAGATTGATGCCTCATATTCATATTCCTATCTAGACCTACCATCAGATGGCACTCCTGACCCAAAGGATTCTCCACCAAGTGTTCACGTCGAAGACTCTGTTGCATTCCCTGTGGAGCCAGAGGAGACTATCATATCTCTTCATGCCCTCTAAGTTATTTCAGTGATCCATGTTATTTTCAGAATGAAATGAAAGTAGAGATATTACAATGAAATACACATAAATATTTCCATAAATAGAGAAATACAACAATATACGATTTCTATTAATGAAAGAAATGTACAGAGACTGTGAAAATAAAGAGTGCAAGACTCACTAGAATAGTGGTATATTTATCTCTAAGAAGAGATGTGACAACTACACTCATTCACAAGAATATGAGTACAATGAGAATTTGAAGGCCTGTTTATATTAAACATGAATGCTAAAACCATAGACATCCAAAAACCTAAACCTAGGAGATGAAGCACCAAAATTCATGTGGGCCTTGTTGGGGTAAGTTAGTACATCAACTTCCTGGGGTCATAACTTTTGCATACGATCTTTGTTTTATGCATGTGATATCCTGTTGGAAAGGTCTTTTAGAGAAATACACATTATGTCGTCAAACTCTAACTTCATCTATAATTTGATTGTGGAAATCCAAGAAAACACTATTTAGGGCCCTAAAATGGGTCTGGAAGTACAAAAAGATGTACTGACATGAAAAATTCCAAAATAATCTAGTTGGAATAGGTGGGCAGCCACCATTATCCACCTGGATGTTATGTATGTCTTCAGGACATCCTTGGAAGTGCATAACCCACAATTACAAAGAAATGTCCCCATTACAAAGAAACGTGTTAAAATGAAAACTGTCAAGATGAGCCAGTTGGAATTTGGAACAAGTGGGTGGCCACCAATATCCACCTAGATCAATCCT
>ML782837.1:371129-434782 GCA_009831015.1 Picea engelmannii
TTTTATGTAATTTAGCATTAACTTGCAACTTTTGTGTTGTAATATCTAACGGTTCCTGAAGTGTTTTCAACTTCACGAGTTAGCAATACTCACATCATGTCAACTATAATCATTTCTATAATATATACATGCATTCACCCAAATGCATTCAGTGATTCCTGAAATATCACTTGTAACATTTTTAATAGCTCCAAAAAATGATCTTGGAATTGTAACAAACAACAATCCAATCACCTTCAACTAGTACGCATATTAAATATAATGCATCTATGCATCATTATGTATTTTCAACACCACAGGATTTTCATAATTCAACAACTAATTACTAAATAAAATAACTATCAATGTGCCAATACCCATGGCCACATATACACAATGCATCCATGCATTGGCTACACAATTCCACATAACTATGTCATGCATTCACCAAGGTGAGTTGGAAGGTCTGGCCAATGCCTCAACACATCATCCACAAACTTCCTACTGCCTGCCTGACTACTTGGATACCTTCCTTTTCAATCCAAACACAACACTAAGAACATAATTATTAAGTGCTCTTCAGTGTTTTCAAAGAGGTTTCAGTCCAAACATCAGATATACAGTAGATACCATTGAGAACTCACATAGCGCTATATCCCTTCCATATACAACCATATTATGGTCTAACACATGACTAGATCTATGGATATTCATCGTTATAAAAGGATTATGTCTCCTAAATTAACCCGGTTATGATCCCAAAACCAATCATAACATAATATGAAACCAACAGTTTATCTAAATGCATTTTAGAATCAACAACATTTACATACTCTAGGATTTTGGCCATTACATATCGATTTAAATATTGAAAATTAAGTGAGGGAATTTTTACCTCAATCCCTTTCAACATGTATGCATCAACATAAACTAAATGCATACCTGCCTAGTTGTTATCAACCTACTTGTTGCTATCTGACCAACTGATATTTGTAGAAGCTCACAGAATTCCTCCTTCATCATTTTGATCACCATTCCTACCACCCTCATGGGTCTTCACCTAGATGGAAATCATAAGCAACAACAATATCCATGTCTTTAAACCTGCTATATATTTTTTCCTGAATACATAATCCATCATTAGTCATACTCAATCATTATCTCATAATAATAGACTATTCTTAGTTCACAAGCATGTTATATGCATATCCAAGAATTTACATATGCAAAATTACACATCAATATGCACCAAGAATTCACTGTTAGCATGCCTACTAATGCATATGAAATTTAAATTCATTGTATGCCTCATTCACTCTAGTGAATTTATGTTTTAATTCACTTATTTATTTATCTATTTCTGTTGTAGCTGGTTGTCCTTGAACTCCTTTAGATCCTTTTTGTCTTACATGCTCCCATTCTTCTCATCTGCATTATTTTTCCCTAGTCCGAATAATTTCCATCTGGGTTCCACTTGGCCATCCTGCAATCCAACCAATGTGTTTTATTTCCAACAACTTCTCCTAGGCAGTCATATCCAACTTTACCTTTATGAAACATTCCAACACTCTGGAATGAAGTAGCTTTAACATTACATCACCCTACTACAACATTCTTGAATCAAACACTATTACTCCTAGTTGTCCATTAGGTTACTTCATTAACATTTCCTTGTGAAACCATGCCTTTCACACTTAATAACATTCCCCAATGGAAGTCCATTTTCACTCAGTGAAATTTTTCAAGTGAGAGAGAATTCCTAATTATCTACATTGGCATCTTGCTTCCACTATGAACTCTTATATCAGAAGTGGATTTCTTTCAGACTTAAGATTTGCAACTGTCTACACATTTCTACCTTCAAGGCTATGGATCCTTACTTTTTTCCTTCTATGCCCTTCAATGACAGTTTTAACCTGTTAGCTTCATATCCCATGTGAAGATTATTTCTTTTGTAGTACCTCATCCAAATTCTGTAAGCTTTTTCATGCTTCCATGAATCTAATATCTGACCATGTTTTTGAATTGATCTTATTATACCTCTAAACCTGAAAAACATGCAAGAAACCATCTTGTTAGAATTATACATATCATACAAAAATTGTCAATTAAATTTACAGGTACCTTTTCTGTTTAATTTATGAAGAAAAAGATCACAATTATCCAAATTATAATAATTCCAGGCCATTCTCCTCTGAATCATCCTTCCAATGGCTATATTCTTGCCTCAATCAGATATCTGAATTGAAAGTTAGGGCTCCCCGAAAAACCACCTTCATCCCCTTTTCTGTCTTCGAAAACAACAATTCGGGCACTAACCGCCTTTCATTTCGATCAAAGTCTCATATGAACAGAGATATGAACAAGACCTTAGCTGATATGTTCCCATCCATAGCTTCATAACTTTGGGCTTTAGAGGTTTTACCTATACTACAGATCACATTTCCCGAATGTGGAACTGGCGAACTTCTGAACAAACCCTTTTTCGGAGCTTCGGGGCTCCATAATTTTGAGCTTCAAAGGTTATACCTTTATCATTCCATGTTTCCTATGAACGTTGATTTGGAAAAATCCCAGATTCTCATTAACAACCATGCACCATGGGGGGTGCTACATGGAAAAAAAGAAAGATATGACACGTGGCCCATTCTATGGGTGACACGTGTCAAGTTATAACTGGCACAAATGGTCTTCAAGAAGCATGAAATACAATGACACATGGAAATAATCAATTGTGTCCATGTCACCCTAGGAAACTTCAGCAATCCACATCACTCCAGTGCCCTGTGACTTCGAAACTCTGGATTTC
The DNA here is from genome assembly GCA_009831015.1 of Picea engelmannii. NCBI lineage: Eukaryota > Viridiplantae > Streptophyta > Pinopsida > Pinales > Pinaceae > Picea > Picea engelmannii. The sequence goes on from ML782837.1 coordinate 373,918, forward strand.
AGAGGATTTCACCTCAGCACATTACAAAGGTTTCGAACGTCGAATTGGCAAACCTCTCGAACCACCGCTCTCCTAATATTTACTACTTCGGTGCTCTGGAACTTTGGGGTATAGAGAACTAATCAACAAAGCACAATAAATCTCCCAAACACTAAACTTCCAAACAAGTGTTCCCTAGAGCTTCGGAACTTTGAGGCTCCAGAACTTCGGAACTTCAGGCTTTAGAGGACTACTCAACATAGCACAACAAATCTATCGAATGCCAAACTTCTGAACAAGTCTTCCCCGGAGCTTCAAAACTTCGGGGCTCTAGAACTTCGGAACTTCAAGCTTTAGAGCATTTTGTAGCTGAACACCACCCCACCTCCGAACTGCCGAACGCTGGAATTCCGAACCCTTGCTAATATTTGGACATGTGTCCCCAAATATGAATGGTCCATATTGGTTCTACACTTTGGGACTTCAAGGAACTCTTCCTCCAAGTGACAGAAGGACTAAAACTCCTGAATGCCAAATATTTGATAGTCTATAGACACATGTCCCAGACAACAGATGGTCATGATTTTCTCCAGAGTTCGAGACTTTGGGACATTTTCTTCCTTGCAGCTTAAGGACTTTCTTCTCCCAAAGTGTCGAACCTCTCAATTTTCATGATATGTATGACTCATTCTTTCTCACTTGTAGATATGATGGCTAGGATATGATCTTCTCTACTATTCCTCACCTCATGATCTGTTCCTGATTCAAGGGCCCAGATATGTCCTTGAGAAAATCCAATGGTGAAGTACTCCTTCCGGTGATCTACAACGTAGATTCACTTCGGGACTTCGGAGCTTCATGGATTTTACCTCCTTTTCATCAAATACTTAACATTTTTTGAACCAATGAAGTATGAAGGACTTTGGTTCTTAACAACCCCACACCTCCTCCAGATCCGATGACTGTGAAGGATCTATCTTCTCCTAAACAAATCCAATGGTCCAAATAGAAACTTTTTCCCATGGTGGCGATCGTTCCTGAATATGAAAGGGATGGTCATGATCCTTCAATCCTTTACTAATGATATCAGATGTTATAGCTTCTGTGTGGACTCTGTAATTCCATTCCTCCTGAGCTTCATGACTTCAAAGTCCTAACTCGATCTCAACCAAGAGACTTTGACCAATAGATTTGGCCCATATCGGCCCATTGTTTCAACCAATAGCTCTGATAGAAATCTGTAATGTACCTAACCACCCATAGGTTGAGCTACGCCACTTAAATAGGTTTCAACACACCCAACCACCAGCAGGCGAGGCATGTTGTAGTCCCGAGACTCAGTTCTTCTATCTTATCTTGAAATCAAAGGATTGTTCAACAATGTTAGAGGCATGAAAATCACATGCATTAATCAAGATCCATGCTACAACATAAAAGGGATAAAAAACATGCCATGCACAACAAATAACTAGAAGGCATGCAAATTAAAATTCATATCTTAGACATAATTAAATAGACAACAGAATAACATTATACAACAAACATAGAGAGCACTTATATTTTCAAGTAAAGATTTACCAACTAGCTTCAGACCAAGGACGTTCCTCCCAACCATAGACACTTTTATTCTTTTACTCTCAACAACAGGTCACCCTTGATCCAGGTCTATGAATCCACAAGGATAGGTCCTAGGCCAAGTCTAAACATGGAACAATTGGCTAACTAGCTCTCAAGTTTCCCAACTACACAACGAATCCTAATTTCCATCTCTCTTTCCCACTCAACTTGCACCACCCAAAGAAATGGACACCCTTCTTTGCCATGCAGACCCTCAAACTGTCCCATTTCTCTCTAGGGAACCAATGTTACTGGTCAGGAAATATTCCTATTGGAAACTCCAAGGATTCTCAGTCATGGATAGTTCTATCATAACTACCATCAGTTTCATAAATAATAGGTCTCTCAACACTCAAGCTATCACATGCCTTTCATCACTCACAACAATCCAAAGTACACCAACTCTCTTCTACCCATCTTGCACAACCCTAATAGAATGGACCCCCTTCTCTACCACACAAACCCTCAGGCTGTCCATCTCCTTCTAAGGCTCCAATGCTTCTGGTTAAGAATCTCCCTGTTGGGACTCTCAACACTCACAAATATGGACATTTCTATCCGAACTGCCATCAAGCTCATCCAAACATGCATCCATTCCCTTCTGTAATGATTAGTAATTATTATATCTATTCATCAATGTATCTTCTCTTCCTTCCATTCATTTCCATGTTCAAGACAAGAGCATACAAACTAGAAATAGTGAGTGAAGAGGAAATAATAACAAGGGAAAAAGGGAACAAAACGAACTAGGGGAAGAGTGAACTAGGGAAAGAACGAACTAGGGGAAGAAGACAAACAAAAGGGAATAATGACCCCAAACTTCACCCAGATACATCCTCATGCAACCATTCATATCCATGATTAGACCAAGAGCACACCAATTCAGCCCGAGTGAAGGAAAAGGAAGAAGAAGAAGAACCAGGGAGTAAAACAATGCCCCAAAACATACCCCAAGGGATGTTTATATAATCACAAGAGGCAAGAACCACATGGCCTTCCCCAAGAATCCCATGTAACCAATTTTATCCATAAAATCAATTATGGTAAATACAAATAATAACAATAATACTTATCCCCTAAATCCCCCTCTCTCGCAAAATCACAACCCTCTATCTATTTTGTCCTTATCCATCTTGCAGCGAATGATGTATTTTATTAATGTGTATCACGTATTACAATTCCTAGGCACTCTGGCCCCTTTTCAGATTTACTGGCTCACCAACCTAAGTGATAATTACATAATACATTCTTAGTTCATAAGGGTTAAAACTGGGATGTTACATGTCCACATATAATAGGTCTTCACTGCCATGTTTCATTGGGAGGTGTGTCCCAAAATAAAGAGAATTAAACTTAGGATAGGAAATAGTATTAAATGAAATAATATTAACAAATTAAAAGAAAGGTTGGTGGAGTTACGAGAATGAGGGGGTAAAGGAAGTAGGTGTGCAAATAAAATTTGGTAAAAATGACTTATGAGGTAGGGATGTGGGTTGTTGTTAGGATTTGATCCTAACCCCTCTTCATGGGTTATTAGTTAGTAGGATATGTTTTCAATGTAATAAAGGCCAAAATTAGTTAATAAGGCCTATTAAATAAAGGATAATAAGTCAATGTAAGAAGAACTAATAGAAGCTTCTGCTTCTAGAAAGATCTTCCTATAGAAGCTTTCTTAGGAGGTAGAGTTAGTATAAATAAGAGTAGGATGTATTGTATATTTTTGTCTTGGAGATTATTTTAATAGAGCTCTACTCTGCTGGAGGTTTCCCCGTTGAAGAGGCAGGTGAACATTTCTATCTTGAATAAAGGTGCTCTTTCTGGTGCTAATATGGTATTGTTCTGGCTATAATATTGTTGTTTCATTACTACTTGCTGAACAATACCATATTAACATCATTATTTGAGACCTATCCCATTGGATTCCTCTCCTTGTACTAATCACACTGGTACCTCTCATTTTTTGTGGCCCAACATTTTTTCCTGATCCCTCCTCTTCTACCTAAGTCGCCCCAATGCTGACCACCTTCTCCCATAGCCAATAATACTGGGAGTCTAAGGTGTTCATCCTAGAACATAAATTTGACACCCTCCACACCCAATTCCAAGATTCCATAAGCACAACAGTCCAAGAATCCATGCATCACATACTCAAGGATAATAATGTTGAACCCAATACAAAGGACCCTCAAGCCTCCCTTTATGAGCCTAATCATTGATTTCTTTCCCATTGGAGTTCTCCCCACTCGGGAAATGAGATGCCCAAATTTGACATGCATAAATTTAATGGATCCAACCCAACAGGGTGGGTTTCTCAAATGGAACAATACCTCTCCCTTCATGATATTCAAGATGATGAGACCAAAATATAGGTAGGGGTTTTGTACTTAGATCAAGAATGATGGAAGTGGTGGCATTGGCATAAGAAATGTTATCCAGGACTACCCACTTGGAACATGTTCACTAAAGTAGTTTGTGCCCATTTTTATAGGAATCACATTTTTTAGGAAATCTCACTAAGCTACTCTAAACAAGATCAGTCACATACTTCATCACAAAATTTGAACTATATACTATTCAGACTGAGGGCTTATCTGATGAATTCTAGCTTGAATCTTTTATCAATGGCTTAAAGGAAGCCATCATGGCTCATGTGAGCATGCATCATCCTACCACCTAGTTGTAGGCCTACCAATTAGCACTAGAAGATGAGACCATCCTTCAAGTTCCACCCCTAAAGGATAATCTCCCCAAGCATCCTCACTCTGGGGTTAACCTAGATCCGACACAAACCTTGAATGTCCAAAATGTCTCTCAAGCAGAAATGGCAGAGTGTCGTAAGGAAGGACTTTGCTATTACTGTGATGAAAATTACTCGCCAGGACATAAGTGTAGGGAACAAAAGTTATTCCAGATTGATGCCTCATATTCATATTCCTATCTAGACCTACCATCAGATGGCACTCCTGACCCAAAGGATTCTCCACCAAGTGTTCACGTCGAAGACTCTGTTGCATTCCCTGTGGAGCCAGAGGAGACTATCATATCTCTTCATGCCCTCTAAGTTATTTCAGTGATCCATGTTATTTTCAGAATGAAATGAAAGTAGAGATATTACAATGAAATACACATAAATATTTCCATAAATAGAGAAATACAACAATATACGATTTCTATTAATGAAAGAAATGTACAGAGACTGTGAAAATAAAGAGTGCAAGACTCACTAGAATAGTGGTATATTTATCTCTAAGAAGAGATGTGACAACTACACTCATTCACAAGAATATGAGTACAATGAGAATTTGAAGGCCTGTTTATATTAAACATGAATGCTAAAACCATAGACATCCAAAAACCTAAACCTAGGAGATGAAGCACCAAAATTCATGTGGGCCTTGTTGGGGTAAGTTAGTACATCAACTTCCTGGGGTCATAACTTTTGCATACGATCTTTGTTTTATGCATGTGATATCCTGTTGGAAAGGTCTTTTAGAGAAATACACATTATGTCGTCAAACTCTAACTTCATCTATAATTTGATTGTGGAAATCCAAGAAAACACTATTTAGGGCCCTAAAATGGGTCTGGAAGTACAAAAAGATGTACTGACATGAAAAATTCCAAAATAATCTAGTTGGAATAGGTGGGCAGCCACCATTATCCACCTGGATGTTATGTATGTCTTCAGGACATCCTTGGAAGTGCATAACCCACAATTACAAAGAAATGTCCCCATTACAAAGAAACGTGTTAAAATGAAAACTGTCAAGATGAGCCAGTTGGAATTTGGAACAAGTGGGTGGCCACCAATATCCACCTAGATCAATCCTCCCCCCTTAGGAATCAAGGTTATCCATTGCGTTGATTTCTCAGGGAAGAGGGGAAAGCATTTCCTGAATCTGAATCTTGGTGAGCTACGTGCCCTGTTAGAGAAGTTTCAATGCTTAGTCTGTGGAAGGATGCCACAAACCTATTGCTGGGAAGGTTGAATCCATTCCACCAACCTTTTGTCTATGGGACTAACATGCGATTATGCAGGCACCATCGTAGGTGAAGAAACAATATCTTCTTTCTCTTATGCAATCTTCTTTTTTCTCTTTTGTTGGATAGAAGTCCACTGCAGTGGTTGCAGTGGCCTTCTGTGCATATTTTGAATAGACTGTGAAGAGGATGAATTTTGCAGTATGAGATATTACCTTGCGACACTTTTTTGGTGGAACAATAGTCGAAACTGCCTCTGGTATCCTATAGATTTGACCCCCCAGAGTAATAATGACACTACAGGGTCGAGACTCATAAACGAAATGAAGTTTCCACATATATGGTTGGCCCAAAACAAAATCATAGAAATCAAGAGGGGAAACATCACACACTACCTCATACTTGAAGGGATGGATGCCATAGGACATGCAACACTACTAGCTAACACAAAGATATTGTCCCTGGTGAAGCCACCCGATGTTGTATGGTTGCGGGTGTGGTGTTGTCGACAACCCCAACTGTTTGACGACCTCATCTGTGATGGGGTTTTTCTAGCTGCTGCTACCAACAATGAAATGAAAAGGGGTCCCCTTCACCCACATATGTGAATGGAAGAGGTGCTTCCCCTCTTCAGGATCTACTAGTTCTTCTGGTTGAATTGTTCCGGTCACAACAATAAAAGTGGGGTTTGTGTTGATGATGATTCTATTTTCATTATTTTCTATATCATATTTTGAACCAGGGTTTGTCTCCTTGTCTTTGACCTCGGTCACCAATGAATATTTCAACTGACATTCATTGGTGTTGTTCCAGGGGGTTTTGTGGAAGTTGCACCACTTCCCAGTGTCATTCTTCATATTTCCTTTACCCTTATTTTCTTATGTCTTGTATTGGTTGTTGGGAGGTTGTCGTTTAGGGTTGTCTTTATCATTATTTGGTTGTTGTGGATTTGTAGACCCAAATTCCCATTTGTTCTGGTGCCTAAATTTCTGCGCGATTTTGACAACATATCGATAGGCCCAATAATGAGAGGTTTAGGAAATCCATTTCAGTTTGGATGTACCTATGTAGAGCCTCGCGGTATTTCAAAACCAGATGTCGCTCAGAGTCTTTGATACTCATCTTGGTGCACAAGGTATGGAAAGTATTTGTGAAATCTAACATTGTTTGGCTCTTCTCTTGCCATAGAGTGGTCCATCTCATGTATTGGTCTTCATAGTTATCAACAAGGTAATATTGTTCCTTGATCACATCCACAAAAAAATATCAAGTGGGCTCAACCCCATATATTCCAGATTCCTCTGTGGAACTTTGCTCCTAGTAAGTTTCCCACCAATTTTTGACATGAGGGAGAGCCTTTAGGAGTGAAAAGGTGATATTTTCTCTGTCAGAAAAATTGTGAACAAAGAAATAACCTTCTATCATATTTAACCATTTTTCTAAGGAATCCACATCAATATGACCTTAAAATATAGGAATATCAAACTTAGTTGTACCTTCAATATGACCTTCAATATTACTTGTACCTTAAAGGGAGAACTTCCTCCAAAGTGGTTGCTTGATGAAGATGCACATGTTTCTATCGGAAGGTGTTGAGGGATGTGGGAAAAATTCTACATCATTTCATCTCTCTGTCACGCGAGAGCTTTCTCAAGCAACATGTTAATAGAATATTCTGCTCCATTATTTTTATTTTCTTCCACCATGGAGAGTTTCTTGTTAACATGTGAGATAAATTGTCCTCAAGAAAAACAATCTCGAGACCCAAGTTGCTATACTAAAACCTCGTTGGGGACATGCATTGAAAAACGATCTAGAGAATCCTTCTCTGATACCACTAATCCAGATTATTTTAAGAACAAGATGAAAGTAGAGATATTACAATGAAATACACAGAAATATTTCCATAAACAAATAAATACAACAATACATGATTTATATTAATGAAAGAAATGTATAGAGACTGTAAACATAAAGAGTGCACGACTCGCTAGAATGGTGGTATATTTACCTCTGAGAAGATATGTGATGACTACACTCATTCAAAATAATATGAGTACAATGAGGCTCTGAAGGCATTTTTATAATAAATGAATGACAAAACCCTAGACATCCAAAAGCCTAACCCTAGGAGATGAAGTGCCAAAAGTCATGTGGGCCCTATTGGGGTAAGTTAGTACATCAACTTCTCGGGGTCGTAACTTTTGCATATGATATCCATTTTAGGCATGTGATACCCTGTTGGAAAGGTATTTTTGATAAATATGCATTATGTCATCAAACTTTGACTCAATCTACAATTTTACTGTGGAAATCCAACAAAAAAAACATTGTTTAGGGCCCCAAAATCCCTAAAAGTATAAAAATATGTACTCACATGAAAACATCCAAAATAAGCCAATTGGAATAGGTGGGAAACCACCATTATCCACTTGGATTATTTGTAGGGATTCAGGATAACCACATAAGTGTAGAACCCACAATTACAAATAAATTTCCCCATTACAGAGAAACTTGTTGAACTAAAAACTGTCAAGATGAGCCAGTTGGGATTTGGAATAGGTGGGTGGCTACCAATATCCACCTGGATCATTCAGCCCCACATCCATTGAATATAAAGGGATACATCAAACATCGACCGATTTTGGTGTTGATTAATAGTGGCAGCACCCATAATTTTATTCACTGAAGGCTTGTTGAGGAGACCCATTGTTTTGTCAACCGTTTTTCTAATTTTCAAATACTCATCACTAATGGTGGTATGATGAAGTGTGGGGAACGTTGTGAGAATTTTAAACTCCAAATGGGGGATTGTCATTTGAAAACCCACATGTTATTTATTTCCAAGGGGGGATGTGATATTGTATTCGGTGTGGAATTGCTTCACACTATAGGACCAATCACAATGGATTATCAAGAATTATATATGATATTCACCCAAGAGGATCAAACATATAAATTTGTGGTCTCCAAGAAGGATCCCCTCAAATAATCATCTCCCACAATATGGAAAAAATGTTGAAGAAAGGCCACCATGGTTTGATTTCTCCATTTCATGCCCTCCAAGTCATTGATCATGCCTCTCTGGTCATTTCCCGTAGTCTGCAAATAATATTGGACAAGTGCCCTAAGGTCTTTGAGGTTCCCACCAACTTACCTCCCTCTAGGGGTGAGCATGATCATATAACCCCTCTCCTTCTGGGTAGTCAACCCCCCAATGTACGACCCTATAGGTATCCATTTTCTAAAAAAAATGAAATTGAAAAGATGGTACAAGAATTACTGGAGGCAAGGGTAATTCACCCTAGTACCAACCCATATTCTTCCCCCATGGTGATGGTCTTAAATAAAGAAGGTTCTTGGTTCATGTGTCCCAATTTTTGTTCCCTGAATAAAATGACCATCAAAGATAAGCTTCCCATTCTTTTCATTGATGATTTGTTGGATGAACTCTAGGGTTCCTGTGTCTTCACCAAACTCAACCTTCGCTCCGGGTATCACTACATCAGGATGAAGGAGGCTGATATTCCAAACATTGATTTTAGAACTCATGAAGGCCATTATGAATTATTGGTAATGTCTTTTGGCCTTTGAAATTCCCCATCCACCTTTAAAAGTCTCATGAATAAAATATTGAAACCTTACCTTCCAAATTTTGTCTGGGTTTTCTTTGATGAAATTCTCATTTACAACTACATGTGGAATAACCACCTTCTCCATGCGAACAAAGTCCTTCAATTGCTACATGGAATTTAATTGTTTGTCAAAAATACTGAATGTTTCTTTGGAGCCTATGAAGTGGAATAATTAGGGCACATTTTGGGTCAAGACAGAGTAAAAGTGGACCCCAAAAAGATACAATATATGTAGGAGTGGCCACAACCCACAACCTTAAAGAGACTAAGGGGTTTCTTGGGTCTCACAAGATATTACAGGAAATTTGTACACCATTATGGAAAATTTTCTAAGCCCTTAACCGACCTTATTAAGAAAAAATCATTTCATTGGACCCCTACTACTAAGAAATCCTTCACAAATTTAAAGAAGTACATGTGCACTACTCCTGTCCTAGCAACTCCTGACTTCAAAAAAACCTTTTTGGTGGAATGAGATGCTTCTGGCACTGGTATAGGTGCAATTCTCACACAATATGGTCGACCTCTAGCCTTTACTAACCAAGCATTGAGGGGTCGCAATTTGGGTAGATCTATGTATGAAAAAGAAATGATGGACATTCTCCACGTGGTGCACACCTGGCGGACATATATTTTGGGATGTCATTTTCAAATCAAAATAGATCACCATAGTTTGAAGTATTTTTTGGATCAACGATTATCCTCCCTTGAACAAAATAAGTGGCTAACCAAAATGTTGGGTTATAATTATCAAATCATATATAAAAAAATCAAGGACAATATAGTAGTTGATGCATTGTCAAGACAACATGAGGAAGATGATTCCCTCTTTTCCTTATCGTTACCGGTCCTTAATTATATTGAAGAAGTACGACCAGAGTGGCTAACACATCCGATTATCTCAAGTTAATTCAATACCATCACAAGGACCCTAATCCTTCAAGCATTTACACTTGGCATGAAAATATTCTCTGATATAAGGATCACTTGGTTCTATCACCCTCTTTAGAACTCAAGTCGAGGATCTTAAATGAGTTGCACTCATCAGCTGTTGTAGGTCACTCAGGATTACAAAAGACCTATTCTCATGCCCATCGTTCTTTTTTATGGGAGGGTACAAAGAAGGATATACTTCAATTTGTCATGGAATGGGAGGTGTGCCAACATAATAAAGGTGAAACCATCAAGTCTCTAGGATCTCTGCAACCCCTACCCATTCCATCTTCGATGTGCAAAAGAATATCCATGGAATTTATAGTGGGAATCCCAAAAGCTTAAAACAAGCTATTCATCATGGTGGTGGTTGATCGCCTCTCCAAGTATGCTCATTTGTGTGCATTTCCCCACCATTTCACACCGACACTAGTCACACAAGTTTTCCTTGATAAAATTTTCAAGTTACATGGGATTCCCACCTCTATTGTATCTGATCATGATCCAACTTTCACTAGCACATATTGGCAAGAGTTGTTTAAATTGTAGGTCACCCAACTAAACATGAGCACCACCTATCACCCCTAGTATGAAATCCAAACAGAAGTGGTCAACAAATGTTTGGCAACTTACTTGTGGTGTTTTACATTGGACAAAGAACATCAGTGGGTGCAATGGCTTCCATCGACAAAATGGTGGTACAATAATTCATATCATACGACCACTAAAATGACCCCATATGAAGCATTTTATGGATAATGACCACCTACCATAACTACCTATATTCCAGGAACATCAAAGGTCCAATCTATTTATACCCTGTTGCAAGGTTGAATAGCTACCCTAGAAGATATGAGGGATAACCTCCACATGACTCAAAATCGCATGAAGTAAAAGGAAGACAAACATCAGGCTCGAACATTACAAAGAAAAATCTCTCAAATCCTGGGGACATCACAAGTTGGAACCCAAGTTTTATGGGTCATACTAGATCATCAAGCGTATTGTTTTAGTGGCCTACAAATTGTCCCTTCCAGCTACTTCCAAAATCCATCCGTTGTTCCATGTTTCTCATTTGAAGAAAGTGGTGGGACATAATTGTAGGGTCCAAACCGTCCTTCCAGAATTAGATGAAGAAGGATCCCTTTCGCTCCAACCCGAAGTAATCCTCAATACACGTGAATGTTAGTTTCATGGTTCAACTATCAAGGAAGTGTTGATCCAGTGGAAGGAAACATCACTATAGGATGCGACTTTGGAACCATCATCCATACTCCAATAGTTTCTACATCTTCACGCTTGAGGACAAGTCTGGTTTTGAAGAGGGGGGGAATTTTAGGATCCAATACTAACCCCTATTCAAAGGTTATTATTTAGTAATATATGTTTTCGATGTGATAAAGGTTGACATTAGTTAATAAGGCCTATTAAATAAAGGAGAATAAGTCAATGTAAGAAGACCTAATATAAGATTTCGCTTCTAAAAATATCTTCCTCTAGAAGTTTCCTTAGAAGGTATAGTTAGTATAAATAAGAGTAGGAGGTATTGGATATTTTTGTCTTGGAGATTATTGTAATAGATATCTTCTCTGTTGGAGGTTTTCCCCTTAAAGAGGCAAGTGAACATTTCTATCTTGAATAAAGGTTCCCTTTCTGGTGTTAATTTGGTATTGTTCTGGCTATAATCTTGTTGTTCCATTACTACTTGCTGAATATTTTTCTTCTGCATAATATAATTTATCTAGTATATTGCACTTGTGGGGGTAGGTGTAATACCCATGTTTCCCCCAGTTTGTAAATATACCTATAATTGGCCAAGATACTATGGTAGAATAGATATGTGTGGATGTTTTATTTGATGAACCTTTTTATACAAGGTCAATGTATGTATTTTATGTTATTAATAGAAAATGGATAAGTGTGGAATAACTAATGAAAAGGGGGTTTTCCAAGATAGACCATGGATTCTATGAGAGAGATGGTCAGGGGAACCATAAATGGTTGAGATGACCCCCCACCAAACCAATACCTTACTGTAATTTATGGATCAGACCCAGAACAATACTCTGACCCATAAATGAATTACCAATCAGAGTCGTAGTTGCAAGAGTCCTCCTCAAGAGTTAATGAGGAGATGGGGCAGAGTCCCCATCTACAAGACTTCCAAACCTGACCACAAGTTGGGGATTCAAACCCATGCAACCTTGCCGAGGAAGGAAAGAAAGAGGTAATTCATGGGTAGAGGCAGAGTGTAACACACCCAACCCCTAAATATCCTTCCTAGGGGTGTGACATCAAATTTTCTCTTTCCCTGGTTCATAATCGGTCCCTTGCTTAAGAACAAACCTATAAATCATCTTCCCCAAAGATTACATATCTTACTGTGTGCTTGAAACAACTATTGGGGTCTTCCTCGTGACCTCCAGATGAAAACCAAGAGCTAATAACCTGTGTTAGAAAGGTTTCAACACTTCAAAATTTCCCAGAATTTGGGAGTTCCAAAAGTGTTGTCAAATTATCATATCATTGAACAACATAGGGGATAAATGGTTCACATCCTCCTCTAAGATCTACGGTTAAAATGGGGCTTCAGGTCTCGGTGTTGAACACACCCTTTTACCAATCCTCAAAGTTCCAAGGTCTTTCCACGTTACCTTAGCCTTTTGGCGATCGATGATCTCTATCGAGCGTTCCTTTTTACCATGTTATTATCAGACTCCCGAACTCTCGATAGCTCTCCATGTGGCCTTGGCCCTTCGATGGTTGGTGTTCAGAATTTTGCATTGGATGTTCCCAAACTATAACATGCCCCCAAATCTCTGAACTCTTGAAGTTACCCAAACTCTTGAAGTCCCGTATACGTCACTAGCCACATTAGCCAGGTGGCCACGAACCAAGAACTGACACACAGTGAGGGTCAAGGGGTGACACGTGTCCTTGATAGGGGGTGACACATGTCATTCTCTAATAATCACAACAGGTATGTGAATCATCGAAAACTAGGTGAGACGTGTCACACCTCAAATGGGTCCATGTCACCCGAGATGACATCACTGAGCCACATCATCATAGACTAGTATATACTTAGTTTTTCAATATAACGGTCCGCAATATCCCACATCTATCATATATATATGGTTCTCATTACTTTGCAGCTTCATCTTTGAAGCTTACTGAATCCTATATACACAAATCCCTCGAAGAGTTAAGTCTTCAGACTCTCGGATCTTGTGCCATGTGTCATTTTCGACCAATGGTCGAGATCCACTTCGACACTCATGAATTATACGAGTTCATACTTTGTAAAATCTTATTTGGTTTCATCCAAAGTAAATAATCTATGGACTACAGGATCGCTTGCCACATACCCCCTCATCCAATGATCCTAGTTCAACTATCAGCACTTGATAGGGAATGAGTAGGGGCCACGTGTCGCTCCACAACGCATTTCCAGTTACTCGAGTAGTCAAAGGTGGGTCCTTTAGATCGACGAATCAGAAGGATCCAGAAAGGGTTTGAGGATCGGCGATCCTTGTTACTTGAGAAATTCAAAATTTGGGAGTCTGTTGTGTGTGTCTCCCAACTTTCCCTCCAAACCACACCGGATTTGTCTCCACGTGTACTTAGCATCTACGGCCAGGATTCACTTCGGCTTACAAAACTTCAGGGGAAACCTACGTTTCTCTTAATTATCCGAATACGCGGACTCCTAGATAATCATGGATCTATGGACATGTGTCCCACCAGCTTCAACAATTCGAATTAACACTAGGAATCCAACGTTCTAGATTTTCGGCGCTAGACCACTCTTATTCTCCTGAAGTAAGACATCGTCAAAGTACTTAACGCTTCCCCTCCTACGTCCAATATAACGACTGTTAGAGGCCTACACTGGATCTCCATATTGAAAGCCCTCATTGATTCGTGACTCTGGCCTTCGGCTATTTCTGAGTATTGTGGGGATGTAAGTCCCGAAGTCCCGAATGGCGAGCTCCTTTCATACTAGTGCAGGGTCCCCAGACCTTGGTAACATGGTTCTCTTGGAAACTATTAAGGGATAAATGAAATATCCTCTCTATAAAAAAGTGGTTAAGGACATGGGCACGAGCCCTAGGTCTGATGGGTGAATGGTCTAAAGGAAAAACACCCTTATCCCACAAAATTTGAACTCTGACACTCCCGCTAAGGTAAACTTCACATGGCTAGAAGGAATTAGGCATTTCAGTCGATCATACCCCCGCCCTCTTGTGGATTCATATCTCATAACTATCTAGCAACATAAATGAGATAAAATGAAAGATCATATAGATATAAAAATTTACAGAAATCACAGATCTTTTCTAATAACTGTTCAGATACTAAAGGAATGAATTATAAACTCAAATATTTCATCATCACATTCAACATAATACATAGAATATGAAAATACTTATCAGAACTGGAAAATGTGAAGCAATTGTTGAAAAGGGTGCTTGTTTCCTCCCAACCATAGGCACAACCACTCCTACTAGATTTACCATTGGCCAACTCTGAGATATACCATGATTCTCTAAGAGAGATTATTTCTCTTTGCTCCACAACAGTCAGGGACGAAGGTTACTCTCCTTCTCCCATAAGAACTGGGCAAGTGGTTTTCTCAGATCCAAGAAAGGAGGTTTGCACGAGTACTTCCTCAGTCACTCGTCAACCCCATTTATCATCTTGTAGCCAAACCATGCCCATGGATTCTTATAGCCATATCGAGCTTACTTCTCATATTTTTCTTTCAACTTCCGGGTCGAAGTATGCTTTCTTTCTCTTCTCGGAAGTGTCTTTTTTTCCACTCTGCTATCTCACAGATCTAACTTTGTCCCCTGAATTACCTCATTTCTTTCCTTCCTCAAAAAAGTTGCATGGGTAAAAATCCCAATTCGTGGTCAAGCTTGGAATCCTTACATATGGGTACCCTACCCCATATCCTCATTAACTCTTTGAGGATGGCCTTCCAACTAGCAGCTTGACTGGTAATTCATTTCCAGGTCATAGGACTGTTGAGAAATTACACATAGTAGGTATTGATTGGGTGAGGGTCATATCAACCATTCTTGGCTTCCCCTCACCATCTCTCTCATAGCATCCATGGTATATATTGGCAAATGTTCCCCCTCTCAGCATTTGTGCAACACATATTAAAATTATATTAATAAAATAAATTCTTACATTGACCCTTTTATACAAGGGTTCATTAAATCAAACATTCACACACATTTAGTCTTCCATAGTCCCTTGGCCAATTATAATTATATTTACGATATGGGGGAAACAAGGGTATTACAAACAAAGAAAGAAAGCAGATCTATGAAGAGAGAAGAGTCGAAAGAGAAATCTCGAGAAGAGAAAAGAGTGGTTACAATTCTCTGGTTCAAGGAAGAACCGGAAAATAAGCTCATTTGGGCGTAATAATATAGTGGCAAGGTTTTCATTACAAGCTGATAAATGAGGATGATGAGTGACTGTGGAAGTTCTCAGGAAGACCTCCTTGCTTGGTACAGAGAAAACCCACTGCCAGGATCCCATGGGAGGAGGAGAGTAACCTCCATACCTACCTGTCGCTGAGGAAGAAGAAAGAGTCTCTCTCAGAGCATCGTGGTCTAGCTTGGGGGTGGCTAGTGGTAAATCTGTCAAGAGTGGTTGTGCCTATGGTTGGGTGGAAATAAGCACCCCTTTCAGCAGTTGCTTCACGAACTCTAGTTTTCTGATAATTGTCTTCATGCTCTGTGTATTGAAATGGAAATGATGGTTGAATAGGTATATTTATATTTCTATGAATGATTTCTGTATTGAATGAATAAGGTAGATGTATGTATTATATCCTTGTGAACTCATGCTTTTGAATGGTCATTTGTTTTCCTCTGGTTAATAGTTAAAGAGTCGTGGGACGTAAGCCTACAAGAGGGTCGAGGTAGGATTTATTGAAATTTTTAAGTCTTGTCAAACTTTCGAATCTACCCTCATGGTAATTTCAAGTTCAAACCCTATGAAAGGAGGGTTCCTCCTTTAGACTCTTCACCATAGGACTGACGGATCATGCCCATGTCCTTAACCCATTTATGGCTAAAGGAATTAGTGCTTATCCCACAATATTTTTCAAAGGACCCATGCGATCAAGGTATGGGAACCCTATGCTAGACCTGAAAGGAGCTAACCCTTCCAGCTTCAGAACTCCGAGAGTTTGGAGCTTTGGAGTGTTTCAACCCTACCGTTTATAAAGTGGCCAAAGGAAACTAATGGTTGCAACTACCCACAAGGCTGACTGGCGCCTAGCAGTTTCCCTAACCATGGCAGACATACCACCCTCACTTTTAAACCTTGATCCATTCAGTTATCATGAAGTAACGTGAAACACTGATTTGAGAGTATTCAATATTCCCCTTGCTCGTTGGATCTATGGTGAGGAAACTTCGACAAAGTCCCACTTCAGTAGAAAAAATATGCTCTATCATCAAACTTCCCAAACATCGAATTTACAAAGTGAGGAGAGTCATAGGATTGGGGATTTTGTTAAGAACCCCTCTTAATCGTCTGATTATCTAGAGAAGGGACCCGCATACGATACATTGGCGAAGTCCTATTTTGGGAGAGTGGAGTGGTCATAAAGTTGAAATTCCTGAAGGTCGAAGTTGTGAAGTAACTAGAACTGTAAATATAGGGATCCTTCGGGATCTTCCTTGGCCGTTGGATTTATGCCAAGGTCAACCCATCGTTGACCACTCTGGGTGAAAGGAGGGAGTCACAACATGAATCCCCTGAACGCCAAAGTTCTGAAGTAATAGAGGCCATAGACCCAAGGGTTACGTGGACACACCGTGACTATACGATCGAAGCAAGTGGAGGGAGATCAATCCTGGGTGACATTTTATGCAGACGTTACCCAGGGTGACATGGACCCACATTTTACATGCCACATGTCACCTGGATCTGGACGTTTCACCGAACCTATGTTCCCATTAAGACATGAGATGTATCACCTAGATTTGGATGTTTCACCAAACATATATCCCCATTAATACATGACACATGTCACCCACTATAGGGGCCACATGTCATCTATAACTTGTCGTGTGTCATGTCTGGAAATTATCTATTTGGTCTCTGTGGTGGTAGGAGTATTTGGGACCCACCTGTATTCACCATTGCATCTAGTACGTCATCCCGTGTAAGAGTGGACTCTTCAACAGTTTGGGACTTCAATATTTTGGGGGTTTGGGATGCAACATCATGGGAATGGTGAAAGGCCTGAAGGTCGGAGCCATGTGGTGATATTTTAGGAACCTTCAAGAATTTGGGACTCCAACGAACATGCGTGCAGAAAAGAAAAGGTCCGTTCAGTGTCGAAGCTTCGAATGTTGAATTCTCCTCTAGTTGTGTGTTAGATGAGGATGAAGTCTCACCATTGGTTTTGATGGTGGATGGACCATCCCTATAGGAGGTAGGAACCTGGAAATGGTACCAATGAGATGGATCCACATGGGTGCTAAGTGGCCCTCAACTAACAAATTCCCGAAGGACTTCGGGAAGCCATAACTTGTAAACCAGAGGTCGGATTAGAGCCTAGTAAAAGTTTTTAGAAAGAAACAACCGAGTAGAAGAGGATGAATCATCTCAAAGAGATGATTCAATATGATTTGAGCGATAAACATTTTGATGCTCCATCCCTAGAAAAGGGTACTTAGGGGTCGAGTGTGTTACAAATTGGTATCAGAACATGGTTACAACACTTGGCCTACTTAGGCTCATGAACAAGTCGCTTAAAAATATTATTTAAAGAACATCAAGTTTAAATAACTTTTAGGGGTGACACCCTATCTTACCCCTTTCCCTAAAAGGATTATTTAAACCTCTACTGAAGAAAGCAATGAAATTTTCTACTGTCGTGTGTGTTTGGAAAATATGAACTGTGTGATGTTCATGAACTAATAAACCATTAACTAATAGAAAATGCTTTATCAACAATCAAGTAGTCAATATACCACACAAAAAATAGAGTATAAATGATGGTGACACACCATGAATTAGGGTAAAGCTCCCACAATAGAGAGAAAGAATTTGATGAAAGGAGTGTTGATTAAGGTTGGTTGTCATTGATGTCAACCCTTGAAGAAAGCCCAATAGCACAAATGTTTGGGTAATGGACCCAAGTTTGTTTGATGTAAATATGACTCATTATTTTTCTTGTCATGGTTGATAATAAGTAGAAATGGATGAACTCCAAAGTGGTCCCCTTATGGTGAAAGCCCTCACGGGAAGACGCTTTGCGGATTGAGTTATCCTAGAAGTATGGTTAGATAATCCCTTCTTATTTGTGTAATAATGAGATCAAGGTTAGTAAATTTGTTAGTGAAACTATCCTATATGGATAGTCCTTTTCATGCCATTTCCATTTGTATGTGGAACGTCACATAACTCCTCACGGTTAGAGAGTTATGGCCATGAGAAGTTGGATAACCTAGGTTTGGGTAATGGACCGAAGTTTGTTTGATGGATAATGGTATGAGTTTTGATATATTTGAAGGTAATACTATTCTATATGAATATTACATGTCATTCCATTTCTGATGGTATGTAGAATGTCACATAACACCTCATGGTTTGAGTGTTATGGCCTTACAAAGTTGGAGGACCCTCATATGTTATCTAGAAGCCCCAACAGGTCAAAGTAGTCAAAGTGGTTTAAGAGATTTCAGAAGGTAAATAATAAAGTGAAGTGATGAGTGTACTATAATTCAATGTGAATACAAAATAAACTATTTAAATAATAAATTTAATGGAGAAATCAGAAGTGGGTTAACCCTAAAATAAGGAAAGTGGGCAAAGTGACCCAAAATATGTTTTTAAGGAAGCTATTTGGAGGGTATAAATAAGAGGAAAGGATATCTCATTTAAGAACACACCTGGGCATATTGAATACCTATATGTGTCTTAGGTAACCAAAGGATATCTAAGCCAAATTTCTGAGGGAAGGTGAAAAAAAGAAGGCCGTAATTCAAGGAAGGATAAATTCTTTTGATGATGCTTTCTAAGGTATGTTATTTACAGGTCATCTCACCATTTTTGCAATAACTTTTTTTTATATAATGCGTCAGACTGTGAAATTGCTATGACATTGAGAAAACATATCCAAGTATCTGTGGTAAAAAAATCATCTTTTGGGTCATTGTAGTTTTGGATTTACACTCCGTGGAAAATAGGGTTTGTGGCTAGTCCTACAACTAGTCTAAAACGGGTGTTTCGGGTAAAAACGTCATGACTTATTCATAACAGATCCAAATTTAGTAATAAAACATTTGTTTGTTAGAGTACAGTCTGTAGTATTCTTTGTAACCGTTTCAGATCGATTCAACAAATATTTCATGTGGGGCATGCTCTACAAGGTAGCTCTCTAGAATAAGACATAATTCAACAAGGTATGCCATTTTTTCTATAACTCCATTTATGAGAGGTTCCAAGTAGTGACACATGGAGGAATTTCATAAAACACACTGAAGAACATTTTGTATCAGTTTCATATCTTTATTCATTACAAGTACAAAGTTATGATTATTTCAAGTTAGGGTTGTTGACTAATCCAAAACTAGTCATGTGAGACTAAAGAAAAGTTTGATGAAAATGTTAGTCTCTTGTTGTTAAAGTTAAGGAAGGTTTGAAGGTATGTGATCATATAAAATAGGTCTATTACAGAGTTACAAATCATATTTGGATGATGAAATTGATGAGGTATTTGGGTACATGGTTGAGACAAGTAGTTGATGAGTTGGCAGATACATGATGTGTATAATTGATGAGTCATGAGTAGTTGACACATGATTGGTACATATTGGGTACATGGTTGGTTTCACTTGTTTATGGTACAGGTTGATTACTGCTTGTTTGGTATAGGTTGGTGCACGGTTGATGCACTTGTTTATGGTACAGGTTGATTACAGGTTGAGGTATAGGTCGATGCATGGATGATGCATGGTTCAGGTTTATTGGTACAGTTTTACAACGGTATATCTCATAGTGATAGTGTGACAGTAGTTCCATCATTCTACTTCTACTTCAGGGTGGTTGGACGGGGCAAGGAAAGGTGGTTGTAGCCACCTTCCGGTTGTAGCTGGAGAACATAGGGGGTTGTAGCCAAATAATTGGGGAGTTGGATCTTTCATAAGGTTGTAGCCTAAGAAACTATGGGGTTGGATCCTCCTTCTAGTTGCTGTTGGAAAACAAAGGAAGTTGGTTCTTCCAATGAATGTAATTCTTCAAGACATATAAGAAAAAACATTCTGTGGTTTTCTCCCGCTTTGGGTTTCCACATAAAACAATGGTGTACTATGTATGTGTATGATTGTTCATTTGTTCATTACTCATTATTGGATTATAATTATACATTGATATAATACTTGGATTATTTGGTTTAAAAAGGATTATAATTTCTCTATTATTGATTCACCCCGCATCTCAGTAATCCAACAAGGAGGGCAGTTTAAACCCCTCCGGATCTGGCTGAAACTATAAGAAGCCTCATGGAAGAATTACAGAGTTGTAAGGTTGACAATGAAAGGTTGATAAAAGAGTAGGAAAAGAAAACTTAAATTAATGAAGTGCTACAACAAACCTTATCAGATATACAATGGTAGTTGTAACATGGACCAACAACCAGTCATGTGGACAAACATCACATGAAGAAAACCCAGAGTCCACCTGAGATATGAAATAATAGCCCTTAAAGTGGCCATAGAAGGAGGAGCACCTCAAATAAGGCCCAACATGGATCCATGAGACACTCGTTGGAAGAATCCTCCAGTGAGGAAACCGACAACTCCAAGGAATCCTCTAGTAGCAAAACTAGTTTGCATTCCCAGAGGAAAACAAAGAACTGGAAACCTTCCAAGAGTCATGACCCTGAAGATTTCAATAAGACCAAACCACCCACCTTCGATGGATAAATTAATAAGGGGGAAGAAGAAAAAGTTTGGCTTCTTGGCTTGAAGAAGTACTTCAGAGTCCATGACTACTCTAAAAATTTAAAGGTTTGAAAAACCATATTTAGCTTGAATGGAAAGGCCTCCATTTGGTGGGAGGACCTTAGGAATGTCAAAGGAATCCATGAGAAGGACTTGTCATGGATTTTTTTTGAGAAATACCTCAAAAATAAGTATGTGTCAGAGAAATACTTGATGGGAAGACTAAGGAGTTCTATGAACTCAAGTTGGGACGACTCACCATAGAGGAATATATCAATAAATTCCTTGAGCTGATAAGGTGTGTGCCCTACATCAAATATGAAAAAGTAAAAATGCAATGATTTAATAGTGGGATAACTTAGTCCTTTTGGGACATGATTGAATTTGATGAGCCAAAGACCTTAGAAGACACTATTTGGAAGGCAAGGTATTGCTATGAGTAGTTCAAGAACAAGACAGAACCTCACTAGGACTGGAACAAGAAGAGTAGTTAGGGATTTAAGAAAAAGAGGTTTACACCCTCAAGATTCAAGAGCTATGGGAAAGGTTCTAAAATGAGCCTTCCTACTAAAAGTGTATACTAGCAAAACTTCCACTATCAGAGTGGAAATAATCCCTTTGGATCAGCCCAAGGTAAGACTAATAACACAAAGAGAGAACCCTTGAAATGATTGGGTTGTGGAGAAGAAAATATGTTGAGAGACTACCCATATAGGCAAGAAAATAGTATGAGGATCTACAACATCCAAGAGGCTACCACAGTCAATGATGTGGCTAGGAGCATACCATGAATTTATGCATCTTTGGATAGTAAACAAGACGACCACCAAGATTCAGTGGTGGAGATGGAAGGTATGATTTCCAACCATCTAGTTTCCATTTTAATTGACCTTGGTTCTAATTTGAGTTATGTTTCCCCTCCAACTGTTGAGAAATGTAAATTGGAAAATTTTAAACATGTTAAATCATGGCTGGTACAACTAGCCATTAGAACCAAAAGAAAAGTAACAGAGGTCATACCAGTGTGCCCATTTTTTATGAGTGGTTTTCCCACCCAAGTAAACCTAAACATACTTCCTTTAGGATCTTATGACCTATTGATTGTCATGGATTGGTTGGATGCCCATAAAACCAAGTTGGATTGTTACAATAAAAATTTGGAGTGTGACAATGAAGAAGGGAGAAAGGTAACCCTACAAGGGATTCAAAATCATGTCTTAGTGAGACAAATATAAACCCTTCAAGTGAAGAAGTATTGAAGAAAAGGGAGTCCTTTCTATGCAATACAAGTGTTGGACTCTGTTGAGGATAACAAACCAAGCCCAGAGGATCACCCCATATTAAGAGAGTATAAATATGTATTGCCAGAAGAGGTACCAGGTCTACCTACAAGAAGAGACATTTACTTTTCAATAGAACTTGCACCAGGAGTGGTGGTAGTGTCTAGAACACCCTATAGAATGAGTACACCAGATATGGTTGAGCTCAAGATACAACTAAAGGAAATGATGGACAAATTTTGCATTCATCCTAGTGTGTCTCCATGGGGAGAACCAACCTTGTTTGTGAAAAATAAGGATGGCACACTTAGATTGTGCATAGACTATAGGCAACTCAATAATATGACCATAAATAATAAGTATCTCTTGCTAAGCATCGATGACTTGTTTGACCAATTAAGGGGTGCTACCATTTTCTAAAAGATTGAATTTGGGTCTAGATACCATCAGGTCCAAACTAAGGATGAATACATACACAAAACAACCTTTAGGACAAGATATGGTCACTATGAATTTGTGGTGGTTCCATTCGAGCTAACCAATGCACCAACCACTTTTATGTGCTTGATGAATAATGTACTCAGTAAATTCTTAGACATATTTGTATTGGTTTTCATTAATGATATCCTAATATATTCTAAGAATAGGTAAGAGCATTAAAAACATCTCAATTTAGTGCTTCAAGTACTAAGAGAACATCATCTCTATGCTAATTTTAGTAAGTGTGACATTTTTCAGAAACAAGTTCATTACTTAGGCCATGTTATTTCTAAAGAAGGGTTAGCAGTTGATACTGACAAGATCAAAGCCATTATGGATTGGTCTACCCCAAACGATGTATCTCATATTAGATCCTTTATGAGCCTAGAAGGATACTATATAAGGTTCATAAAAGAATTTTCCAAGATTGGTTTCCCAAACACTTCCCTTCAGAAAAAGGGAGTTAAATTCATTTGGACATCATAATGTGAAGAGAGATTCCAAGATCTGAAATATCTTCTAACCAATGAACCTATGTTGAAGATTGAAAACCCAAACATGGACTTCCTTGTGTGTACAAATGCCTGTAAGGAAGGACTCAGAGGAGTTGTTGATGGGTATTCTATATGCACTTAATCCCTCAATTAAATTGTTAACTAGGGGTAAGTAAACTTAGATTTGTGGCATTGTATGATCCAAGGAAGAAAAGCTAATGGAAGTATTGTCTAACTAAGGGGATGGTCTATCTAGTGATAAATCTACTTAAGAGATGACTCTTTTCATTTTTATGAATTATCAAATCCTATTAATGAGCATGAACTATTTACCCTAAGCATATTCAAAAAATGGATTGATGGATTATTTCTAAAAGAGAAAATTACAACCTATTTTAAGCAAGTTATTCTATTCAACCTAATGATAAATAACAAGTAAATTAATTTTGATGTTTTCATCTTTAAGCAAATAAGAAGGAAGACAACTAAAATTATTTTTGATCCTTTTTACCTTTAAGAAAATAAGAAGGCATACAACTAACCTATCAAGACTATTTCAATAAGTGAACTCTATTCTTAAAAAGAACTCATAATCATTTCTATTTTTCAAAAGAGAAATCTTAACCTATTTAATAAAAAAACATCATGTTTGTATTCAGATAACGATTCAAAACTATTCCTAATTTGCAATAAAAGGAAAAAGAGAATTCAAAGATGATGATTATGTATTCTATGCCGAATAACATCACGATGGCATTTGACTATGAGTGAAATTTCAGGAGGGATTACTTCAATGATGACTTCTATAGAGAAATGGAAAGTGTGAATCAAGCAATCTAACGAAATCTTTTCCATCATAGAAGCAACACTAAGTATTTTGGGAATCCATGTGATCTATAAACTTCATGCATCAATCAACAATGATTAAAAAACACTCTTATGTTAATTAAAGAAAATTTACAAACTCATGAACTTATGATTAAAAATCTTAATTCAAATCCACTCTTCTACTTAAAATTGAAATTCAAATCTATAACTGATATTTTATAATCTAAACTGGACTAATCCTATCATAAAAACTCAGATTTCAAAACTAGAATGCTTTTAGAAACATAACCCCAAAATCTATTTTTATCCTAACATACGAAAGCAACATTAATGAACAAAATAGATCTATGAAGACTTAACTAAACTGATAATTAAATTTAATTTGATTACAACTAATAAAACTTGCAACTATTATTCCATCGAAGCTTGCAAACGATCCTAAATTAAAACTTTGTTTACACTAATCCTCTATCTAAGTAATAATCTAATTTAATTTTCAAATAAACAAATTAAAACTTTAATGCATCATCTAAGTTAGTATCCTGCAGGACAATTCATTGCTAAGAAATAAGAAACATGACATGACAAATAACTAGCTCCTATAAGCAATCTACAATTTAAAGAAGGACGAATGAGATAATCAAATTACAATTAGCATGCACAATAATTGAAACTAAAATATACATACAACAAAGAAACAATGTAAATTATAACTAAGAAAATGAGATAAACACACGATATATCTATACAGTCACCCAAACCACTGGTGGGGCCCCCAACAGGTCATGGCTACTCTTCTACAACAAAACACAGGCTTAACTCAACGTGATTCTGTCATTAATTAAAAACACAGTCTGGAACACAAGTTTGCAAATAAATGTATGAATTACACAATGAAACTCTTATTAAAAATTATTTATGTGGTCTTGCTAGTGATATTGGTATTTATAGGTAAATTACAGCTCGAGAGGTCAACCACTGGAAGGGTTGACCTCCTCTAAAAATGGAAAATTCATTAAATGAGCTTCTAACAACTTTAGCTTATACAAAATTCGTGATCCACTAAGCGATCAAAATAAATGCCCAATATGAGGTGTAATGAGATTTGTAGCTGGAGGCCACGACGGGGCACAAAACCCAGATTGTCGATTCATCCACCACAGGCCGCCAATGCACCAACTGCCAACTCCTCTATGCTCCAAGTGCTATATTGCGTGCCAGATGGAGTGTAGGATCTTGTACTAGATGAGGTGTTGGATGAAGTGTTGGACGAGGTACCGGATGGAGGATTGGACCACGATTTTTCCCTGTTACACACATATCATACATTAAATCCTTGTAAACATCAAAATGAACTGAATTGAGCTCAAAATCATTGTAAAAAATCAATTTCACATACCTAATACGAATCCATGATGAATTGATATAAAAACCTTTGAAAAATCCTTCAAAATGGCCAATAGAATATATAATATCGGTGCAAAAAGGATTCAATCATCGCAATAAAATAGTCAAAATACGAACCCAACATTACCCCCACGCCTAAGGATTTTCAAGTCCCACTGCAAACAAAAATGAATCACCCAAAATGACTAGACTTGGGAGGGAGGGGGTGGATTAGCTTTAGAAGATTTTTCATCTTGTCCTGAAGACTTTGTCTTGGGCCTCTTACAATGTTTCAATTGTGTCTGAAGGATACGATTGGCATTGGTCATTTAATCAAACAATCATTACAGATAATTCACTTTTTCTTGCAATACCGCATTATCATGATGGATATTCCTATCCATAGTCTTTCGCTCTTCCAACTGCTAAAGAAACTGAGAATTTTATTGTTTTAATTTTTCAATGATTGGGATATGATTAGATGTTTCAGAAGAGGACTTGGATCCCTTGATGGTTGTAGAAGGTCTATCAAATTTGGAAGATGATGTAGGCATCTGGGAGGTAGGAGTAGCAGAGTGTTTGTGCGAGGGAATAGGTTCAGATTTTACTTCTCTACCAGGCTCAAACTCTTCTGTAGAAACTTCCCTAAGTCTTTTATGTCGACTTTCATGATCGAAAGACACTTGTATAGGATCTAAATTGCTTGGGGGTTTTACATTAGGCTTTCCACTTGCACTTCAGGTACTTCTTTGAAAAGATTCCCCTTTGAACCAGTTGGCTCCTCTTCTATTCGTAGGGACTAAAGGGAAATATTGTTGAATTTCCTCTTTTAACTTCTTGGGTTGAGGATGAACAAGTGTTGAGGGAAATGGAGAATTATCAGTAGGCTTTTTAGTTTTCTGTCCCGATCAGGCTGCAGGGGAATCAACAAATTTCTTGGTCTTTTTTTCAGACAAAGAGATAGTTTGAGTGGGAGGGTTTGGAGTCTTTAGAGAATGAGGCTTAGGTGAAGTAACAGTCTCTAAATCAATTGATCTTCTACTGGTATTGACTATGATATGGGGGTTTGCGAATTGATAAAGTAATTCATCCCATGTCTTGCCCTATTTTTTCAACTCGGTTATGACAATCAATTTGATGAGGTTGTGGTGGAATAGACTGTTATGAGGATTGGACACATTCTTTTGTACTTGGGAAGACATTTTCCTAATACTTTTCAAGATATAGAAAGGAAAATTCAGGGGGTTATTAAATTGGAAATGAGCTAACAGACGAAAATGGAAAGCTTTGAAGATAGAGTATCTACCTTCCCAAGTGATAATTCTGGTAATGACAATTAGAGGATTAATCAGATCATCCTTAATCCATTCTTTGGAGTACCATTTAGCTCCAAAAACATTTTGAAACTCAGGCTTGAAAACTCTATTGTAGCTTGGCCGTGGAAATTGATGGTGTTTGAACCAACGATCTCCAACCCGTGGAAATTTCGTGGCTGAGGCAATTGACTCCTCAGAGACTAAGAAGGGTAGAGACCCTATGTGATCCATCCTCCCATCGAAATCGATGGTGAATTGCAGTGAAAATACATCATTGTTTCCTTGTAGATAGGCCAAGAATGATCCCCACCCTACACGAAGGAAAATCTCCCTACACTCTACGAATTTGGAAATGGCCAAGAGATCGACATATGAGGAAGGCTTGCAGCGTTTAGGCATGGTTACAACATGGAGGATGAGAATAGGGATGGAATTGGATAGAGGATGAGTGTGACACAACAAGCAAGGATGAGTAAAATGGAAATTGGAGCTAAACCTCCGATTTTTAATTCGCTCAAGGTGGAAAACGGTTGAATTTATGAGAAAATTCATCACACACGATTTCCATGTGTGACTATGATTGCGCCAAATTTGAAATTCAAAGGGTGTCCTTTGGAGGAAATTGTAATCATGTGAGAATTAGATCAATGTCCAAATCTTCGAATTATACATCCGATCATAAAAATGCTTTTAAAAATTGTTTAATTTAATTGTCAAATGCAAATTTTAATGATATTCCATTTAATCCATCTCATATTATGAGTGAACAAGTGTATTAATTCAAACTATCCATTTTTTACTTGCAATCGTGGTCACTTATAGTGCGTGCATGCCTCATCTGATCCTTCATATGGAGCTTCATCCAATCGTCCAAATGGAAACCCATCTGGTCTTCCAAATGACACTCCATATGAAACTCCATATGGCACTTCATATGGTACTCCTGTGCAAATGGAATTTGTTCTCATTTTAATGGGCGTTTACCCATAACACTTAGCTTGGGAACTTCTGACAGTCATGGTGAATAGGAGCATAGACAAGATAAGTGTGAATAGAGTGATCCACTATTTAATTTCATTGTCATTGTTCTTTTACACTATAAAACAATTTGTTCCTCCATCCAAAGGTGTGTAACACAAATTTGTAGTGAATATTTTAACAGTTTGTAATTGACACAAAGAACCAGTTAAGAAGTCTGTCGAAGAAATGTACGGTAGGATTATAACATAATGATGTCAGTGGTATATAATTTATCATTTCAATAAAAATAACTGCTGATATAATAGCCCATATCATGAAAGAAATATACAAAAATTTTACAAAGATTCTAGTTCTTCTTCTCATGGATTATAGATAGGAATTATATATCATTTGTCATCTCATGAAACCCCGCCCCCACTCCTAAGTATTGTGAAGCCTCACAGTAAAAAATATAGGGAACCAGTCAATTCTCCCAATAGCCTAAGATTTACATCTTGTTAAGTGTAGAGATAAATTTCACATATTAGTCTGAAGAGACGGTTAGAATATGGCCCCACCTATAGGATAGAATATCCTACATTTAGTTAAGAAGAGGTAGGCGAGAGAGTCTTAAGATAGTATTAAAGTTAGTTCCCAATGGAAGATTTATGGAGTTCATTGAACTTAGCTTAACCATGCATACTTATTTTCATGTTTGTCTACAACTAATTCTGTACATTAGAACAAGTTTAAGATTTAGGAATTTTATTTATTATTTTTTGTCAGATTATCATCCTCGCTAGGTAGAATGCCCCGCTGCCAGCAAGCTTGTTCAGTACTCCAATGGGTTTACCTAGTCATACCATAGGCCAGTACCCTCTGCCGATAGACCTATTCAGTATCTCGGTGGGTTAGCCTCTTACATCCTCAAAGACTGGTCCACCATCTTTTAAGATTTTAATATAAAGATTGTTTTGTGCAAGAATATGGGGAGACAGCTCTGAAAAACTTTTCTCTTTCTTTTTTAGATTGGTATGGTATTTATGTTAGTGGATGACTCTCCTTTATGTATTCCTTAGATATTGTCCTAATGTAAGTGGTACTTAAGTAGATGTAGCCTATCTAAAGATATGGTATAATCAATAATTTTTAGTGTGTAGTGGATGGTACCATTGGGAAAGAACAAAAAGGTATCCTTAGGCTCAACTCACTTGATTTTTTTTTAAAGTTATTGTGATGTTTCCATGGCTAACCACTAATCAAACCTCCTTGTTACTCTTTAATAAATATACTTTACTCACTTACTCAGGGTTCTTGGGGAAATTGTACGAGTAACCTCTAAGTTTGATAGTCAAGGTATCACTTCCTTATATCCTCTAGTGGTGGAGATTTAAAACAACTGCCATTAAAGATTCCTTGAGAAAAAGAAGATGGAAATCTTTGCAAAAATGTCGCTAATTACAACAAGTCATTATTCAATTGATGCTTAGCAGACAACAAGGTTCAAATATAGAAATATTTTTGAAGTAAAATACTTCCCTTTTTGTTTCCTTGAAATTGTCTACTCTTGGTGAAATAAATACCTACATAAATCTCTAGAATTGTCTATCAACATACTTCAAATTATTTACATATGTACAGTTGAAAATTCATAAAAAGTTTCGAGAATAGGGGGAAAATTCCCCATCTACTAAGGCCAATGCCTTGTCAGTTGACACGACCTGTAGAAAATCTTCTTTGGAAATGGGTTTGTGATAAAGTTTGAGTCAGTGTCCATTCACTACGAAAGAGACTTGTCCATCATCAATTGTTTTGATATTAATAGCCCCATTATCATACACAGTGACTACTTCATAAGGACCCAACCACTGAGTGGTAAGTTTTCCTTTGAAAGTTTTGAATCGAGAGTCAAACAACAAATCTCAATCACCAATTGGAGTTGTTTCTTCTTAATAAACTTGTCATGCCACTTGCTCCTCTGGTTTTGAACTAATATTGTTTGTTGGATAACATATTTACTAATCTCATCCAACTCGTTTAACTATAGGGATCGTTGTTTTCGAGCCTCATCTAAGTTTAATCCCAATTCTGTGGAAATATGGAAAGTCCTTACTTGGAATTATATTGGTAGAAGTACTTGTTTTCCATACACTAGCTCGTAAGGGGTATGCCCAGTGGTGTTTCTCCAGGTGGTCCTATATGCCCACAAAGCCTATGGAAGCCTATCAACCCAATACCAATGGTGTAATTGAACAATCTTGGTTAAGATAGATTCCATAACTTTGTTTGTGGACTCTACCTAACCATTATCTTGTGGGTGATATGGAGAATACTTGCAGTGCTTGATCCTATATTTCTATGTTAATTCTCTCATCATGTTGGAAGTGAATTGGGTGCCTTGGTCTGTAACAATTTCATGAGGAACACCAAAGTGGGTAAATATGTCTTCATAAATGAATTCAACAATAGATTTTATGGTAGCCCTAAATATGGCTTTTTCTTCTGCCCACTTGGTGACATAATCTGTACAAACCAAAATATAATTTTTCTTACATGACATGGGTGAAATTGGTCCTACAAAGTCAAGGGCCCATTTATTGAAAGGTTCTATCATAACTTGGGCACACAAGGGAATTTCATCCGCTGAAGTGTGTCTTCCTATACTTTGAAAGCTATCGCAACTCCTCACATATTTGGCAGGATCCTTAAAAATACTAGGCCAATAGTAACCTGAATGTAACACCTTATATGTTGTACGTTTGTAGGAAAAATGGCCACCACATGGTCCATCATGACAACTTCGTAGGATTTATGGTATCTCATCTTCTCGAACACATCTATGAATGATTAAGTCTTGACCAATACGAAAAAGTTCATGGCCAACCCAAGAGTAGTTATCACTTTGCGTGATAATTCTACGCTTTTCATGAGGTGAAAAATAAGATGGTAACTTCCTAGTATCCAAATAATTTTCCATATCTGCAAACCATGGGGTATTTATAGAGAGGGAAAAAAGGTTCTCATCTGGGAAAATATCATCAACGGGAATATCATCACCCTCATGTTCTATGCGTGAAAGAAAATCAGCTACCAGATTCTCCTTTCCAAGTCGGTCAAGGATGGTGATATTGAACTCTTGCAATAACAGGAGCCACCTAGTCACTCGACCATTGGTAATGGGTTTATTCATAAGAAATATAATGGAATAGTGATCTGTATGTACAAATACTTCATAACCTGTGATGTAGTGGAAAAACTTATTGATGGAATGTATCACTGCCAAGAGTTCCTTTTCGGTAACTGTGTATTTTAACTCAACAGGGGACAATTTTTTACTCACAAAATAAATGGCATAGCATTGATGGTGTTCTTTCTTATCTAATACTCCTCCTATTGCAGTATTGGAGGTATCAGTGGATATGTGAAATGGAAGGGCCCAATTTCCCTCCCTAATAATTGGTTCCATAGATAACTTATCTTTCAGAGTTTCAAAGGCGGTTTGACACTAATCATCCCAAAGGAAATCAACATCCTTTATCAATGATCCAAACATGTGTACAACAATATTTTTGAAATTTTCAATAAATCGTCGGTAGTATCCGGCATGTCCAAGAAAGCTTCTCACCTCTTTTTGAGTCTTGGGGGGTGGAAGTTTGACAATTATCTCAATCTTAGCAGGATTGAATTTAATCCCTTCATATGAAACGTGATGTCCTAAGACCACTCTTTCAGTCAACAACATTTTACATTTTTCATGGCTTAAGGAGAGGTTCATTTCTTGACATATGATAAGGAATTTTTCTATATTATCTAGGGCTTCCTGGTAATTATTGCCATATACTGTAATGTCATCCATGTATACCTCCACACAATTATGAATAAGATCAACAAATATCCCTAGTACTTCTCGTTGAGATGTAGCAGGAGCATTACAAAACCCAAATGGTAAGACCCTATAGGCATAGGTGCCCCAAGGACAAGTGAAGGTAGTCTTGTCCTGATCCTCACGTGATATGAGAATTTAGTTGTACCCGCTATATCCATCTAAAAAGGAGAATTATTTCTTTCCTGATAGGGTATCCAAGACTTGGTCAATGAAAGGAAGAGGAAAATAATCCTTTAGAGTGGTCTTATTAAGCTCCCCAAAATTAACACAAATTATCCATTTCCCAGTTACTTTATTTGGAACCACTACAAGCGGGGATACCCATTTACTATCGTAGATGGGATAAATAAATCCGACATTCAATAACTTTTGTATCTCCTATTTTACTATATCTTTGAGTGTCAGGTTCATCCTTCTTTGGGGTTTCCTAATAGGTGTTACTTCTCCCTGGGTATATATGTGATGAATGCATGTGTCAGGGTGTATACCCTTCATATCAATGTATTCCCAAGAGAATTCCCATGATTGTTATTTAAGGATATTTACTAACTGCTTTTGTTGGTCTGAATCTA
The DNA here is from genome assembly GCA_009831015.1 of Picea engelmannii. Classification (NCBI taxonomy): domain Eukaryota; kingdom Viridiplantae; phylum Streptophyta; class Pinopsida; order Pinales; family Pinaceae; genus Picea; species Picea engelmannii. The sequence goes on from ML782837.1 coordinate 406,247, forward strand.
GTTTGGAATTTATATGTAGAAATTTCCCTGGACTAATATCATAGGGCATGGTATAATATGTACTAGATTCATCTATCTCAAAGATAAAAGATTTCAAAGACAAAATCGAGGGGCCCAACTGTTCCCTAAATTCTTCCCCAAACATGTACTCAAATTGGGGAAAAGATTTTGGAAAATCAACACACATGATAGCAGAAATAAACTAGTTTAGCACATTCTCCATTGTTTTCTCTTGAAGTGCCCAGGATTGATCACTTGACAACATGGGTTATTCCCAATCCTCATTATCGTATGAAAATTCAATCCACCATATATTTTCCATGATAGGTTGAGTTGGTGGGTATATGGTGAGATTCTGTATAGAAAGTCCATTTGATATGGTCATTTCACCTTCTCTACAACCAATAAATGCATCGGTTGTGGCCAACCAAGGTCTTCCCAAAATAACGAGATTCCCTTTGGTAGGATCCTTTGAATGAATGACAAGAAAGTCTACTGGGTACTCCCATGAGGATAATTTAACTATGATATCATCCAAGATTCCTTCAAGTATAACCTTTGTCTTATTTGCTAATTCCAAAATAGTTGGGGTAGGTCTAAGAAGAGGTTTTAACTGTAATTCCTCCAAGTTAGTAATAATCATAACATTGATGGTTTCTCATAGGTCGATGAGAGTGTTTCTGATAGGCACCTGATTAATGGTTATGGTTACTACAGGGTTCCCTGGGTTCCCATATTTTGTGATCTTGGGTTGCTCTGATATGTACTCAAAGAGTTCTCCTATCAAATGTACTGTTGGAGGATCCTTCTACTTCCTTCCTGGATTCTTAATACATAATTATTTGACCACCTTACTGTAAATTGGAATGTCCTATATGGCTTGTAGCAAGGGAATTTTGACACATATATTCTTCAATTTATTCAAAATGTCAAATTCTGGTTGAGTGGTAGGTTTCTCAATCACTAATATTTTTGGATAAGGAGGGGCCTTTGTAATTTGTGAAGATCCATTTTGGGGAAGATGAGGTTCCTAGTCTTTAGGAGTGATAACATATTCCCACTTAGTGTCATCCGTGGGTTGTTTGGTGGTTTCCTCTTCTTCTTCTTCCCGGATGACTACTAAAGGCCTCTACCTATCCAGAAATTTTCCTGACCTTAGTTGAATCTCCTACAATGGAACAGGAGAAATAACATACGTCGGAAAGGCTTGCATCTCAACATTGTGAAGAGATTGAGTGGGTTTATAATTAGGTTTGGGCACTGGTTGTGTTGGTAATAATGTCGGTCTTGGGGAGCTTGCATTCTGGTATTGTTGAGATTTTTGTGGAATAGTAGGTAAAGGTAGGGGAACAAAACCTGGCAAAAGTTGTGGGATGCTCGGTGGAAATTGGGGGTAAGGGTGACTGGGCATAGGGATAGGTGGATCTTGAGGGTTTCCTTGGTTATGCCCTCCTCTCCATCCTTGTATCCAAGGATGGTGATAATGTGTAGACCATTTTTTCCAACTTGGTGATTTCCATTATTGTGGTTGTTGATAATAAGGTGGAACTTGAGGTTGTAGATCTGTGTATGTAGGTTGACTCCTAAGCTACCATGGCCTCCTAGGTGCATAAGAGGACTCCCCATGATCCCCACTTCTGTATATGGATAACAAACTGGGTAGTGATGGGCACTTTTCAGTTGGGTGGTCTTCAGTGCAGAAGCCACAAACTGAAATATTATCTAATGGGAATTCCCTTGAGGAATGTTTCCTCCTACATCTTGGGAAAAATATGCTCATTGTTGCATTCTCCTCCTGTTTCTTTTTAATATTTAGGGTGTCCAAATTGGAACCTATTGTACTTAAGATATCTATTTTGAATTTCTCTAAGAGGTTCCCTATCTCTACCCTTGTGATACCACCTGAACTAACTTCTTTTAGGTTTCTACTATAAGGATCCCAAACACTCTTCCCTATTTTGGCTCTACTCCTCGAGTAATTACTACACATTTGATAGATTTCAGAAAATGGTTTATGGGAGATGTCACCTGATGCCATCAATTTAAGTGTCTCTATGTATTCTTCTGAAATACTTTTAAGGAAAAGAGCCTTGACTACATCATATGGAAGGTCATGGTACTTCGATTTATGCGAGATATAAGCAAATCGTTCCATGTAATCCTTGATCTTCTCATCCTCTAACTGTTGGATTTTGAAAATTTCATTATGAGAATCCTTGGACTTGTAGTAGTCTTGGTATTTTTTAAGAAATATATCTTTCATGCCTTCCCAAGACCTAATACTGGATTCTTCCAACCCCTTGAACCATCTTAGTGCAGAATCCTTGAGGGTGGCAGGAAAAAGTTTTAGTTTCTGGACTTCTTGTAAGTTATTGTAGCTCCTACACAAGATGTTGAACTCAAATAGGAAGGTATCTAGGTCTTCACTACTTTTACCGTAAAAGGTGGGCACTGACAAGAGTGAAATTTTCTTCATATTGACATTCTGTGTGGTGCCCAAAATTGGAAACCCGAAGGTGGTTTCGGTTTGGTTTCCAACTTCTTCTCCCTCCTCATGTCTTACATGGTTTTGATCCTCTTGATCATCCATACTAGTTTGGTTTCCAAAGAGAGAGTACCTAAATGGTTTTATCCTTGAAGATAACAAAGTATACCAAGGTTCTTTTCTAGGAAAGGTATCCCTTCGATGGGAAGGTCTTTCTACTACTTGGATGTCCGAGACTTTACTCGATCCAGTTGAGACTATTGGTGCCAAAGTTTATGTTTAGACTTCAGAAAAAATTATATTGGATGAACTACCAAATAGAGTATTCACCTGTTCAGGATCAATGATGTCTACAAAGTTAGGGTCCTCTGATGGTGGTGAAAAAAAAAATTTGTGTTGGCTGGTTCTAATGAAGGCCCGAGTGGTCTTGCCTCATGTCCCACTATTATTGATGCTTAAATTTTCTGATCTATAATGATCCCTGTTTTGGTCTCTTCAGATGCTTCTTTATCTCTTTGGGTTGATCTAACCCCGAATTTCCAGTATCGGTCTGTGAATTTTATGGGTGGAGTGTTCCTTCCTCCAAAACGGTTAGAAGGAACCTTGATCAAAAGGTGTGGTTTGGTTTTAATGTATTTTCCCTTTGGGTCCCTAGGTTTGTTCATGAAATCAAAGAAGAAAAATTACCATTGCATTTGGGGGAACCTTCTATAATAGATGTGTAGGTTGTTACCTCTCATCTTAAAGTTCCCCTGCCACCAAAATAATGCTAAGGTTCATAAATGATCTACTTCCTAACTATTTCCTACCTTAAGACAACTCCCCGACAATGACACCAAAAATGATGGTTATTTTATATGCACTAAATCCCTCAATTAAATTATCCAGGGGTAAGTAAAATTAGAGTTGTGGCATTGTATGAGCCAAGGAAGAAAATCTAATGGAAGTATTTTCTAACTAAGGGGATGGTCTATATAAGGATCAATCTACTTAAGAGATTTCTCTTTTCATTTTTATCAATTAGCAAATCCTATTAATGAGCTTGAACTATTTACCCTAATAAACTTCAAACAATGGATTGATGGATTATTTCTAAAAGAGAAAATCATAACCCATTTAAAAAAAGTTAATCTATTCAACCTAATGAGCAACTAGAAGTAAATTACTTTTGATCATTTTAAATTTAAGCAAATAAGAAGGAAGACAACTAAAATTACTTTTGATCCTTTTTATCTTTAAGCAAATAAGCAGGAAGACAACTAACCTATCAAGACTATTTCAATAAGTGAATTATATTCTTAAAAGAACTCATAATCATTTCTATTTTGCAAAAGAGAAATCTTAACCTATTTAATAAAAAAGCATCATGATTGTATTCAGATTCTAATTAATCAAAACTATTCCTAATTTGCAATAACATGAAAAAGAGAATTCAAAGATGATGATTATGTCTTTGGTGCCAAATAACATCACAATGGCATCTGAATATGAGTGACAGTTCAAGAGGGATTAATTCAATGTTGACTTCTACATAGAAATGGAAAGTGTGAATCAAGCAATATAACAAAATCTTTGCCATCATAGAAGCAACACTAAGTATCTTGGGAATCCATGTGATCTATCAACTTCGTGCATCAATCATCAATGATTAAAAAACACACTTATGATAATTCAAGAAAATTTACAAACTCATGAACTTATGATTAAAAATCTTAATTCAAATCCACTCTTCTACTTAAAATTGAAACTCAAAACTATAACTGATATTTTATAGTCTAAACTAGACTAATCCTATCATAAAAACTCAGATTTCAAAACTAGAATTCTTTTAGAAACATAAACCCAAAATCTATTTCTATCCTAGCATACTAAAGCAAGATTAATGAACAAAATAGATGTATGAAGAATTAACTGAACTCATAATTAAATTTAACTTGATTACAACTAATAAAACTTGCAACTATTATTCCATCGAAGTTTGCAAACAATCCTAAATTAAAACTCAGTTTACACTAATCCTCTGTCTAAGTAATACTTTGTTTTAATTTGCAAAAAAAAATTAAAACTTCAATACATCATCTAAGTTAGTATCCTACAAGACAATTCATTTCTAATAAATAAGAAACACAACATGACAAATAACCAACTCCTATAAGAAATCTACAATTTAAAGAAAGATGAATTAGATAATCAAATTACAATTAACATGCACAGTAATTGAAACTAAAGGATACATACAACAAAGAAACAATGTAAATTATAACTAAGAAAATGATATAAACACACGATATATCTATACAGTCACCCAGACCACTGGTGGGCCCCCTCAGCAGGTCGTGGATACTCTTCTACAACAAAACATAGGCTTAACTCAACACGATTATGTCATTAATTAAAAATGTAGTTTGGAACACAAGTTTGCAAAGAAACGTCTAAATTACACAATGAAACTCTTCTTAAAAAAATTGTTTGTGGTCTTTCCACTGCTTGTGGTATTTATAGCTAAATTACAGCTCGAGAGGTAGACCACTGGAAGGGTCAACCTCCTCTAAAAATGGAAAATTCATTAAATGAGCTTCTAACAGCTTCAACTTCTAGAAAAATCGTGATCCACTCAATGATCAACATAACCCCCCAATCTGAGGTGTAATGAGATCTATAGCTAAAGGTAACGAGGGGGCACAAAAACCATATTTCTAATTCGTCCACCACAGGTCACCAATGCACCAACCACCAACTCCTTCGCGCTCTGAGTGTTGGATCATGTGCCGGATGGAGTGTTGTATTGCGTACCAGATGGGGTGCTAGATGAAGTGCTGGAAGAGGTACCATACGGAGGATCAGACCGCGATTTTGCATTGTTACACATAGATCATGCATTAAATCCTTGTAAACATCAAACTAAACTAAATTGAGCTCAAAATCATTGTAAAACATCAATTACACATACTTGATACAAATCCATGATGAATCGATATAAAAACCTTTGAAAACTCATTCAAAATGGCCAATAACATATATAATATTGGTGCAATAAGGATTCAATCATCACAATAAAATAGTTAAAATACGAACCCAACAGTCCTTATGCAAGAAAAACATGTAATTTTCTATGAATCCATAAAATTGAATGAGCATGAAATCAATTATGTGACCCGTGATCTAGAATTGTCTTCCATAGTGCATGCTTTGAAAATGTGGAGGCATTACCTCCTAGGTAGAAGATTTGTTCTTATGATAGACCATTGTGGGTTGAGGTACCTATTTGATCAACCACGATTTAATGCTAGACAAGCTATATGGATGGATCTCCTTAGTGATTTTGATTTTGAAATCAAACACATTAAAGGAAAATAAAATAGGGTGGTTGATTCCCTTAGCAGAAGTGTGACAATGATTCAACTGGAAATGGTAAGCACCTATTAAACGAATGTCAGGGAGAGAGTCAAGAGTAAACAAGAAACCGATGTATTCTTTGAGACTCTAAAATCGTACTTAGAGAAAGAGCCGAGAGGGATGAAGTACGAAGGTTATCAAATGTTGAATGATGGCCTGCTAACTTACAAAGGTAGGTTGTATATCCCAAATTGTGATGACTTGAAGAGGTTAATGATGGATGAACTACACAAAAGACCATATATTGGTCATCCTGGTTATCAGAAAATGATTATGACCACTAGGAAATTGTTCTATTGTCCAAGACTAAAGAAGGACATAGTTTATTACTTGGCTAAATGTTTATAAAGTCAGCAAGTTAAGGAACAACACCGATATTTAGCAGGATTGTTGCAGCCCCTACCAATTCCAAAATGGAAATCGGAAACCATATCCATGGATTTCATCACCGGATTTCCAAAATCAGCCAAACAAAATGATGCCATCATGGTAGTGGTGGAAAAATTGAGCAAGTTTTCTCATTTCATTCTCATCAACTCAAATTGCAAGGCAATAAATATTGCCAATATTTTCATGAAAGAAATATTTAGGCTACATGGCATGCCTAAGGAGATCATATCTGATAGAGATACAAAATTTACTTCAAGATTTTTGAAATCCTTAATGGTTTGTTTTAAGACTAAATTGTTGTTTAAAACAACCTATCACTCTCAAACCGATGGCTAGATAGAGAGGGTAAACCAAGTATTAGAGGACATGTTGAGGATGCATGTAATGGATCAACCTAAGAAGTGGGAAGACTACCTACCACTGGTAGAGTTTTCCTACAACAATGGCTATCAAGAGTCATTGAAGATGATCTATTTTGAGGCCCTCTATGGTAGACAATGCAAGATTCCAATGAACTAGAATAATCTAGTAGATAGAATTACAATCAGGCTAGACATGCCGAAACAAATGGAACAACAAGTAATTCAGATAAAACAAAATATGAAAATAGATCAAGATAGACATTAAAGCTATGCAGACATAAATAGGACTCCTAGATATTTAAAAACAAGGGATCATGTACATATCAGAGTTAGACCTAGGAAACGCTCCTTGATAATGGGAGCTTGTTCCAAGCTGGCACCTTGGTATTGTGGACCCTTTGAAATTTTGAATAGAGTGGGACCTGTAGCCTATAGGCTAGCACTTCCTCCCATAATGAAGGCACATAATGTTTTCCATGCTTCATTATTAAATAAATATGTACATGATTCTAATCATATTATTGACTTGTCTGTGATTCAGGTGGAACTAGAGAGAGAATTCCTGCCAGAACCTCAATTCATAATAGACAAGAAGGAAACCCCACTCAGGATCATAATCATTGCACAATTCAATGTGTAGTGGAAACACTTTGGCCTAGATGAGGTTGCATGGAAAATGGAGGATGCCATGAAACACACATATCCATTTTTGTTTACTTCTATACATACAGAGAACATCGACAAAGAGAACATCGAGGATGATGTTCCTTTAAGGGGGAGGGGATATAATACCCCTATTTCCCCCATTTTGTAAATATAACTATAAATTTCCAAGAGACTATGGTAGACTAGATATGTGTGATGTTTGGTTTGATGAACCTTTGTATAAAAGGTCAATGCATGTATTTTTTTTTATTAATAGAAACTAGATAAGTGTGGCATAATTGTTGAAAGGAGGGTTTGCCAGGATAGACCATGGATGTTATGAGAGAGATGGTGAGGGGAACCAGAAATGGTTGAGATGACCCCCCACAAAACCAATACCTTACTAGAATTTATGGCTCATATCCAGAACAATTATCTGACCTAGAAATGAATTACCAATCAGAGTGGTAGCTGGAAGACTCCTCCTCAAGAGTAAATGAGGAGATGGGGTAGAGTACCCATCTGAAATAGTTGTAGACCTAGCCATGAGATAGGGATTCAGACCTACACAACATTGTTGAGTAAGGAAAGAAAGAGGTAATTTGTGGGCAGAGGCAAAGAGAAATCATGCATATATGCAAAGAGAGCAGAGTCGAAAGATAAATATCAATAAGCGAAAAGAGCGGTTACAACTTTCTGGTTCAAGGAAGAACTATGAAATAAGCTCTTTCTAGGTGTAATAAGTTGTTAGAAAGGTTTTCGTTACAATATGATAAATGAGGTTGACAAGTGACTGTGGAAGTGCTCGAGAAGACCTCCTTTCTTAGTACAGAGAAAACCCGCTACCAAGATCCTGTGGAAGGAGGAGAGGAACCTTTCTCCCTACCTGTCACTAAGAAAGAAGAAAGAGTCTCTCTGTGAGCATCGTGCTATAGATCGGGGGTGGCCAATGGTAAATATGTTAGGAGTGGTTGTGCCTATGCTTGGGTGGAAACATGCACCCCTTTCAGCAGTCGCTTCACGAAATCTGGTTTTTTGATAAGTCTCTTCATACTTTGTGTATTGAAATGGAAATTATGGTTGAATACATATATTTGTCTGTCTATGGATGATTTTTGTATTGAATGAATAAGGTAGATGTATGTATTATCTCCCTGTGAACTCATGTTTTGGAATGGTCCTCTATTTTCCTCCTCTTAACAATTAAAGAGTCATGGGACATAAGCCTACAAGAGGGTCGAAGTAGGATTTATTGAAATGTTTAAGTCTTGTCGACCTTTTGAATCTACCCTCGTGGGAATTTCAAGTCTGAACCTTGTTAAAGGAGGGTGCCTCCTTCAGACTCTTCACCATAGGATCGAGGGCTCATACCCATGTCCTTAACCCATTTACGACTAAAGGAATTAGCTCTTATCCCAAAAGAGTTTTTGAAAGACCCATGCAACCAAGGTCTGGGAATCCTATGCTAGACCTGAAAGGAGATAAGCCTTCTAAGTTCAGGATTCAAGGATTTTGGAGCTCTAGAGTGTTTTGACCCTACCATTTATAAGTTGACTGAAGGAAATTGATGGTTGCGGCTACCCACAAGGGTGATTGTCACCTGACAGTCTCTCTAACCATGGGGTTTAACCTGCCTCACGATTAAACCTTGATCCATTCATTTATCACGAAGTAATATGAACCATCGATTCGTGAGTATTCGAGAGTCCCCTTGGTCGTTGAATCTACGTTGAGGAAACTGCGGTGAACTCCTACTTCAGAAGAATAGATATGTTATAGCATCAAACTTGCCGAATGTCTAAGTTAGGAAGTGAGGAGAGTCGTGGGATTGGGGATTTCGTTAAGAACCCCTCTTAACCATCTTATCATCCAGAGGAGGTCCCTCCATACGGTACTTCATCGAAGTACTACTTTGGGAGAGTGGAGAGGTCATAAAGTTGAAACCCCTGAAGGTCAAAGTTGTGAAGTAATGAGAACTGTAGATATAGGAATCCTTCAGGATCTTCCCCGGCCGTTGGATTTATGCCAAGTTTAGACCAATGTTGACCATTGCGGGAGCAAGGAAGGAGTCACACCATGAATCCCCCCAATGCCAAAGTTACAAAGTAACGAAGGTCGTAGACCTAGGGTTTACGTGGACACACCATGCCCTTAATATTGAAATAATTGGAGGGTGATCAATCTATGGTGACATGGTATGCAAACATTACTCAGGGTGATGTGGAAATACGTTTACATGCCATGTGACATCTGGATCTGAACGTTTCACCAACCCTACATTCCCATTAAGACGTGACACATGTCACCCACTGTAGGGGTCACGTGTCATCTTTGTCCTGTCGCATTCCATCTCCAGCAATTACCTGTTTGGTCTAAGTGGTGGTAGGATTATTCGAGACCCATCTGTATTCATCATCGCATCAAGTACATCACCCCATGAAAGAGTGGATTCTTCAGAAGTTTGGGACTTTGGGACTCTGGGGGTTTGGGATGTAGTGTTGTGGGAAGGGTGAAAGGCTTGAAGGCTGCAACCACATGGTGATATTTTGGGATCCTTCGAGAATTCAAGACTCCAACAGACATGCATGCAAAAAAGAAAAGGTGCATTTAGTGCTAAAGCATCGAATGTCGAATTATCCTCTAGTTGTGTGTTATATGAGTATGAATTCTCACCATTGGTTTGGAAAGTGGATGGACCATCCCTACGAGAGGTAGGAACCTAGAAATGGTACGAACGAGATGGGTCCATGTGGGCGACATGTGTCCCTCAACTAACGAATCCCCAAAGGACTTCGGGAAGCCATAACTTGTAAACCAAAGGTTGACTTAGAGTCTGGTAACAATCATTAGAAAGAAATAGGCGAGTAGAAGAGGATGAATCATATTGAAGAGATGATTCAAGTTTATTTGAGTGATAATTTTTTTTATGCCCCATCCCTATAAAAGGGTACTTAGGGGTCGGGTGTGTTACAATAGGAATATATGAGAAATTAGAAGTATGTATTCCCACATTCCCACATTCAATAAATAAACCAAGTGTAAATGTGAGTAAAAATTAAGATAAGTAAAGTGGGTTGTGGGAGGAGAGGTCAATGGATGGGCAATGTATGGTATCCGACATCTGGATTCACGGATAAAAAATGAACCAAGTGTAAAATTTAATGAAGGTGCAATTTGAATGATGCAGAAATGGAGGTGAAAAGGGATTTTGGGTTGCAGGACACTAACATGAGGGCAAAAGGTAAATGAAGAGGAAGGTTGTCCTACATGTTGAATGGAATACTTAGTGTAAAAAATAGTAAAACATGGAAAGTCATGAAAAATGACTAAATGAGGTAACTGATAGAGTTACATGAAAGTAAGGAAATGGAAATGAAATATGAAATATAGAAAATGGAAATATGGAAAATTAAAATGGAATAGGAAAAGGGAAAAAGAGAAAGAAAATGGAAAATGAAAATTGAAATATGAATACAAAATGGAAATGGAAATGGTTAAATGTGAAAAGTGAGGAAAATGACTAAGTAAAAAAGCATGGGGAGTAAGGCAAAGAGTAAGGATAATGGTGAAGTATGGGGTGGTAGTATATATATGATTGAGGAAATAGATATGAGTGAGGAAATTGGCATATATTGGGCATAAAACCTTTGTTTTAGATTCTGTGAAGTGATGAATGGAGCTGAGAAATGAGGATATTTAGTGAGAATATAGACATAAACAATTTCCTTATTTTGCTATCTTTTCTTTTCCTTCTCTTTTGTTTGAAAGAGAAACTATCCTTGTTATACTTTCATGATGAAGAACTAGAAAACTGAAGTTGATTGGAAGCTTGTTGGGTATTCATGATCAATAGATGAATATTATTTGGAACTTTCCAAGTTCGATGAAAAATAAATTGCGGTCTCTATTTGATGGGTGAAAACACATCAACATCTAGTTCCAACTGTGGGATAGTGACCCACTGTGGGTTTCTAAGAATCCAAAATCCTAGTGCATTGGGATATGGAGTCATCCCAATCCACTATCTTGATCCAACAAATGCTTATTGTAAAACATCATGGACATAACTATACTATATACATGAGACAACAAAAACCAACCTACCCTAAGCTACTTGGAGAGAAAGGATACTCTCAAGTGTAAGCACATTTCCAATGTAGCCATGAACATAGCCAACTCATCTGATTACTCCCAACCATGATTGAGAATTTTGTTTCATTGGCCATGTTATGGACTTGATTAATTGATCCAGATTATTTTGAGAATGAAATGAAGGAATAAATATAAAAAGTAAATACAAATATATATTAATAGAAACACGGAGATACAATAATGCATAATTTTTATTAATGAAAGAAATGTCTAGAAACTGTAAAATTACAGAGTGAATGAACTCATTGGAATGGTGGCAACTTATCTCTAAGAAGAGATGTGATGCCTACACTCATTTGCAAGTAGATGATTACAATGAGGCTCCAAAGGCCTTTTTAACATAAATAATAAACGAGAAAACTATAAACATCCAAAAACTTAACCCTAGGAGATGAAGCACAAAAAGTTATGTGGGCCCCGATGGGGTAAGTTGGTACATTAACTTCCTGAGGTTGTAAAGCTTGCATGCGATCTTTGTTTTAGGCACATGATAACTCATTGGAAATAGCTATCTGAGGAATACACATGTTGTTGTCACATTTAGGCTAAATCCTATAGTGTGATTGTGAAATGGCCAAAAAAAGTTGTTTAGGGCCTCAGAACAGCCCCGAAAGTTTAGAATCTGAAAAACAGTAGAAAAACTGCCAAGATGGAAACCCCTGTTTTTAGCCAGTGGAATAGGTGGGTGGCCACTGATTTCTACCTAGATCATTATTACCCCCTTAGGAAGTGATGGTCACCATTGCATCAAGTTCTCATGGAATATGGGGAATCTTTTTTTGAATCTAAACCTTGGTGAACTTCTTTCCTTGTTGAAGAAGTTATCCTTATTAGCTTGTTTAAGGTTGTTATGAACATGTTGCTGGAGGGGTTGGATCCATTCAATTGATCTAGCTGCATGATCTTCCTGAGTGTGGGAGGGATCTGTTGGTGAAGATGAAATATGAGGATTATGAAGGGATCTGTTGTAACTTTGATGTATTGGGCAGTGTGGGGGAACTTCTGTAGGTGACGCAACAATATTTTTGTGCTCTTATACAATATGATTCTACTATATAGAAAAGTCTTGGCCTGAGGTTGTAGTGGTTACAATGTCCTTCTGTTCACCTTATTCCCAGATTGTGAATAGGATAATCATTTCGGTATGAGATATTAATTTGCAACATTGTTTTGTCAAGACAGTAGTCGGGACTACCTCAAATATCAAATAGAGATGACCCCCAAAAGTAACAATGATGCTATGGGGTCGAGATTCATTATCAACATGATGCTTCCACATATATGGATAGCCTAATGGAACATCACAAACTTCCAGTGGGGAAACATCACACAATACCTCATCCTTGAAGAGCTTGATGTTGTAGGACATGCGACAGTGTTGGCTGACACGAATATCTCAACCCTAGTAAAGCCACCTGATGTTGTATGGTTGTAGGTGTGGTTTTTCCAACAAATCCAACTGTTTGATGACCTCTGCTGAGATTACATTTTTCTAGCTTCCACTATCAAAAATAAAATGCAATAGGGTCCCCTTCACCCAAATCTAAGAATGGAAGAGGTGGTCCCCGTCCTTAGGATCCTCTGGTTCTTCTAGTTGGATTGTTGTGGTCGCAATAGTAGAAGTGGGTTTTGTATCAATTGTTTGTCTCCTTTTATTATTCTCTGAATCAGATTATGATTTGGGGATCAACTCTGTTTCTTTGAGCTCGAATATTCATGACTATTTGGAGTGACATTCATCGATGTTTTTCTAATGGATTTTGTGGAAGTTGCACCACTTCCTAGTGTCCTTTTCTGTCTTCCTATTTCTCTTCTTTTCTTATGGCTTGGACTAGTTTTCTTGATGTTGGTTATTCTATGAATCAAAGATACCTTTACCATACTTTGGTTTTTGTGGATTTGCAGACCCAAATTCCTGCTTGTTCTTCTTCTTAAATGTTTTCTTGATTTTGACATCATATAGATAAGAGGCTCCTAGTGATGAGATTTCTAGAAACTCTATTTCGGTTTGGATGTACTTGTGTAGAGCCCCTCAATATTTTAGAACCATATTTTCCTCAGAGTCTTTGATACCCATATTGTTGAGCAAGGTATGGATGATATTTTTGAACTCTGAGAGTATTTGCCCCCTCTCTTGATGCAGTGTGGTCCATATCATGTATTGGTAATCATAGTTTCCCACAAGGTAATATTATTCCTTGACCGCATCCATAAAAAAAACTCAATCGGGATCGTCCCCAAATATTCTAGACTCCTCTGTGGAATTTTTATCCAAATAAGTTTCCCACCAATGTTTGACATGGGAGAGGGCCTTAAGGAGCACAAAGGTGATCTTTTTTTTGTCAGGAAAATTGTGGACAAAGAAATAACCTTCTAGCATATTTAACCACTTTTCCAAAGCATCCTCATCGCTATGACCTTCAAATAAAGGGATATTGAGATTTAATTGTACCTTTAATGGGGAAACATCTCCAAAGTGACTTCTTGATAAAGATGTGCCTACTATTATCGACAATTGTTGAAGGATTTGGGAAAAATTATCAAACATCCTGTTCCTCTGTTGCACGAGGGCTTCCACGAGAAAAAACTTCATGGGACATTCTTCTCCCGTGTCTCTCATTTCTTCTGCCATGGGAGGTTCTGTGGGATGGCTTGAGCGTTTTTCGTCAAGAGAAACTATATCGAGACCCAAATCTCTATACCTTTACCTCATTGGGGACATGCACTAAGAAACGATAAAGAGTAGATTTCTCTGATACCACTGATCTTGATTATTTTTAGAATGAAATGAAAGAAGAAATATAAAAAGTAAATAAACAAATTTATTACCAGAAACACAAATATATAGTAATGCACATTTTTTATTAATGAAAGGAATGTACATAAACTAAAAAATTACAGAGTGAATGAATTCGCTAGAATGGTGACAACTTATCTCTGAGAAGAGATGTGATGGCTACGCTCATTCACAAGAATATGGTTACAATGAGGCTCCAAAGGCATTTTTAATATAAAGAATAAATTATAAAACCCTAAAAATCCAAAAACTTAACCTTAGGAGATGATGCACCAAAATTCATGCAGGCCTCGATGGGTTAATTTGGTACATCAACTTCAGGGGATCATAAATGTTGCATACAATATTCGTTTGAGGCACATGATAGCTCGTTGGAAAGAAATATCCAAGTACTACACATGTTTTTGTCACACTCTGGCTAAATCCTAGAGTGTGATTGTTTCACACCCAAAAAAATATGTTTATGGCCTCAAAACGACCTCATAAGTCTAGGACACAAAACTGTAGAAAAAAAGCCAAGGTGGAAACCCCTATTTTGAGCCAGTGGAATAGGTGGGTGGCCACTAATTTCCACCCGGATCATTAATAACCATATATGAATATCCTTCTCTAGCATAAAATTTTGAAAAAGAACCAAAAAATGACATCATCCATGATCCTTTGAATGAAAGGAAATTGCTTCTTTCAACTGTTACATCAACAAAAATTTTCATTGCTTCCATTTATTTCCTTTTGAACACAACACTATTCTTGTTTTGTGGTATTTCGAAGAATGGAAAAATTATTTGCAACTCCTTCATATCATCAACACCATTATAATTATTTTTTTCTTATCCTTTTACTTCATTGTCTTTTTCTAGAGTACAGGATACATTTCTAGAACTTGTTTCATGAGAAACAACTTATCATCTTGAAGACCATGTTAGTTTATTTTGGAATTCATAAATATTTGAATATTTTTCTTCGGATATAGTTTGGGAAACATTTTCTTGAAAATGTTCGTCTTCATATCAACATTCATCTTCTTCGATACAATCTCCTTTTGAAAATAATAATGGATCAACATCCATTTCCATGGATTCTAGCACCCTTGTAGTAGTTTCATTATTATATTATTGAAAAACAAGTCTTTGATTGTCTTCTTTGGGAATTTGATGAAAATATTGTTTCAATATCTCCGCATTTGGATTTTGAACTCTGATGGCCCTTGAACTAGGGGCTTGATCATTGATATTTTTATTTCTTTATGTATAATTTATGAGGCCATGTGTAGGAAATGAAGGATTTTGATATTCTTTCCTTGGAATTTGATCATCATTTCTCTTTAAAAAAAAGATTTCATTTTTCATTTAGTTAATGATTCTTTTTAACTAAGCAATATCAATGTCTGGTCAGGCCTTTTGAGTGTCTTCAAAGATATTTGTTACATTCACTGGTTACTCTTGAAATATTCCTATCCCAACCCATTTCTCTTCAACTACTCTTGAAGTAGATGGAACTTGAGATGACAATGATAAATCTATTATATTCCTTTGCAATTTACCAAGAATGATTTTAGGATCAAATTCACTTTCTATCATTAAATATTCCATTTCAGCCTCTCTTCTCATTACTTCTTCCAAAGTTGTGATTTGTGATGCTTTTATTGTATATTTCACATTTGAAGGCATTGCATTCATATAGCATCCCCCCCAAAATGAATAATTTGAGCATTGATATTGTGGAATTCAATGCAGAGCCTTGAACAATCTTGAATTAAAATCTCTGATGCTTTCAATATTTTGGAGATGAATCTGAGTAAATTATGTCAAGAGAGTATGGTATTCTATAGGTAGAGAAAACTTTGTTATGAAAACACCTTCCATGTAATCAAAAGAAATAATTTTTTTTTGTGAAAGAGAAAGAAACCAATCATAAGCTAGACCAACTAATGTTTGGAGAAAGAGTCTGACCATCACATCATCATGCTCAATCAAATAGATATAAAAAAATGGTAAGAAATCGATCCAAATGTTTTTTGAGATCCATGATCCCATATCCAAAAAAAATAGGAAGAACACCTTGAGGAAGATTAGGCATTTTATGTCACTCTCCATGCAAATTCAAAGGACTAGATCTTACCCTTCTTCTTGGAATTCTTTGTCCTTCATTTTTTTTTCTCTTCTCTATCTGCCATTGATTATGAACTTTGATTTTAAAAAATACTTCCTTTTCTTATTCTTTGAAAACCATTTGTATAGTTCCATCTCTCAAATATTTGATATATTCTTTGTCTTTGAGCCTTTGCAATTTCTTTTTCATAGACAAGGGATTGTCGTGTTGTTTCAAACTCTTCTTGACTTCTTGTTGTCATTAAATTATGTAGCTGACATAAAGCACTTCTTTAGTCTCCAAATAAAATTTGTCTTTGAGGGTTATTTAGATTTGTTTGGGTTGTTTAATTATTTATGGTCTACAAAACCAACCTTTTTTTCTCCCTAGCGTGGTCGCCAAAAATGTTGATCATTTTTTTTCTGTCAAGGGAAAATGACCAACATTTGAGAGAAAATATTGCAGGGAACAAGAAATATTCTCCTCTTTTTTATAGAGGTGGTTCTCCTCTATTGATATATTGGAATATTATGTGTATGGCTCTATAGGAATGCAATGGGTGAGTTATAAACAGAAAACCCCAAAATATCTCACAAACAATCTCTCATTTAGCATATTTATTCATTAATAACATCATCTTATTCACGGAAATAAAATTGAATAAATATAAATGAAAGAGATTTGTACAGAGTTTTCTTTCGATAAATATTTTTCCTTCCTTTTGAAATGATGTGAACCTAGACTCAACTATGAATTTGCAAGATGAAATAAAAGTAAAATGGACAATTCAATAAATAACTTTAGATGATCACTTCATTACAACTCAAACATTATTTTGATGGACAATACATTTGAAATCTCATGATTTAGACTCAAACTCTAAAAAAACACCAATGTAATGCCCCAAAATAGTTCTTTGTGGGAGAAATTTATAATAACATCCAAAATATAACAATTTTAACGATGTCTGAAACACAAGGGGTGAAACAACCTCAACAATATTTCAATGACAATTACATAAAATGAAATAAACTACATCTACTTTTTACAAGAAGGGTTTTTTCTTCTCTAGACTTGAAATGTCATGGAGAATGTATGGAAGAATATTGAGAGAGTTGAGTAGAAAGGAATATGAAGGAGAAAGTAAACAAGACTAATTCACAGATCTTTTGAAATACCAAAAATTTCTTCCAGCAAAAGACCCCTATGGAAAACTCTCTAAGTATCATATGGCAAACACTCTAATAGTCGACTGCCAACCTTTTGAATCTGCCTCCCTTTTTTTCTTTTGTAATCGCCACTTCATCTTCTTGAAACCATTTTTTAGTTAGGGTTTTATTTTCCCTTTGTAAATTTTAAATGAGATATTCATGACATCAATAGGGACCCACTTTAGAAGCTCAAGAATTTCTTTAAATAAATGATTTTCCAAAAATAACTTGTTTCCTATCCCAAAAAATATTCCCAAATGGAATTTAATTTTTAGGGCCTGATAACTAATATTTTATCCATTGAAACCACCTCCAATGTTTTCTTCATCTCTTTACCTTTTTGACGAGTTCTTGTTTTCTCAAATCGAGCATTAGGATCAAAAGTTATGAGCTCTAAAAGATGGAAACTCAACCACCATTGATCTATCGTCGTGAAATCTAGGCCTTTGATTTGCAAATACGACTTTCTTTATCCCACATACATTGTGGGAGGGCTCGCATGACATATTTATAAAGAAAATCCATATCCATTTTATTTGTGAATGATCTAGGTGGATATCAGTGTCCACCCACCTATTCCACTAGCTCGAAAAATAGTTATCCACCTTGGCAGTCTTTTGATAGTTTTTCGGGTTCCAAACTTCCGGGGTTGTTTTGAGGCCCTAAATGATGTTTTTTGGGGATTTGGGGCCCAGGTAACATTTTGAGGCACTGACCTAGGCCAACAAAAAATCATTCTTCTCGGTTAGACCTTTCCAACAGGCTATTGTGCGCCTAAAAAAAATATCGTATGCAAAAGTTATGACCCCGAGAAATTGATGTATTAACTTACCCAAACGGGGCCCACATGACGTTTGGCGCTTCATCTCCTAGGATTAGGTTTCTGGATGTCTATGGTTTTTGAAATTCATGTTTATTGTAAAAAGGCCTTAAGAGCCTCATTGTAATCATCTTCTTGCGAATGAGAAAAGTTGTCACATCTCTTCTCAGAGATAAGCCGCCACCATTCCAACAAGCTTGTTTTCAGCTACTTTTTACAGTTTCAACTTATTTCCTTATTGAATAGAAAACCCATTTTAGTGTATCTCTGTTATTCGGTGTTAAGCATATTTTAATAATCTGTATTCATTTTGTTCTTCTCATAAAATATATATCAATGGTATCAGAGTAGTCATCTCCTTGTCGTCTTAATGCATGTCCCCAACGAGGTCAGGGTAAAATAATTGGGTCTCGAGCTTGTTTCTCTTGAGGAAAAAATCTCTTGCATGCCCAAGAGACCTCTCATGGAAGGAGAAAATAAATATGATGGGTCAAGCGATCATTTCAAAATGTTTCTTGAGGAAGCCCTCACGCAACAAATGAACTAGATGATGGATAGTTTTGCACAAATCCTTCGATGGCTACCAACAGGCGACACATCTTCCTTGAGCGGCAGTGTCACCCCCTTCAAGGTACAAATCAAATTGTATATTCCTATATTTGAAGGTTAAATAGACGCAGATGTTGTAGACAAGTGGTTGAATCTACTAGAAGGGTATTTTTCTTTCCATAACTTTTTTAATAGAGAAAATATTACTTTTGCACTCCTCAAAGTCGTTCCCCATGTCAAAGATTGGTGGGAAAATTTATGTGAGAAAAAGGAAACAAAGGAACCCTCATTATGTACAGTTGAAACCACATGATAATCCTTCAGGGATGTTATTAAGGAACAATACTACCCTCTAGGAATTTATGACGACTTGTATACGAAATGGACCACACTACGGTAATAAAGAGACCAAGCAGTGCCAGAGTTCACAAATATTTTTCATACCTTGTGCACCAAGCTAGGTATCAAATATTCAGAGTGACATATGGTGCTCAAGTATCGTGGTTCTCTACATAGATAAATCTAGAATGAAATGGAATTTATGGACATCTAGTCCTTGGGCGCGACCTATCGATATCCCGTCAAAATCGAGCAGAAGCTCAAACAAAATACGTGACAATTTGGGTCTAGGAACCCCTCACAGCAAAATCCAGGAAAGGATGGAACCAACCCATAGAAAAAAGGACAAAGAAAATATGGATCGTATCAGGACAACCAGTCCAAGCCGCAAGCAAAGAAGGACACTAGAAAGAAAAATAAAGATACCAGGAAGTGGTGCGACTTCCATAAAATCCCTTGGCATAACACTATTGACTACCACTCAAAGCAGTCACTGGTGTCCAAAGTGAAAGCCTCTAAATCAGATATGGGTTCTGACTTTGAGTTAGAACTAGAAAGGGGAAGATAGATCATTGACGCAGAACCCAGTGCCACCATTGCTACCACCAAGCTCCAGTCTAGTTAACCAGATGAGCCATAAGAAGGAGAACACCTTTTCCATTCACATATGTGGGTTAAAGGAACCCTGTTTCACTTCATCATTGATAGAGGTATGCAGAATAACTTCATCTTAGCAAAGGTCATCAAGTAGCTAGCCGCACCCACAACCCTACACCATTGGATGGCTCCACCAAGGAAGCAATCTTCGCGTCATCCAAT
The DNA here is from genome assembly GCA_009831015.1 of Picea engelmannii. Classification (NCBI taxonomy): domain Eukaryota; kingdom Viridiplantae; phylum Streptophyta; class Pinopsida; order Pinales; family Pinaceae; genus Picea; species Picea engelmannii. The sequence continues at coordinate 426,303 of ML782837.1, forward strand.
AGTGTTGACTGTCGTACGACATAAATCCCTTCAAAGACGAGGGATTGTGTGATTTTTCTCCTTTCGATGTTTGTAATGTTATTTTGGGCCAACCTTATTTATGGAAATGTCATGTTGTATATGATTCTAGGCCTCGTAGTGTTATTATTACTTTGAACATGAAATTGTACAGGATACCCGAGGTAGTCCCTCCTAGTGTTATTTCCTTGAAATTTTCCAAGCAATGCAGGAAGGTCATCTCTTAGACCGGTAAATTTGTATTCTTCGTGATTCTCTCTCAGAGTGAGAGAAACATCCAGCCACATCTAGGGCCTCCGCGACCGATCTCTCCACACAACAGAATAAAGTGGATAAGGTCATGGAAGAATACTCAAATATATTCTCCTCTCCTACTGGGGTACCTTTCCACTGTCAGGTCAAGCATCCCATCAATCTGACCCCATGCACACCACTACCCGATGGGCTAGTCTCCCACTTCTCTCTGTTAGAAAATGAGGAAATCAAGAGGAAAATACAAGAACTTCTCCACAAGGGGCACATCCATCCCAACTCATCGCGTTGTGGGAGCCTAATCATGCTGGTGCAGAAGAACGATGGGACTTGTTGACTCTGCATTGATTACCTAGCCCTCAATAAAATCATAGTCTGAAACCAATGCCTGATTCCCTGAATCAACGACATCCTTGATCAGCTCACGAGGTCCAAATACTTCAATAAGATTGATCTAAATTTTGGCTAGCACTAGGTCCCAATAGAACAAATAGATGTATGGAAGACTGCCTTCAAGTAAAAAGAAGGCCTTTTTGAATGGTTGGTCATGCCCTTTGGTTTGAAAAATGATGCAATTTTTTTTATGAGGATTATGGACGATATCCTATGACCTCTCACCAATACTTTTGTAGTGGTGTATCTAGATGGCATCCTCATCTACAGTAAGACTTGGGTGGAACACTTGCAACATATTCAACAGGTTCTGCACACCCTATGGCAACACAAACTATATGAAAACTTGGAAAAATGCTCCTTCGGCATGAACATGGTCCATTACTTAGGCTACATCATTGATTGGCATGGTGTGCATGTGTATCCAACCAAGATCTAGGTCATCCATGCCTGGCTAGCCCCAAATACACTCACTAAACTTCATAGCTTCTTGAGCCTCACCAATTTCTATTGAAAAATTGTGTTGGGATTCTCTCATATCGCATGGGCCCTCAACCAAGTAACTAGGGGTGGCGGTAAGGAAAAATTTGTGTGGGGCCTGTCCCAACAACAAGACTTTGATGAATTGAAGAAGAGTTTGTGCTCATTCCCAATAATTTCATTATCGAACCTGCATCATCCCTTTGAGATCGAGACAGATGCTTCAGAATATGTTGTGGGTGTCGTTCTCACTCAACATGACCACCCCATGGCATATCATAGGAGACACTATCGGATGTTGTCCATAAGTACCCTACTTATGACAAATAAATGTACTCCATTGTGCAAGCCTTCCACCAGTGGAGACATTACATTCTTGGGAAGGAGACAATCATCCACACTGATCACAAGCTACTAAAGTTCATGCAAATCATTTGAGAGGACAACCCATCAAGGTAGTTTGAAACTATACTAACTTGTTTTCACCGAGATTCCCTCTGGATATCTAGATGGCTTCACATAAGAACCAATGTTTCTCTACATCCTCATCCCCTTCACCCCAAAGCTATGGGTATCGGGTGATTGATCCTCCCATATTTCTAGCCATTTTGGGTCTTATTGTTCCTATTAGAATGAAACCTAATTGTCTTGGTTGCGATATTCTTGAGGATCCCAATATCCTCCCAACATTTACACTTATAAATTGGTTCTGACTAACTAGATGTGATGGAATATAAATAGAATAAGTAGGTGGTGTAGAATTTACCACGGGCATAGAGGACGCCTAGGGGATGGGTGATTCAGGGCTGGTTCCACTGACTTTTGGGAGGGTTTCTTTGATTTGGGGGGTCTCGTTCTCTTCCTCTGGAGAAGCCTTCTCAACCTGATTCCCAATGTTTCATGATGTTAAAGTTGAATATTCTTGTTCTCCATCAAGGTCCAGACCTGCTTCATCTTCCCTTTATTCTCCATGCTCTTCTTCTCGTCCACCCATCTGGGGAATCCTTCCTCTCTGTTCTTCTCTCTACTGTAATCTTAGATTGTCCAGTCTTTCTTGTCTTATTACCTTCCTCAACTCTTCCTTCTTTCTTTCATATGTTCCTCTTCATCTGATTTATTTACGCAACACCTTAGACTTCTTTGTTGCTTTATTTATCTTTTTGCACCACAACTTCTCAACTATGGTGGCTATCCTTAAGGATCGCTCATTTCTTGTGTTCATTTCTTGATCTTCCCCCATATGTCAAATAACCCTTTCCCCTTCTCAAGTCATGATCCTATCCCAAAATCACCCTACCCTAAATGTAGGTGTTTAGGCTACCATCTCAATCAAGGGAATATTTATCATCCCCTCCTCAATCAAGAATGCTTTGATCCACATGGAAATTTACCTCAACAATATTTCGCGTGCACCTTTCTTGAAAATTTCTTCCACTCGTGAAAAATATTGGTGATTCTCAATGGCGAATTCATTGATATATCCCTACAGAGTCGTGTTAACCTAGAAATCGACTGCTCGCATAATCCAGTGATCAAACCGATGAAGTGTTGCTATATTCTTTGTATCCCAAGAACATGAATTCTTGATGCATTATTGGAAGGAGCTTCTTATAGATCATCTATCTCATGGAATAGTTCTTTCAGTAATTTTACCTAGAATATCTCATACTGGTCACTCAATCTTTCTGAATAAAATACAAACTCTCTTGTAGTGTTCAAACTTTTACCTCGCAACTCCGCTTCCTTCCATATAAAGGTGTCACAATTTCTCTCCCACCATTGTCGAATCTTAGATATATAGATCTATTGAAGAATTCTCCTCACAGGTTCCCTTTTAAAACACGGGTCCCGACAATGAAACCATTTTGTTGGTGCAAAAGTGATCATACCAGAGTCCTTCTCAAGTTACCAACAAAAGGTACCGAAGTAGTCTAGAGTGTTGGCATTTTCATCTTCCTAGGAGGGAATAATTATCACCCTAAGCGAAACCGAGATGAGAAAAAGAGGGAAGGGTAAGGAGAATACTTAGATAAATCTACGACGTATCAATATTCATGTTAGTCTTGCGCAAGATTGGTTAAGCATGTAGCATTTATGAACATATCCTAACTGAGAATAAAGAAACAGAGTTGTGTCTCCATTCACAAGGAAGTAAATAATCATATTAGACATAAAACATAATACAGAGTAACATTCAATACATTCAGAAGGAGAAATACACAAGATATATTCAAAATTTGGGCCTCCAATTGTATTAACATATTAGGTTCTTCTCACATATTGAGTCACAGATACAAGTAATTAGAGGATACTCCCGAATAAGTATGATACAAGGTTATCTCAGTCCCTTTCTCTTTTTAACTCTACAATAATACAAAACTCTGTTACATTGATAGTCTGGTTCTTACCCAGATCTCAAGATTCAATTAAGCTAACAACATAAATGATAACAACAATGGCTCTAGCAACAACAACAATCCCAACCTTTCATTAACAACCAACAACAACAACAACCCCATCAAAATCATATCGATCTCATATATATGTAGTATGATCTAGGTTTTCTGGTTGAGAACCCGAGAGTTCTCTCTTCTTCTTGATCTTGTTGCAACTTCTTTCTTCAAAAATGATGTTGTGTTGTCCTTCCAACCACTTTTTGTTTATTCCTTTAGTCCATTGTCCATCTACTCAGCATCTTGCGCAACTTTTGTTTACGAAAATGAAGATGCAACATAACGTGTTCAACTTCTATTTATCAAAACGAAAGGCCCAAGAATCCCTAGGATTTAGAACACATACTTTTCCTCTGTACATGAAAACTCTATCTTTCTTTAACTCAAAATATTTAAATTTTTGTTGCAAATTTCCTTGTTCCAATGTTTCTTTTATTTGAAATAGTGTTGATCGGAATTTTCTACCTCTAAAATGTTATCTTTTAGATATGTCCTATACATGATAATGGCTTCAATATGCATCTCATGTGCTCTTTTTTGAGTGCATTAGCCACCTATTTCTATTTCCCTTGATGTGTTTAATTTCAAAGTCATACTCACTAAGGAATTCAAGTTATCTACTCTGTTTAGAATTTAATGTGGGTTTTCCAAACAAATGTTTCAGACCAGAGTGGTCTATTCTTAGCTCAAATTTTCTCCCCACGAGGTAATGTCTCCCTATTTTCAGTTCATGAATAATGACTTCTAATTATAGATCATGGGTAGAATAATTCCTCTCATGCTCTTTTGATTTTCAAGAATCATAGCATACCACATCATCCTTTTGAGTGAGGACTCCATCAATCCCTTCATTGCACACATATGTGCACACAACAAAGTCTTCAATAGGGTTTGTAATATTCAATATTGGTGCGTTGGTCAAAATGTCTTTCGTCTGTTGAAAAATTTCTTCACATTTGGATGTCGATTAAAATTTCACTTCCTTCTTCTGTAAAGAAGTAATGGGGCTTGCGATATTTGAATTTTTTTATTATAAGTATTCGGTAATTCTCTGCAAGACCCATGAATTATATGACCTATGTAACATTTCTTGGTGTTGTCCATCCTCTAATGGCCTCTATATTCTCAGGATCAGTTGTTATGCCATCTACTGAAATAATATGTCCCAAGTATTGAATCTTCTTTTGATAGAAGATGCATTTACATAGCTTCACATACAACTTATGCTCTCTCAAAAATTTAAGCACAATTCTTAAATGTTTTTCATGTTCCTCCTATGTCTTTGATTAGCTAAGTATATCATCTAGGAACAAATTTACAAACTTGTCCAGGAACAAAATTACAAGCTTGTCTAGGTATTCCTTGAACACTCCATTCATCAAGCACATGAAAATTGTTGGGGCATTTGATAGCCTAAATGGCACTAACGTAAATTAATAATTCATGTATCTTGTCTTGAATGATGTCTTGTTGATATGTTCTTCCTTTATCCTCACTTGATGATAACATAATCTCAAGTCAATCTTGGAAAATATTCTTGTACCTTTTAGTTGATCAAATAGATTATAAATCCTTGGAAAAGGATATTTGTTCTTTGTGTTAACCTTATTTATCTTTCTGAAATAATTGTAGAACCTTAAGGTTCCATCCTTCTTCAAAAAGGCACTAGGGAACTCCAAGGTGACACACTTGGGCATATATACCCTTTCTTTAATAATTCTTCAATTTGCATCTACAATTCCTTCAACTTTGGTGTGCCCATTATGTAAGTTTTTTTGGACAATGGGGAAACTCATGACACCAAATTAATACATAAATAAATGTCTCTCTTTGGTGGCAGTCCTGCGATCCCAAAAAAAGTCTTCTTCAAGATTCGATGGTATTCAATACTTTCCATTTAATTTTTGGCTTCCTCTTCCATAGGGGTTGCAAAAATATGGCATCCCTTCATGAAACTCTTTTTCAGTTGCATGGCTAAAAGTTCTCTAACAACTATAGCTCTTGGAATTCCTTGAAATTTTCCTTGTTTCTCTTCATTGTCAAGAAAAGTTATTTGTTTGTTGTAATAGTATAAGACAACATGGTGTTTTTCCATTCAATCCATGACAATCAGAAAATCATATGAACCTAATGGTAGGATGTTTGCATCCACCTTTGTGATGAATACATTCATGTCTATTGGACAATCCTTAACCAACTCATTTATTTTTTTCTTAGCCCTTATATCTAACTAAACTAACCAATGTTTCTTATGCTTACTTATTTTTAAGTGAAACCTTTCAACAATGTTAGGATTTATGTAACTATGGCTAGCTCCAGAATCAACTAAAATTGCTATGTGTTTGTTATCAATCTTACCTTCCACTTCAAACATGGGGGACTAACTTTTCTTGCTTGTTGTCTGTGACTACATAAATCATTGGAATGTTTCCTCCCATGTCCTAAACTATTTTATCTGTTTGAATATTGTGGAAAACACTCATCATTTATCCGTTGTGAGGGAATTCCTTGTACAAGTGATATCCCTCACACTTCCAACACTTCATGGATTGTTGTATTGGCCTTTTCCCAAATGAATCTTCTATCCTAGGTTCATTTTGGGCTGATTGTTCTTGCTGATTTTCTTGGGGGTTATTTTTGAAAAAGGGTGGCTTAAAACCTTTTTTCCTTTTCTCCTTTTTACCCTTCATCTTTTCATTCCAATTTTTTTAGAATACTATCCTTCCTCTACTATGCTCATAAATATGATTTTCTCTCATTATGGCCTCCTCCAAAGTCTTGTGGTTCTCGTAGTGTATCTTTTCACTTTAGAAGGAATGGTAACCCAATCATAAATCTTTGGATTTTTACCTTCTCATCTTTTATGAAGCTTGCATACTTCAACAAATCAAAGAATCTCTTCTCATATTCATCCATTGTCATGCTTCGTAGCTTGAGTTAAAATAACTCTTTCATGTTCTTTTTATAGTAATGGTATGACAAATATTTCTCTTGGAAATATCCTTTGAACTTCCTCCATGAGACCTTCTTCTCATCTAGTTGATTGGCTTGCTTAAGTTGATCCCACCACATGGCTACTTTTCCTTGCAGGTGGTAGATTGCAATTATAGTTTCTACCCTTTAGGGGTAATCATACAGTTATAAATATTTCTTCATTTCCAACATACATGATTCAACTTATTCTCCCTTTCTATGCACTCTATTAACAATTGGGGGCTTAATTTTCCTGAGTTCACCTTGTAAAATGTCTGACTCAAGCCTTTTCCTCTGCCTCCTGACAGGAGACACACTTGGGATGTTCCCTGACCCTGAAATTGCATGAGATATCTTGGTGGATTTCTCCGGGGAATGATGATACTTTCTTATACTACTTGATTGTTTGTCATTCTCATGATCATCCCTTCTATTATGGGATCTGGATGATGCCACTTGTATAGCACTAGATACTTTTTTTGTGTCAAAGTATTTATTGGCATTCTTATAAAACATATTTTAGACTATGAATTATCTCCTCCAAATATTTCATAATATTCTCATGATTATCTTTCACATATCTCTACACTTCTCTCTGCAAGGTTCACATATTGTCATCCATCTCCAGATACTCCTCTCTGCCTCTTCTTCCATTAGAATTTTTCTCAGTATATACCACACTAACATGTAGACCTATTATCTCCTCCTCATGGTTGTAATATCCTTGGACATCTTGCATATATTTATTTTTCATATGGGAACCAAACCTACCCTCCTATACCTCTAGTTTTGCAAGAAATGTGCATGCAACAATTGTTGTTAGAGTTATGCATAATATAAAATATTTTACAAATTAGATTACAGGTCATCCTTTCAACTACAATTATGAGGAGTATGGATGCATTGAAATATTTTTATGATTATTTAGAACTATTCTTCTATAAAAAAAATGTTCGATGGTTGTACTCATGCCTCATTCTGAGTTCTGAGAGAAAAGTTACAACTTCTCAAGTTGCAATTTCCACCCATTGCTCTATTTTTAATGCTACAATTTTTTTTTATGAGAAACTCTAATGCTCAATTCAAAATTATGGGTTGATATTTTTCTTCTCCTCCTCAATACCTTTCCATTGACTACTTGTTTTCCCAAATATGAGCTCCGAGTTGATAGTTATGGTCTGTGGAGGCTTAGAATGTTTCTCATTTTTACCCCTTACTACTACAAGTGTCTTCTCTCCCATCCTATATAGATTTAGGTACCCATATTCCAAATCTAGTTACATGGATATCTTTTATGGTCCATGAGATTTCCACATACTACTCTTGCCTCCAAAAATGACATTGAGGCAAGAAGTTATGCCCTATATAAGTAAATTGGTGCTGAAAATATATCTTGTATCATTCCAGTTGTAACTTCCTCATACTAGCCGTGTTTTGTGTTCATAATAACTTATTGGAAATATATTTTCGAGTCCTTTAATTCTAAGAAACAAATATTATGTGTACCATAGGTACACAATTTTTCTCGATTTCAACTACCTAAAAATGTTGTTTAGGGATGCAAAATGCCTCTGCAAGTTGATAAACTTAAAAAATATGAAATTTTTCATAGAAAATATGAAATTTTTCATAGAAAATTTACTATTTTATTGTTGTAACAATATTTTAATATGATTCGTTGATCTCAAAATTGATAGTAATCCCAACCATCAATTCACTAAACATTTCCTAGGCCCATGGATGAATCTCCAGCGTTGATCACCAACTTGTTAGAAAAATAGGACCGCGGAGCAATAAATTAAAACCAATGCAGAAACAAAACAAAGAAGACACACAATACAAGAGAGACACAGATTTACGTGGTTCACCCAGTGTGGGCTACGTCCACCAGAGAAATTGCCAGGTCCTTCC
>ML782838.1:0-17036 GCA_009831015.1 Picea engelmannii
CTAGCAAGCACTAGCCCTCTCGCCTGTGATCACGGTGTGACCTTCCTCTAGGACTGGGTCCCAACTCCCATATTTTTCGAGACTTCGTGATTCAAAAATCACGAACAATTCTTCATCTTTCCCGGTGACCAAATCTCTGAAACTGCGACCAAGCTAAATCGACGGTTTACAGGTCTCTCTCTATCCAACGACCTAGGTTCAATCGGGATTTCACCACTCACGAAGTTGGAAAACTCGTCCAACTCTTCCTCCTTGGAATCCCGAAGTCCAAAACTCCAAAATTCTCTCACTCTACAGATCAATGGCTTTGAGCCTCCCACAGATCAACGACCCAGGTTTCGTCGGGACTTTGCGTTTCGTGAGTCCTTAAAACTTCGCCTGTTGACTCTTCTGATGTGCGAGTCAGTGAAATGTCGAGCTCCCTCCACGTGTCCCTTTTGATGGACAGTTCTGATTACTTTGGGGCTTTCCGGACTTTGACGAGTCCACTCTCCCGCCTACACAAGGGTTAAGATCGACGATCAAGGTAGCTCCTGATGGATTCCTAGGATCTACAGTCTCGGTTCCATCATTGCTTGTGAACACTGAAGGGGTCGGGGCGTTAACGCCTATGCTCCTCCTCTATATCCATTGGTCCTGACTGACCTGGGATACTCCCGAAAGGATATCGTTTGTTCATTTATCAGACGAATTGGATACCCCCTCTTTATATTTGGACTCGCTATCCTTTCTGAACTTGGGTAATGAAATTAAACCTCTCAGAGCTTAGAGCTTCCATGGCTCTGAAACCTTCGAGAACTAACTCCTTCTTGCATAGGGTTCCCAGCTCCAGGACACACAAATCCTCAGATGGTTCTTGGGCAATTATCCCTGATCTTAGTTAGGTTTTTGGATAAGGGCTTGGGTGTTTCTCAAAGTCCCTAGGCTACTGAACTGAATGAAGTGCTTCCCTAACTCACCGAGTTATGAGCTATGACACTAGGATAGGGTAACTTTGTGGGTTTATTGTAGCGGTAGCCATACCAAGGAGCTTACTCCGACTCTGGGACATGATGCAACTTCCATGGGAAGGTGCTTTCGAGGGATTTAACCAGAATATCATGAAAATCAGGGAGATGGGGTAATTCTCAGTGGGACGGACTCAGGTTCCAAACTTACCCATTTTATACAGAAACCAATTGTGGCATATAAGTATATACATCCATTCATTATTTCCAATTTAAAACACCAGGAAATCATAGCATACAGGAACCATTTATAGGCATATAAACATGAGCATGCATTTATGGTATTCAATTCAATGTACAAGGCATAAAACACTTGTCAGAACCACAAGGCATGATGCGACTACTAAGAAGGGTGCTCATTTCCACCCTACCATAGGCTCAGTCACTCCCAATGGATTTATCACTGGCCACCCCCGAGCTTAGACCACGATGCTCTGTGATTCAATCTCTTACTTCTAGCCCAACATAAGTTAGGGACGAAGGTTACTCTCCTTCTCCCTATATCAGAGAAAATAGACGAGGCCGAAGTTTACTCTCCTTCTCCTGTGCTCAGAAATCCATCTGATTCCAGGGCTCTCAGTTCTGCTCTGCGATCTTCTCTACACTCCTCTGCCCAGCTCCACGCTTTCTTTCTTGCATTCCTCTGCAAGATTGTGTGTGGCGCAAATTTTGCCGTCCGTGGTCAGGTCTGAGAGATTTACGGATGGGTGGTTCGCCCCATCCCCTCATTACTCTTGAGGAGCCTCCCCACCTACCATTCTAACGAAAATTCATTTATGGGTCAGAGAGTTGTTTTGGTCTCGAGTAAGTAAAACCAGTGTGGTACTGGTTCAGTAGAAGTTAACGCAACTACTCTAGGTCCCTTCCACCACTTTTCATTAGCAATCATGGTCTCTTTCAACACATCCCCTTCCCAACAGCCATGTAACACATATTCCTAACAGAATTTGCATTCATCGACCTTTAATACAAAGGTCCATCAAATCAAACATTCACACCTTCGAGTTTGCCATAGTTCCTGGCCAATATAGTTATATTTACAGACCGGGGGAAACATGGTGTTACAATGCACTGGTTAGCATGGGGCCCGTGGTCGGGTCATTCCATTCTGATCGGAAAGGATCGTGTCCTGGGTATGGGATTATCGGCTATTTTGTCTAAGGAGCTTATTCAAGCTATAAACCAGAAAAGTGTTTACTATCTATACTAAGCTACTTGTGAACCACACGCGGGAATGGTAATTTCAAATTGGCTTACTAGAGAGGAGTTGGATCTAGTGGGGCCCCTTTATGTAGAATGGCAATCATTCAGATGCGCTCTTATAAATTCTGGGGTGCTCCTACAAGACAGATCGGATGCCTTGATTTGGACGGGTGGAGACCAGACGGGACAAATTTTGGTTAAGAATGTGTATATGGCGATGGAAAAAATGAAATGGATCCATACCATTCGAGGTTGGAGAAAGGCTCTATGGTCCTGGGACTGCTCCCTGAAAATCAAGATCTTTATATGGTTGGCGGTAGAGAACATAATTCTGTCATGGGATATACTTCAACGAAGAGGTTTCATTGGTTCGAGCTGCTGCGTTCTTTGCAAGAAGGAATGTGAAACAACTCAACATTTGTTTGTTGATTGCGCCTTCACATTGGCTGTTTGGAGGAAGGTAAAATTATACACAAATTTCTTGGTTTCCTGGGCAGGTAACACTTTAGCGGATTGCTTTAATTTGTGGAGTAAACAAAACTTTTTATATCCAACTTTGTCGGCGCATATCTGTTGGTTTATGGAAGGAAAGGAATTCGACAATTTTTTAAGATAGTCTTCCAATAGTTCAGAAGGTGGTACACCGTGTAATATTAGCCATGAGGGACCACAAAGTAAATCCGATTACGGTAGTTCGGAGAAAGGGACAATCCTGTCAAGCACTGGGTGAGTCAGTTAGTTGGTTTGATGGGGCAGCGGCGTCATCGGGACAGAACAATGGAGCTGGAGGAGTTATAAAGATCAATGAGCAATGCTTCTTCAAATGGTTTCTCAATTGTGGGTCGAGTACGAATACAAGAGAGGAACTGTTGGGAGCATGGGCCCTCCTCACCTTGGCTTCTCGACTATCCATACAGGCTATTCATGTTCAGGGTGACTCGAAGGTCATCATTGACTCGCTGAAGGACAAAGGTCGTCTTCAGGTTGTTTCATTGGAATGTTGGAAGCAAAGACTAATGGGATTAATCAAACAATTCCATAATATCTCCTTTGCTCATGTATACAGAGAAGATAACAAAGTGGCAGGCAGCCTCTCAAAACAGACATTACATAAGGATCCTGGGAAGATTTTCTATTTTCAGTGTGTTGAGGAACATGAGGGTCCTCAATTATCACTCGACCTTTACTAGCAGATCAGTTTTGGGTCTTTGTCTACTCAGTTTTTGTTATTTGTAGGACTGAGATATTATCATATTTCTTTTTGTTTGTCCTTTGTATTGGGACTTGTCATATGTCTAGATAGCACATTGTGGATGATGAGTCTTTTGCCCCTTTGTGGATGATTAGTCTATTCTCGCGGATATAGCTCATGTAATAAGAATTATAAGTCTGTTTTGTCTTATAGTGGAATGGGGTTCTAATGGATCTGTTTTGGATATCAGGATGTATTGAATCTCTTGTAAAGACCAATTTATATTTTTAATATAAATATAAAATACAATTTTCTGTGGATAAAAAAGTCTACTGAGCTACCAATACTACAAGAAATGGGTGCTAGAAAGTAAACCTTGGAAAAATGGTCGGTTGATATGTGTGAGAGTAAAAATAGTAGGTTGATATGTGCGAGAAAGTACACGAACAACGCGCTCAATTACTTGAAAAACTTTGTCAAGCTTCATCCGAAGGGCGACAGCAGCGCATGTTGCATCGTGTACGAAGTGGTCGGATCCGAATGAACTAAACTACGTTTTATATTTAAAACCTACAGTAAAATATGTTTTACAAGTCACGTTGTACGTTTTATACAGTCAAATATATTTTGAAAATGAAAATACAAAGTATATTTAAAACCTACAGTCAAATATGTCTTGAAAATGAAAATACGTCCCACAGGGCGTCAAATTACAGGGCTGATGTACAGGTGAAGGACAATGCCGTGTAAGTATCTCGTCAACTTCAATCGTTTCTTCCGACATATATATTGGAGTGCAGAGATAGGTGATTCTGCAACTAATATGAAAAGATATTACATTCACCGAGAAACCAAATGAATGTGTTCCCCTCGCTTTTTATTAGGTAAATAAAACCCTTTAGCCCCGATCCTCTACTTAGGGAAATTAAGACTGTTAAACCCAAGGCGTAGATCATTATATGTATGAGATGACACGTGTTTGTTCTATATACGAGATATAATTGCAAGAGAGGGGAAACCACAGCTTTGACCCTGCAACTAATATGAAAAAAAATTACATTCACCGAATACAATCTGAACCGCTAGTTGCATACAATCAAAGTCCCATTGTAAAGAAATGGTCTTTGTCGGCCACTGCCCAATAAAATAATTGTTTGTGGGGGTAAACACTCATGGACTGCCGTGTACAGAGTATGGAGTGCAAGCAAACGACAAGATTCTCTGCCGTGTGAGGCACGCCAACTTAAAAGCAGCTTCGAAGTTTGGGCTCACATGTACTTATTAGCTTTCACATGGACTGCACAGGTATTGTTTGTGGGGGTGAACACTCATTTTCCTATGGACTTGACACATATTCAAATACAGTGCGCCCTTTTTTTAAGAGCATTCACATGGAGTGCAGAGGTATACAGAGTTTGGACTGCAAGTAGAGGACAAGATGCTCCGCCGTGTCCGACAAATTGTCTCGTCAACCTCAATCGTTTCTGGAGTGCAGAGACAAATATATAGACGTGCATTCTGCAACTAATATTGAAAGAGATTACTTTCACCTAATAAAAGCTGAACCTCTACTATCGGCAATTCCATATGCACTTCAAGTTGCATTCAATGAAAGGACAAGATGTCCAACTCTAAAGAAGTGATCCCATTTTCCTATGGATTTGTGGGGGTGAATCCCATTTTCCTATGGATTTGACACGTATTCAGACGAATAAAGCTCTTTTTTAAGAGCTTTGACATGGACTGCAGAGGTATGACAAAATCTTCAACCCAAGAGTTCACATGTCTTGTCGACATTAATCGTTTCTTTCCACAAAACTAAAAACTAAAGTCATATAAAAACCAAATCCATGTTTACACCAATATCTTCGGTGAGATTTTCTAAATTAATATTTTTAATAATATAAAAATGAAATTAAGTGCCGTGGATTGTCGTGTCATGTAGTTTTCACACTATTTTGATAACAGTTTTCACACTATTTTGATAACATTGGACTCTTTTAAAAAAATTCTAATTTTATGTGTGGGTATTTGGAAGACTTATCTTAAAAAAAAATTAATATAATATTATGTGGGTGGAATATAAATATTTTTATTTATGATTTTTTTTAAAGAAAGACTTTGTAGCTTGTGTAGTGTGACAAGATATTTGTATACCAATGTTAAATATAAAATAACGTGTGATTGTTTAAAGAAAGACTTTGTAGCTTGTGTAGTGTGACAAGACATTCATATCTCAATGTTAAATATAAAATAAATTGTGATTATTTGTTTGGAATTTTTTTATTATAATGTCCATAAAAATATTATAAGCATGTAGAGGATGATAGTGATGATTAATTCCTCCTCCATTAGTGCATAAAAATATTATAAGCATGTAGAGGATGATAACATTGATTAGTTACTCGTCTATCACTCCATAAAAATATTATAAGCATGTAGAGGATGATAACATAATGATGATTAGTTTCTCCTCCATTACTACATAAAAATATTATAAGCATGTATTGGGTGTAATAGAGTGATGATTAATTCCTCTAGCAAAAGAAAAGGAGGTGGAAACCAAGCTTGGTACTAGACTTAATAATCGTGTTGAAGAAGATAGAATGGTATAAACAATGAATACAAATCACAAATGTCTTAATGTGTGGAGCAACTGAAGGTATGATGTGGAGAAAGGAGACTTCAATACGTAAGTAAACGCATGTGACATGTCCCATGTCTTAGTGTTGCTCATATAATGTGGTCGGAGGCACAAATCTATCGTTCAAATTACCTTGCCACTTCTAGCTTATGTTATATAAGCTATTGAATTTAATTGGAGTTTGATATCATCAATTAATTATTAGTCCATGCTCTTCGGGCTGCAGGGACTCTTAGTAAACGGTTTTTAGATAGTCTATTAGTTGTGCACTCATACCAAAGTTGTACGAACCATTTTAAACTAAAGTTTTCAAATTTTTATGCCATTTCCAAACTTAAGTTTGATTTTTTAACATAAGTTTTCAAATTGTGCTCTTATTTGGCCTCTTCTCGAGGCATAGGGAGGCATAGGGAGGAGATATGCAAAGCTTTTCATTTGAAAAATATAAATGATGGTCACTTTAAGGTGTAAGTATCTTCACGTGAACTAATGCTATCTTCTGAGATATCATTAGTTAGTAAACATTTAATGTTTTCACTCCCCTTCTTCATTAGGGTGAGGTTCTTCACTACGGTTACGTGCCAGCAGAGGAGGTTGAGAATCATGCAAGATTAGTGTCAAGATTCGTGTCAAGATTCGTGTCACTCAATGGTGGTGAGTCCAGTGAATCATCCATTCCATAAATACTCCCTTAATCTGTGTATCCCTTCATCCGTTCATGTGTGTATCCCTTGTTCTTTAATCTGCAAAATAAAGACAACATGTCAGGTTTGCTTCTTTAAACAGGTCATGTTTTCTTCTTTAATCTGCAACATTTTTTGAAGGTTCTCCTTTTATTACTAAAGATTTCCCTTTCAAAACGTTTCACTTTGATGGTCGTTTTAAAGTAAATAAAGTTATTGGGCGAGTGAAAAAACATTTACATGGTACTTACCTCATTTGGACTTCATTGTTTGCAGGAATGCCATGCTGAGGTCAACTGGCTATCTCCGCTAATGCATCTTCATGCCCGATGCTCTAAGAGCCTGAGCCAGTATAGCTCTGGACCATTTTTTGCTAGGGACAAGCATTAGGCGCCATTCGCGCTCCTTCCACACCATTCCCCTGCTTCCGATTCTTCCTCTGGTTATTCCCGTCCTCGTCCTTGGTTCCTTTAGGCCTCACAGTCCTCTTCTTGGCCACCGCTAAAAAAGGAGATTTTGAATTAAGCTTAACCTACCAAACCCAATTCTTCCAAACAATTTTTTGGCAAAAGGAGCCTCTGGTTCAGTGACCTGAATACCACTTTTTAAATCATATCCATTGTCTGTTGCATAATTACTCCTTTCTACTTTGTAAACAGGCCCATCTATATCTGAATACACAATTCATGTGTTTTGCTGTGCAGATACATTGGAATCCAGAGACATAGTATGTGATAATTGTTTTTGTGGATTGAAATTCTCCAACTCATCCATTTGCATTACGACAATGAACCTAAAGAACATACTACATTTCTGAAACTAAAGCAAAAGCACCATTCCTACCAATCCATAGCAACAAAATCTCATGGAGTCCAAGTTCAGTAAATGAGCATGTCGCTTACCTCTGGATGACAGTCCTGAATGAATCCTGCAGCTCTCAAATGCTCAAATAAAAAAGAGGTAAATTCGTTGGAGGGTTTCTAGGAAGATACAACACTCGTTTTTCCCTCGTTTTTTCCCAAAACTTCCAACCCAAACCTCTTTCTATCAAAATCATAGTAAATCCTTGCGTGTAAATGGGAAATGTTCATGCCACCGCAGAGGGAGAACAACTACGACGAAGGTAGTAGCGCATTCAAGCTGCTCCAAGGGACAATTTTTTTGATGCCTGATGAAGGTCTTACTTCGGCTAAAAAGAAAGAAAAGCCTTCTTAAATCATGCTTTGTGGGTACAACACTTGTGTAACATTCTTGCTTGGATGCACATTCCATACATGTAACATTCTTGCTTGGATGCACAGTCCATATCTCACACCCACTCTCCAAACCATACCCCCTCGCGCATACAAAGCTTACTCCCCCACCAACAACCCTGAAAACACCCGACAGTCCAGAAGGACAAAAAGAACAGACCACTAGCAACATGAGGAAGTAAAACCAGTTGATAACAACGCAAGCGAGAGTCATAGCAGCGATAAAGCCGGAGCCAGTCACCCACGTACTTCCCATGCAAAATCGTGGTATGACAGATGGAGGAAATATCAGATAGACACATGTAACTTTAGAAGGCTCCCGTTAGTACTATTTCTCTCCTATATTTTACAATTGAAATAAAGGAACTTTTTACAAAACATATAGTATAGCAGTGCACTAAAACTAGAGGGTGGATTGAACATAGAAACCACTATACACTGGTTTGCATTCGGGTTTAATATGTGTTTATGAAATTCAGAGATGAATATGGCAGAAAATTGGGTCAGGTTATATTCAAAATTGAAATATGCAATCTCCAGCTGCATATCCGACTAGATTAAGATGGGTTTGTGAGTATAACTGCTTTGAAATATGGAGATGCATATCAGAATATCAACCCAATACATGTCTGCAACCTCAATGTGCATAGTATGGGGGATCCCTTTCTCGAAGTAGAAAAAATCCGGTACAACAAGCATTACCACTCACTGCTATGTACCTATTGATGGGAGGAGACCCCAAGGAGAGAGGGAAAATGATTTGTTGGGGGGTAGGGGTGAGCCTCAAACACAAATGAACAGTCTTCAGATTCCCGACGAATTGTGGGCATCATTGGTTAACGAATCAGGGATTCAATTCTCTCAACACGAATCATGACATTGAGGGGTCAAGTTAGTAGTCCGACCTACTTAAATGGTTCAGATTCTACATTGGCTAAATGATTCAGGTATTAAGGAAGGAGGAGCGACTTCCTTAGTCGTTATCGATGGTACCATGTATCAGAAAGTAATCATTTCATCGCCTGTGTAAACGGTGCATCGATGGCCGTCTTGACCCTTCAAGACTCAAAGATTAACCACCGATTACAATTGTGTCTTACATTACCTTAAACGGTGGCCGCCTTAACCTTTCAAGGAAACCAGACACCAACACTGCCTTGATTAAATATTTTAGAAGATCGAAGGGGCAGCTTTTGAATTCATGTTTCTGTATAAATACCAGAAACAAATTGTAATTGAGATATCTTGAAAAACATTTTGAATTGAAGTCGCCATTGTGCATTTCAGAGGTATTCTCTCCATTTGTATTTTTTTTTTATTGAGTTTGTAAACTTGTTTTATTTCTTCATTCGCTATATTGATTTCAATTTGAAAAAACACAGTAAATATTTGATTTTACTGATTACGAATCAGAGTTTATTTGTGGAGCACGTGATTTTAAAAAACACATTAAGTAAAAGGTTGATATTTTGCATTCGGGACTTGTTTGTTGGAGTGCACAGAGTTATTTAGTTTCCAAAACTCTGAAACTAAAGTTGTGGGCCCAAAGCGTGATAGCATTTCACATTTCGAGCATAGTTGTTTTACGTTGGGTATGTGTAAATGCCGAACCCCGAATTCGAATAAGCCTCGTTTCACATTTTGGAAATAATTGTTTTGTTTATGCATTGGGTGTTTCTAAACGCTGAAACTCGATTGCCAATGTGCCTCCATTTTTCACATATGGTATCAGAGCCTGTAGTCTATTCTGCTATTGCTTAGTTCATTGCAGATTGTTCCTGTTGGTACCAATTTCACCTTCTTATTTTTCTTCGTGAAGGTTTATTTGATTTTTTTCAAATTTTTATAAATGGCTACGTCTGGTAGTAGCTCTTGTCAGGTGCAGGTTCCTGTATTGAGTGAGAAGTCATATGATTCTGGTAGATTCGGATGAGGATGATTTTGCATTCTCAGGATTTGTGGACTTATGTTATTGATGGTTATGCCGAGCCAACTGATGCTGCAGAAAAATTGGCTCTGTCTAATGTTGACCGTGTTTTGCTAAAGGAAAACAGAAAGAAGGATAATAAAGCTCTTGGATTAATCCAGAAAGGATTAAATCAATCCATTTTTACGAAGATTTCTAGTGCTGCATCTTCGAAGATGGCTTGGGACATTCTTGAAACCTGTTATCAAGGTGTGTCCAAGGTGAAGACAGTCAAGTTGCAGAATTTAAGAAGGGATTTCAAAAATCTGAAGATGAAGGATAATGAAAGTGTTGATACTTTAATGACTCAAGTAATGAGTGTTGTGAACCAGCTCAGGCAGTATTGAGATGATGTTAAGAATAAAAGAGTTATTGAGAAATTGCTGAGAAGTTTACCCAAGAAGTTTGAGCTTGTTGTTGTTCCCATAGAGGAATTTAAGGATCTAAGTCTAATGCAAATTGATGAGTTAACTGGTTCTCTTGTTGCTCATGAATCTAGGATATCTAGATATGATGAAGGATCAATGGAGCATGCTTTCAAATCCCAACTGCATGTTACCAGAGGTAGAAGCAGAGGAATGTTTCATACTCGTGGAAGAGGAGATTGATTTTTTGGTCCAAGGGACTACAGAGCTGAATCGGAGTCTGAGCAGAAGTCCCAGCAGAATCCTCCTAATTTAAGAGGGAGCATCAACAAATTCTGGCAGCAAGAAAATCAGAGGTATGATAAAACTAAAGTACAATGTTATTATGTTAGAAATTTGGGCATTTTTCTAACAAATGTTGGAAGAAGGATGCAAATGCTGGAAAGTAGTCTGCACATATCACAAATGAGTCTGTGGATGATCAAAATCCTGTGTTTTTGACTTGTAATGTCACTCAGGAAAGTGCTAATGATATTTAGTTTTTGGATAGTGGTTGCAGTAACCATATGACTGGTAATAAGGATTTATTTTCTTGTATTGATATTAGTATTCAATCTGAAATAAAACTGGGAAAGGACTGTAAGGTTACAGTTAATGGTAAAGGTGTAGTTCCAGTCTACACTAAGAATAATTAGAGAAGAAATATTGATGATGTTTATTTTGTGCCTGGTTTAAAATGCAATCTTATTAGTGTTGGATAGTTGTTGGAGAAAAAGTACAGAGTGTTCGTCAAGAATAAGGTATGTACAATCTATGATAAATTTCCCAACAAACAATTGATTGCAAGAGTAGAGATGACCAAGAATAGAATGTTTCCACTTGTTATGAGAAATGATTTGAGTGGTTCTTTGAATGCTTATAAAGCTGGAAGCTTAGATGAATCTTGGTTATGGCATTTGAGATATGGTCATTTACATTTTGGTGGCTTAGATCTGTTATAGAAGAAGCAGATGGTAAAGGGGTTGTGTAATGTCCCCAAGGCTGAGCCCTGTTGTAAATCATGTCTATGAAGTATAAATCTTGCATTATGAATTGTAATTATGTTTTATAGGATGGTGAGCCAAGCTTATATAAGCTAGTGGGCTTATGAGATTATTAGGCCAGAGAGCTTGATTTTTGTACATGTAATGGTGCACATTATTAATGTAAAAACATCCCTGCGTGTGGATAGACCATGATGAATGAGTGATGGGGGACTAAGCTTCCACAAAGACTGGGTAAGGAGAGGGGGCTGAGAGGTTGGAAGAGAGGCTAAGCTGAGGGGGCTTAAACCCTTGAGAATAATATTAAATTATTATTCTAAAATGATGTGTGAAACGTGTTTCCCTGATCCCAAATCCATGGAAGGGGAAACACGTGCCTAAAAGCACACACCAGCTGATGAAGTGCATGCAACCTCATGGGCGACACGTGTTAGCCCAGACACATGCAGTTAAAAACTAAGAAGAGATCAGTGTTGGGGGTCGGTCCGACATTCATCCATCCATTACCTGAGTCAGGAGTCCGTTCTCGATCTTCCATCGGAACTGGAGGGTGTCTAAGAGAGACCTCTGTCTGGTGTTCATACATAGATCCATCACCTGAACCGTCTAAGCCTCTGCGTGGAATCTTTGTGTACCCTTACGCATTTTTGAAACTAGAACCAAGAAGACATCCTATGTTGTCGGTTGAGAAAACCAAAGTGTCCCATAATTGCTGAGCCTTGTTATGCTGTTGTGCCTGTCTGTCGTCATCTTTGGGTGTTCGTGTCTATGTTCCAATTGATGGTGATGGTTGTGCAGTGCTTGACTGCATGTGGCTTGTTGGCTAGCGTATACAACACTCTCTCCAAGTGAGAGAGGTGGTTGAGGTTGAAGGGACAGGTTGCCTGGCCTGTGAGCGACCTCTCTAGGTGAGAGAGTGCACGGAGGAAGGAGAGAGCTCCTGGAAGGAACCCCATAACTGCCACAGAGCTCGGAGATTTCTGGTCCGGTCTATTGCTGAAGCCCAAGGCGAGGTTAGCAGCCAAAGGACTGTCTAGGTGACAGAGAAGGTGTATACTCCTGGGGTGGGATAGGCATGTGGGGAAGGAGAGTCTGTGGGTAGTGGGCATAAGTGGTTCCTGGGAGAGAATCCTCCTTCTTTTACGCGTATTCTTCCTGTAAACCTTGCCTAGCCTAGGAATCCTTACTGAGTGGAGCTTAGTCCCAGCTCGGGGGTGACCTACTACTGAGGGTGATGAGCAGCGTGGTCTAAGGCTGGGAGGTTCGTGGGAGGTCTACACGCAGTTGGTGGTGTGTGACAGTTTCAAAGATAAGTGTCACTATGTTTTGTAGTTCAGTAATTAACTAAATTGCATACCTGTGATTCTTGCAATGTTATCACATATTTTGTTGTGCATATGAATTATTGCTATTTCCATTACTCTGAAATGCTAGCAGTAATTCTATGTTTAACTGTAATTAAGCATTTTAAGTTCAATAGAATGCATAATGTGTTACGGTAGTGTTTTCCTGCGTAGTAATGTTGGCCCAACCATGGGGTTGATGGTCGGGGATGTTACAGTATGGCATCAAAGCCTAGTTTCAATGCTAAGCCTGTATGGGTCGGATAAGTGGTCTTTGGACCGAGGTTTTGAGAAGAAATTGTGTCTAGAGGACTAATTTCAGACCTCAGAATGTTTCTGAGTGTCAACAGACTACTTGATTGTGTTACAAAGCTCAAGAGGTGTAGTGGTATTATAAAACTATAGGCGGTGTGGTATATGGCCACAGGGAGAGAGAGAACTCCACACCATAAGTGTTAGATCAAGTAGATGAAAGTTTAGAATGAGGGTACCAAGTTGTTGGCCAGAAGTCCTTGAGAAGCAGAGTTGGATGGTCAGAATTCTCTGTGGAGAACTCGCGAGGACTGTAAGATAGCCAGAATTTGCAAGGTGGTTAATGGATGGAGAAACTCGCCACCCTAGGATCCAAAATAAAAGTGGGTCATTGATCGTGGTTGGTTTGAACTATTGGATCATTTCATGAGTTTAGGGATCATGAACTTGGAGCGCAGGCCAAATTCTTGGTCACTCCAAGTCCCGAATCGTGAAAGAGATTAACAAGGGTAGAATCGGACGATGGAGCGCTTCCAGGAAGAAGTGCCGAAATCCCGTGAGCCGTCGGATCTAGCCAACTAGTGAGGAAGTTAGGGATGAAGAGCTTTGATAGGTGTAAGCTTAGGAGAGATTTGGACCATCGGATCAGGGGAGGCTCACAATCGTTGATCTCATACATGAATTTCCATATCAAAATTCGGGGATTGAAGTGACAAGAGATTTGGAGTCACTGCATCGTGAACTCCCGGTTACCAAAAACCCGAAACCCGAAGTTCTGAAGTCCCAAAATATTTGAAGACAGAAGAACCATAGAGGATTTTTAACCATTGGATGTTGGGTAAACGTGGACCGTCGATCCACCCGATTTACCCGAATTTGGTAAATCGCAACTCCGGGAGATAGATGTGTGTACCTTAAACTCTTCGAAGATCGAAAGCCCGAGAAACACCTGGTAGTCTAGCATTTGGCCATGATATTTGGTTACAAGGGTAGGGAGAAAGAGGGAGTTATCACCCGAAAAATTACAGAGCCGAGCATAACTCAAAAAATTTGTGAAGTCGAAGCGTTTTCTTAAATCGGAATGGTTTTGAATGTGTGGAATTTGCTAAGAATGACGACCTGACAAATCTCTGTTGTCTGCACATGTGTTTGTAGAAGCTTAGCAAGTGCCAGAACCGAATAGGGTTGTCGTTGAGAGTAGAGAATGGAAGAGGTGTGGATTGCCTCCAATTCAGAGAACGAAAGAGAAGGAAGGAATGTCAACTTGGGAGTCGAAGGATCAAACTCTAATGGGCACGGAAAAGAGATGGATAAGGAAGGACATATGATGAAAATCATTGAAAGATTGTAGAAAGATGCCCAGGATCACCGAGATGATAGCCAAAAGCTCATGAAAGTCAGGGATAGGCAGGGTGAATTCAACTTAAGAATGTTGAAGATTCTGGAAAGAATAGAAAATAAATTGGAAAATGAGAGTGACTCAAGAAAGACAGAGAGTTGCAGGACCCCTGAGAGGAAAACAAGATCAATGAGTGTCAGCAGACATCATCATCTCTCCCCAAAGCATTCCATTAGGGAAGCACACAATAGTTCAAGCCCATCTCCTACCAGAAAGCACAGGAGATCTAAGATGGATGAATTGAAAGGGGAAATGAACAAGATCAAGCCTCCAATGTTCGATGGAGAACATAAGAAGGAGGAAGATGCCAAAACTTGGTTGTTGGGTATGAGGAAATAATTTCAACTGTAGAATTATTCCTCGCATGCAGAGGGCATGATTTCCATGTATCAACTGAAAGGAAAGGCATCCATGTGGTGGGATCAACTTGTGTAGGTGCAACACATCAGGGAAAGGGACATCACATGGAAAGAATTCAAGAGGTATTTCAAGAGGAAATACTTAACTAAAAGATATTATGATAGAAAGATGAAAGAATTATTTGAACTCAAGCTGGACAACAAGACCATTGATGAGTATGAACAAAAGTTTTTGGAATTACTAAAGTATGTTCTGTTCATCAAAGATGAGTCTGTCAAGATTCAAATGTACCTGAGTGGATTACCGCTTCCTATTGGGGATAAGATTTAGTATGATGACCCAAAGACTATGGAAGAAATGATAAGAAGAATGAAGTGCTTATTTGAACAACAAAGAAAAAAGTCTACCTTTAGGAAGGCTTGGGATGACCAGAAAAATTTCAAGAAAGAACAAAGGCAGAAGGGAAATGAACCACCCTTTTTCAGAAACAGTCCTCAAGGACAGTCGTCTCTTAGAGAGCCTAGGAAGGTTGAAGTGAGTGGGAAAATGTCAAGGCCGCCACCTATGGAATGTTGGGGTTGTAAAGAAAACCATAGGTACAGATATTGCCCCCACATAAATGATAAAGTAAGAGTTCTCCACAATGTTCAGCAAGTTGAAACGGTGGAGGACATGGGCAGTAGAATTCCAAGGATCTACGCAGCCTTGGACAACAAGCAAGCTGAGTATCAGTCGCACATGATTGAAGTAGAAGGTATGATAAAAAACAAACCATTTACTATTTTAGTTGATTCAGGGGCTAGCCATAGTTATATAGACCCTAGAGTGGTAGAAAGTTTTCATTTGATAAGAAGCAAACATGAAAATTCTTGGTTAGTGCAGCTAGCTACAGGAACCAAGAGGAAAGTCACGGAGTTAGTCAAGTCCTATCCTGTAGACATGAATGGACTGAGCACAAAGGCCGATTTGAACATTCTTCCGTTAGGCTCTTATGACTGTCTAAATGGGATGGACTGGTTGGACCAGCACCATGCCATCTTGGACTGTCGGAACAAGGCATTCACTTGCTTATATGAAGAAGGGAATCAAAGAGCTGTCCAAGGAATTCCTAGAGTTGTTATTGTTAGAGAAATCTCAGCAATGCAGCTGAAGAAGTGCTACAGAAAAGGTTGTCAATTATTTGCAGCCCATGTGGGGGAAACACCTAAGAATAAGGTGTCAAGTATTGAGGATCATGAGGTACTTAAAAGAGTTCGAAGATGTATTCCAGGAAGTACCTGGACTACCTCTGAAAAGGGATATCGATTTCTCTGTGAACTTGATGCCTGGAGCAGCTCCAATGTCAAAGGCTCCGTACAGGATGAGTGCGCCATAACTGAAAGAGTTGCAGCTGCAGCTTGAATAACTTCTAAAGAAGGGGTATATATGCCCAAGTGTGTCGCCTTGGGGTGCCCCAGTCCCGTTCGTAAAGAAGAAGGATGAAACGCTGAGATTGTGCATCGATTTCAGGCAATTGAACAAAGTAATGGTGAAGAACAAGTATCCTCTGCCGAGGATTGATGATCTCTTCGATTAGTTGAAGGATGCAAAGATCTTTTCGAAAATAGATCTAAGATCAGAATATCACCAAGTAAGAATAAAAGATGAAGACATCAACAAGACCACCTTTAGAACAAGGTATGGTCATTATGAGTTCACAGTGGTGCCGTTTGGACTGTCAAATGCACCTGCTGTTTTTATGAGCTTGATGAATGGAGTATTCAGGGACTATCTAGACAAGTTTGTCATCATCTTCTTGGATGACATTCTGGTGTATTTCAGGACCGAAGAAGAACATGAACAACATCTGAGGATGGTGTTGCAGGTGCTAAGAGAGCACCAACTGTATGCCAAGCTGAGCAAGTGCTCGTTTTATCAGGAACAGATCCATTACTTGGGACATATTATCTTGAAGGATGGGATAGCAGTAGACCCTGAGAATATTGAAGCCATTAGAGAATGGTCAGCGCCAAGGAACATAACAGAAGTTAGATCCTTCATGGGATTGGCTGGTTATTACAAAAGGTTCATCGCATGGTTTTCCAAGATAGCTCACCCTATCACTTCCTTACAAAAAAAGGGGAAACAGTTTCACTGGACAAAGGGATGTGAGGAAAGTTTCCAGCGATTGAAGCAGTTGTTAACCAATGCTCCAATCTCGAGGATTGCAGATCCAAATGCAGATTTCATAGTATGCACTGATGCATGCAAAGAAGGATTGGGAGGGGTCCTCAGTCAGAATGGATTCATAATCTGTTATGAGTCTAGGAAATTAAAAGAGCATGAG
>ML782838.1:106002-119184 GCA_009831015.1 Picea engelmannii
GTTACTGTTTGACCCGATTTTATGGTAACCGTGAAACAGAGTATTCTTACCCCTGTTTCGATTAAATCACTTTTGATTATGTTTTATATTGAATGATAAAATCATTTGAATCATTAGTGATTCGTTTTAAATGTTTATTGAAAAAAAATTGGATTTGATTCTTTTAAAAAGATTTGATTTGATTTCTATTTGATCCTGTATGCTATTTTAGACTAGCTACAAAATCAGATGATTCTGTAGCTAAGTCTGTAGAATCAAATTTTTATTGTTTTGTTAATGAAATATCTTTCTAACTTGATATTTTTGGTCTATTGCAGATGAATTCGAAATGGCAATGGATTTAATGAGCAGTTAGGGGATATTTGAAATATTTCACTTGCATTTTAGTTTCCTAGTTTAGTTGATTTTGGGATATCTCCCAGATTATGTAAAACAGTTTGATATTATCCACAGGGAGGTTTTACCCTGTGGAGAAACTTATATATACTTATTTTTTTTGTAATAATGACATCCTCATTCATGGGAGAACAAGGATATGGATTTTTAATACAGACCGAGGAAAAATTTGGTGTTTTGTTACAGCTTTAGCTTCTCATCATATCAATATTTTGTTTCATGTTGTGTATATCAATTTGTAATTGGTTAATGACTACTTTAGCTATCTTAATCTTTTGCAAATGATATAATTTAATCACTGTAATCCATATCTGATTTCTTCTAGTATTTAAAGAACATAACAATTGTTGATTCAGTTTGTGAACGACAGATTTCTCTTCTTCATGAGTTGAATTATAAAATATAAGTTTTTGCATAACAGGTTTCCCTTATTGTAGAGATTTATAAATCATAAAATTGTTATGATTTTTTATGTCTTGTTTGTCCTGTAAATAACTCAAAGAGAAGTACAGCCTATCGTTTACGAGAAGCTTATGGATTAACCGGTGCGAGTTTCCTTCCTCCGACCAGCTTCGAAGTCATCATACACAGGACAAATTAGGAGCGTTTCCAGGTCAGTTTGCCATTTATTTTGTTAGTATATAGTTAGATATATATATGTTGAATATATTAGATTGTTTAATTTCAGTAAGTTTCATTTCTTATTCATAAAATATAAAAATAAAAAAAAATATCTCTAGCTGTCTTAGGGCAGGAATCAAATGAGTTTTACAGGTTTTATTCAAATCTGCTACTTGTAGATATTGTATATTTGTGAATAAGTTGTAATTTAATTAGTAATTAGACAACTGATTATTAGAGTTAGTGTAATTAGTAGATTGTATATAATAGTTATAATAGTTTATATTTAGTTTTAGTTTAATTTAGTAGTTTGTTAGATTAGTGTATTAGTTTGTTTTTAGTTAATTTGTTTTATTAGTTTTAGTTATTTTAGTTTATTTTATTTAGTTAGTTTAGTTTGTTTTATTTGTTTTAGATAGATTAGTTAGTTTAGATTAGTTTTCTCTTTGGTTTTCCTAGAATCTTAGAGTGGCCAACGGAGTCGTTAAACCCGTCAGGGTGGTTCATTCCAAATGGCTTGGGTTATTTAGACAACCCCGAACCGGTTCCACTCTCTCAATTGACGGACGAACAATTTCGCCTGTCAACAAATGGCACTAGAAGGAGGGCCTGAACTTAATTAATGGCATGAGGCGGTCACAAGACTCCTCCCCCCTCTAATCGCTCACCCATAGTGACTAGAATCCATTCACAAGATAATATTCCCCCTCAAACAACAACTACTTCAACCGAAGATCCGCAGATCACAGTTGAGCCAACAACCCCTAATCCTACAGGTGATACACAAGAGATTATCCGTCAGTCTCTTATTAAAACACATCGTGCCTTAGCTCGTCTTAGGCAACCAAACCGTCCGTAGGGACAACCTTTAGACTTCTATGATATCAGAGAATAGTTAGGTGATATTAACCTCACTGTGAATCCTTCAAATCCAAACGCGAATCCTGTTGCAGGAGGATCTGGGATACCTCCTTCACCACCTCCCTCATCTCCTTCCTCTTCTGGAGGAGATTCTTCCTCCGACGAAGGCAATTCACCTTCTCATCCTTCCACACCCATTACCCCAATGGAAAATCAGAACAACCCTGCTAGACCCTGGTTGGACCAGGATGCTGTAGCTGTACCTGGAGCCCAGCACCCTTTACCTAAGAACCCGAAGAAATGGCTTCCTAAGTTTGATCCCGATTCAAAACAGATAGACGAAGATTATATCAAAAAATTTATGTTAGCCATCAGACTCCGTAATGTTGAACACGAAGACGTTGTCTGCAGATTGTTCCCTTATACTTTTGAGGGTAATGCATCCACTTGGTACTTTGCCCAACAACCTCATACCATAGTATCTTGGAAAATGTTTGAGTCATGCTTTTTGGAAAAATTTGGAGATGGTAAACCTCCGGAAGTCTTAGTCATGGATCTTTCAAGCTTAAAAATGAACCCAAAAGAAAAATTTAAAGATTTTAATCAAAGATTTTTGACGCTTAAAAATTGAATCCCTGCAGATTCTATGCCTTCTGAGAGTCTTGTAATAGCTTACTACACTAAAGCTCTACATGAAAGTATATCTATTTGGGTAAAACAATCTAAAAAGACCACATTGTTAGAAGCCTTTGAAGAGGCTACTCAGATTGAAAAAGATATACTTAGCCTTAAAGACTCTTCTAGCAACGAAACTGAGACTGTTTCTTCTTCCAAAAAGAAGATTGAAATTCTCCCTAGACCTACACAAAGCAAAACACAACCTGAAAACTCTGATTTGGAAAATTTAACTAAAGTTGTACAAAAGTTGTCTAATCAAGTTATAGATTTAAAAAGGTCAATTGAAGAAGCTTCCTCGAGTAAAGGGACCTACAAACCTCCTTTCCGAAAGCATTTTCCCACCAATCGGCCTAATTCAAACCCCGAAGGCTTGAACCTAGAAAGTTTGCAATGCGCTCTTCAGACAATTCTAGAAGCCCAAGATAACTTGATGCCTCCCGAAATCCCTCAGGAGGAAGCCGAGCAGGAAACATTTCAAGAAGAAGAGTCTTCTCCAAACATCTTTGGACACTTTTCGGATAGCATCTTCCAAGCTAACTTCGAGACTGTTCACCCTTACAACACTAGGAGTAAGACATCAAACAAACCTCCTGCTGAGAACACTACAACTTCACCTCCAAAGCCATCTAAATCAGTCGAGCCAAAACTGAGTAATGTCAGCCCTAAATTAGATTATGATGTTGTTGAAGATCTTAAAAAATTAAGGGCTAACATTTATATTTATGAGTTGTTGAAATTTCCATTTTTGCTACAAAAGATGCTGCAAAATATTTCAGAAAATGGCAAGAATGGTAATTCAAATGGTAACAAGGTTGTGCAAAGCAAAGTTCCGCATAAGACTTCCACTAAAAACAATCCTGATCCTCAAGATAAAGGAAGCCTTCCTGTAACTCCTGTAAATAATGTAAATAATGTAAATAATGTAGATAAAGTAGCATTTGAAATTGCGAGTAAGAAACCACAAGCTACTACTCTAAGTACTCGCAAGAATGTACCTCCTTTTCTTTTAACTTTCGAAATCTTCAACAGAAATGTGCATAATTGTATGGTTGACTCAGGAGCATCATCAAATGTGATGCCTTGGTCTGTCTGCCAAAAGATTAACGCTGAAGTGGAACCATCTTCTTTGAAAATCATACAACTTGATCGAACAGATGTAAAAGTTATAGGTGAACTAAAAAATGTATTGATTAGATTATCGTCTAACCCAAAGGTTCATCAGGTTATTGATATAATTGTGGTGGATATTCCAGAAGTGTATGGTCTATTTTTGAGCAGGGACTGGTCGGAGCAGCTACACGGTTACTTTGCAACGGACTGGTCTCACTTATGGCTTCCAGAAAACGGTAAGCCCAACAAGATCAGGGTGAATCGTGAGTGTTACCTTAAGTTCACGGTCACGGATTTGAACGACCCTAATGAACCGTACACACCTCCTGCTGATTCACCTGAAGTCCAAGGGATGGACACCTACTTCGAAAATTTCATGGCTGAAGTTTCACCTATCAACAATCCAGAACAACAGTCCGAGATCATAGCATATGTGCAACCAACAACTTCTATGCAACAGTCCCATGAGCCCGATGGAAATCAAATTTAGTCTTTATATTTCGACAGTTCCAAGTCTAAAGAAGGAGTTGGTGCAAGCTGCATCATTATCGATCCGGTAGGTAATAAGACATTAATGGCTTGTAGACTAGAATTTGAATGTACTAACAATATCGCAAAATATGAGGCTTTACTGCAAGGTCTCAGGAAAGTCTTGGACATGAACATTCAAAATCTGGTTGTATTTGGCGACTCTGAAATAGTGGTTAGGCAGGTAAGAGACTCTATACACTGTCTTTCCCCGCATCTCAAAAGTTACCAGTCTGAGGTATGGAGTTTAATGAACAAATTTTCTGCTTTTAATATAAGTTCCATTCCTAATGTAGCCTCTAAACTTCTTCCTACAGAAGGCTTATCCCCAAACGCGTTCTCCATGGAGCTATTGTTTCAACCATCTGTTCCTGACAATATCACAAACTGGAGAGTATTTGACGATGATCAACAGATCATTAACTTTCTTCACATGGAAGAAACCTTTCAAGGCGCAGTGATAGATGAACGAACACACGACAACAATTTGCACGACTTTACAGTAATACCTAATCCGAAATCTCCTGAAGCTCTATCGGACATGGTAAATTTCATACCCAAATCTATTGTTAGATTAGAAAAGTTTTATGATTTTGAAGATAAATTTAAAAAGACGGTCAATTGCAAAACCAATAGTTCCTCATTATCCTATGAAAAAGTCAATTTAGGGACTAGTGAAAATCCTCAGTGTATTAACTTAGGCTTGGGATGTTCTAGACAAGAGAAAGCTTCTTTTGTTAAACTATTTAAAGAATTCAAGGATGTCTTTGCATGGACTTACGATGATCTTAAAACGTTCAATCCTAACATTATACAACATGTCATCCCGATGAAACCCCAAACCTTACCCTTCCAACAGAAACTGAGGAAAATGCATCCTAAACTAGAACCGACCGTTCAAAAAGAATTGAATAAACTCCTAAGTGATAAAATAATTTTTCCTGTTAGACACACTCAATGGGTATCTAACCTTGTCCCAGTTCGGAAGAAAAACGGGGAAATTCGAATTTGTGTCGATTTCCGAAACCTCAAAAAAGTGTTTGACAAAGACAATTATCCTGTCCCGCCCATGGAACAGATTCTTCAACAAGTATCTGGTTCCGAGAGGCTATATTTACTGGATGGTTTCTCTAGATACAACCAAGTCTTGATGTCTCCGCCAGACCAACTAAAAACTACCTTCCGTACCCCGTGGGGCACTTATGC
Source organism: Picea engelmannii (assembly GCA_009831015.1). NCBI lineage: Eukaryota > Viridiplantae > Streptophyta > Pinopsida > Pinales > Pinaceae > Picea > Picea engelmannii. The sequence goes on from ML782838.1 coordinate 111,403, forward strand.
CTATCACAAAATGCCCTTTGGATTGATTAATGCTGGTGCTACCTTTCAGAGAGAAATGTACATTTCTTTTCGAGGCTTAATCAATCCTCTAGAGCCATTGGTCTTGACAGACCTGGGATACTCCTATAAGGATCTCGTTCGTTCATCTATCAAACGAATTGGATACCCCCTCTCTATATTTGGACTCGCTATCCTTTCTGAACTTGGGTAATGAAATTCAACCTCTCAGAGCTTTGGGCTTCCATGGTTCCGAAACCTTCGAGAGCTAACTCCTTCTTGCACAGGGTTCCCAGCTCCGGGTCACACGAATCCTCAGATGGTTCTTAGGCAATTATCCCTGATCTTAGTTAGGTTTCTGGATAAGGGCTTGGGTGTTTCTCAAAGTCCCTAGGCTACTGACCTGAATAAATTGCTTCCCTAACTCACCGAGTTATGAGCTATGACACCGAGGCAGTGTAACTTTGTGGGTTTACTGTAGTGGTAGCCATACCAAGGAGCTTACTCTGACTCTGGGACATGATGCAACTTCCATGGGAAGGTGCTTTCGAGGGATTTAACCAGAATATCACAAAAATTAGGGAGATGGGGTAATTCTCAGTGGGACAGACTCAGGTTCTGGACTTACCCATTTTATACAGAAACCAACTGTGGCATATAAGTATATACATGCATTCATTATTTCCAATTTAAAACACCAAAAAATCATAGCATACATGAACCATTTATAGGTGTATAAACATGAGCATGCATTTATGGTATTCAATTCAATGTACAAGGCATAAAACACTTATCAAAACCACAAGGTGTGATGCGACTGCTGATAAGGGTGCTCGTTTCCACCCTACCATAGGCTCAGTCACTCCCAACGGATTTATCACTAGCCACCCCTGAGCTTATACCACGATGCTCTATGATTCAATCTCTTACTTCCAGCCCAACATAAGTTAGGGACGAAGGTTACTCTCCTTCTCTCTATATCAAAGAAAATAGATGAGGATGAAGGTTACTCTCCTTCTCCTATGCTCAGAACTCCATCGGATTCCAAGGCTCTCAGTTCTGCTCTGCGATCTTCTCTACACTCCTCTACCCACCTCCACGCTTTCTTTCTTGCATTCCTCTGCAAGATTGCATGTGGCGCAAATTTCCCTGTCTGTGGTTAGGTCTAAGAAATTTATGGATGGGTGGTTTGCCCCATCCCCTCATTACTCTTGAGGAGCCTCCCCACCTACCATTCTAATGGAAATTCATTCCTGGGTCAAAGAGTTGTTTTGGCCTCGAGAAAGTAAAACCAGTGTGGTACTGGTTCGATGGAAGTTAACGCAACTGCTCCGGGTTCCTTCCACCACTTTTCATTAGCAATCATGGTCTCTTTCAGCACATCCCCTTCCCAGCATCCATGCAACACATATTCCTAACATAATTTTCATTCATCGACCTTTTATACAAATGTCCATCAAATCAAACATTCACACCTTCGAGTTTGACATAGTTCTTGGCCAATATAGTTATATTTACAGACCGAGGGAAATAGGGTGTTACAATTCCCTCCCCCTTAAAGGAACATCGTCCTCAATGTTCTTATCTATTAACATGATTGTTATGTATAGAAGTAAACAAAATTGGATATGTATGTTTCATGGCATCTTCCATTTCCCACGTAGCCTCATCTGGGCCAAAGTGTTTCCACTGCACCTTGACCTGTGAAATGGTTCGGTTCCTGAGTGGGGTTTCCTTCCTATCTAGTATGCATTGAGGTTCTGATAGGAATTCTCCCTCCGGTTCTACCTAGATCACAGACCAATCAATTATATGATTAGAATCATGTACATATTTCTTCAATAATGAAACATGGAAAACATTATGTGCTTTTATTGTGGAAGGGAGTGATAGCCTATAGGCTACAGGTCCCACTCTATTTAGAACTTCAAAGGGTTCACAATACTAAGGTGCCAATTTGGCACAAGCTCCCATCCTCAAGGAACTCTTTCTGGGCCTAACTCTGAGATAGACGTGGTCTCTCGTCTTGAATTCCCTGGGGGTTCTCTTTCTGTCGGCATAAATTTTCTGTCTATTCTGAGCGATTTTCATATTTTGCTTCATCTAAATCACTTGTTGTTCCATTTCTTTCAACATGTTGGGTCTAATCGTAATTTTGTTCACGGGATTACTCCAACTGACTGGAGTGTTGCACGACCTACCATAGAGGACTTCGAAAGGGCTCATCTTTAGTGATTCTTGGTAGTCGTTGTTGTAGGAAAATTCCATCAGTGGCAGGTAATCTTCCCACTTTTTAGGTTGATGAATTACATGCATCCTTAACATGTCTTCTAATATTTGGTTCACTCTTTCTGTCTGCCCATCGGTTTGGGGATGAAAATCTATGCTAAACAATAATTTGGTCTCTAGGCCCGCCATCAAGGATTTCCAAAAGTTTAAAGTAAATTTTGTGTCCCTGTCAGACACGGTCTCCTTAGGCATGCCATGTAGTCTAAATATCTCCTTCATGAATATGTTGGCGATATCTATTGCCTTGCAAGTCGATTTGACGGGAATAAAATGAGTGGATTTGCTCAATTTATCCACCACTACCATGATGGCATCATTTTGCTTGGTCGATGTTGGTAATCTGGTGATGAAATCCATGGAGACGGTCTCCCATTTCCATTCTAGGATTGGTAGAGGTTGTAATAATCCTGTTGGGTGCCGATGTTATGCTTTAACTTGTTGGCATTCTATACATTTGGCTAAGTACTCAGCTATGTCTTTCTTCATTCCAGGCCAATAAAATTGTTTCCTAGTGGTCGTGATCATCCTCTGGTATCCTGGGTGACTAGTATACGGTATTTTATGTAGTTCATCCATTATGAACCTCTTCAAGTCATCACAGTTTGGAATATACAATATGTTTCTGTAAGTTAGCAGACCTATATCCAGCATCTGGTAGCCTTCATACTTTATCCCTATGGATTCTTTCTAGAAGTACGAGGTCACAGTCTGGAAGAATGCGTCTGTTTCTTATGCATTCCTGACTCTTTCTTTGACATTCCTCTCACAGGTGCTCACCGCTTCCAGGTGAATTGTTTTCATACTTCTGCTAAGGGCATCGACCACCTTATTTTCCTTTCCTTTGATATGTTTGATTTTGAAATCAAACTCGCTAAGGAGGGCCATCCACCTAACTTGTCTAGCATTGAGTTTTGGTTGGTCAAACAGGTGTCACAATCCATAGTGGTCTGTCATGAGTACAAATTTCCTACCCAGGAGGTAATGCCTCCACATTTTCAAGGTGTGCACTATGGCGGCTAGCTCTAGATCATGGGTCACATAGTTGGCTTCGTGTTCATTCAATTTTCGGGATTCATAGTAGACTACGTTTCCTTCTTGCATAAGGACTCCTCCGAGCCCTTCCTTGCAGGCATCTGTGCACATGAGGAAGTCATTTTCAGGATCAATGATCTTCAACACGGGTACGTGAGTCAGAAGGTATTTCAGGGATTGAAATTTTGCTTCACATTCTTGTGTCCAAATGAATTTAGCTCGCTTCTTCTAGAGGGCAGTGATTGGACAACCAATCTTGGAGAATCCTTTTATAAATATTCTGTAGTATCCCGCTAAGCCCATAAAGGATCTGATATCTGAAACGTCCTTTGGGGTAGGCCATTCCATGATAGACCTGATCTTGTCAGGGTCTACTGCTACCCCTTCTTCAGATATGACATGGCCCAAGTAATGTATTTGCTTCTGGAAAAAGTCACACTTGCTAAATTTGGCATAGAGTTGATGTTCTCTTAGCACTTGAAGCACAAGTCTAAGATGTTCTTCATGTTCCTCTCTATTCTTGGAGTAGATTAAGATATCGTCAATAAAAACCAGTACAAATTTGTCTAGGAATTTGTTGAGAAGATTGTTCATCAAGCACATAAAAGTGGCAGGGGCATTGGTTAATCCAAATGGTACTACTACAAACTCGTAATGACCATATCTCGTCCTGAAGGCGGTTTTGTGGATGTCTTCACCCTTGATTCAGACTTGATGGTATCCAGATCTCAAGTCAATATTGGAGAAGATGGAAGCACCTCCCAATTGATCGAACAAGTCATTGATTCTGGGTAAAGGGTACTTGTTCTTTATGGTTACCTTATTGAGTTGTCTATAATCTATGCACAGTCGGAGGGTACCATCTTTCTTCTTCACAAACATGACTGGTGATCCCCATGGAGACACGCTGGGTTGGATATAGCCTTTGTCCATCATTTATTTTAGCTGTAGTTTAAGCTCAACTAGCTCGGGTGTGCTCATCCTATAGGGTGTCCTAGACACTGGCACCGCTCCTGGTGAAAGTTCTATCGAGAAGTCAATGTCCCTTCTTGGAGGTAGACCCAATACCTCTTCTGGAAACACATATTTATACTCTCTTAGTATGGGGTGGTCTTCTAGGCTTGGTATGTCATCCTCAATAGATTCCAACACCTGTATTGCATATAAAGGACATCCCTTTCTGCAATAATTTTTCATTTGAAGGGTTGATATTTGTCTCACTGAGACAGGATTCTGAATCCCCTGGAGGGTTATCTTTCTCCCTTCTTCACCTATGCATTCTAAGGTTTTATGGTAACAATCCAGTCTAGTTTTATATGTGGCTAGCCAATCCATACCAATCAATAGGTCATACGACCCTAGGGGTAGTATGTTAAGGGTTTCTTGGGTGGGGAATCCACCCATAGTGAATTGACAAGCTGGTATGACCTCTGATACCCTTCTTTTGGTGCCAATGGTTAATTGTACCAACCATGGCTTGGCTTGTTTATGTGGCTGTAATTTACACTTATCAACAACTTGAGGGGCCACATAACTCAAGTTCGAACCAGGGTCAATTAAAATAGACACTAGATGGTTAGCGATCATACCTTCCATCTCCACCATTGAAGCTTGGTGGTCGGCTTGTTTGTTATCGATGGCTGCATAAATTCGTGGCATACTCCTAGCCACATCATTGACAGTGGTAGCTTCTTGGAAGTTTTACATTCTCCTACTGTTCTACAGTCTGTGCAGGCAGTCCCTTAGTAGATGTTCTTTTCCACAACCCCAACATTTCAAGTGTTCTTTCTTTGGGTTATCAATCTTTCCTGGGGTTGATCCAAAAGGTTTATTTCCGCTCTGGGAAGGGAAATTCTACTGGTGTACACTTCGGGTCGGAAATCTCATCCTTGAATCCTTCTTATAGTTTTTAAATCTTGGGGATTTAAACCCCTTTTTTTGAAACCTCGAACTATTCTTCTGCTTCCAACCTTCGCGAGGTTCTATCTGAGGCCCAAATTGTTCATAACATTACCTTTCTTTTTGGATAGTGTCCTCTAGGGACTTTGGTTCGTCAAACTCAATCCTATTCTGATAGTCCTTAGGTAGCCCGTTGATGAATCATTGTGCCTGTGCTTTTTCTGCTTTTATGTAGGATACGTACCTCAACAACTCAAGGAATCGACTGACATATTCCTCTATGGTGAGTTGTCCCAGCTTGAGTTCATAGAACTCTTTACTCTTTTCGTCGAAATACTTTTCTGACAGATACTTCTTCCTGAAGTATCTTTCAAACCGTTCCTAAGATAGGTCTTCTTCATGAATCCCTTTCACATTCTTAAGGTCTTCCCACCAAATTGAAGCTTTTCCATTCAGGTTGAAAGTGGCTACTCGGGCCTTCAAGTTTTATGAGAAGTCATGGACTCTGAAATACTTCTTTAGTCCAAGCATCTAGGCCTCCGCCTCCTCTCCCTTCTTAATATCACCGTCACAAGAGGGTGGTTTGGCCTTCTTGAATTCTTCGAGATTATGACCCTTGGGGTGCTTTCGTTTCTTTCATTTTCTTCGAGAATGTGAACTAGTTCTACTACTAGAATATCCGTCTGTGTCGTTGATTTCCTTTCTAGAGGAATCGTCCGGCGCTTGTCCCCTGTCTCCAGGGTGGACCTTTCTCGAGGTGCTCCTCCCATTGTGGCCACTTAAGAGACCACGTTTCCGTATCTCGGATGGAATTCGACTCCTCTTTGTCTATCGTCGGTCCACGTGACTAGTGTCAGGTCCATGCTACAGTTGTCTTTGTATGTCGGATAAACTCTACAACAAGACTGCATTAATTTTCGTTTGCTTATCTCGTTCTTTCATCAACCTCTTGTTGTCAGCCTTGTAGCTTTGTAATTCAACCATGAGACTCCTAACAGTCTCAGCCAGATCCGGGGGGTTCTCTACCACCCTCCTCTCATCAGACTCTTCATCTTTGTTGTGGGAGCCATCCCCCACTTCGTGGCACATCACCATTCTATATGCTTGAAGTTTTCTGTGGTTGATCGTTCGCTTGTGTGCAGACAAAACAATTGTTGTTAGCTAACATTATATTCGTTCATGACCAACACATAATTTTACGTTTCTTAAATGCATATAAAGAGTAGAAATTTCATTATTTTCCCTTAATAACACTCTTAACTTTGACTTTTGGTAAAGGGGGTTAAGATAGAGGGTTACTCTTTTCAAGAGCATTTCAAATAGAGTTTCTATGTGACTCCTCCATGAGCCCAACCATGCCAAGTGTTGTAACCATTCTCTGATACCAATTTGTCACAAACCCACTACGAGCATAGTAACATTTTTGCCTTTTTCTCAAGGGACAAAATCCTCGAGTTCCTATAGGGGCCTACCGTAGGCTAGCTCTTCCCCTATCCTTGATCCGGATTATTTTCGGCACGAAATGAGAGCGGAGATATAATAAAGAAATGCACAGAGATATTGTAGATGTTCAATAATATAACATAAATGTATCAGAGATGCAACCATAAACATAGATATACAATAATACACAATTTCTATTAATTAGAGAAATGTACAGAGACTGTAAAAAATACAGAGTGAAAGACTCGCTAGAATGGTGGCAGCTTATCTCTGAGAAGAGATTTGACGGCTACTCGCATTCGCAAGAAGATGGTTATAATGAGGCTCTAGAGGCCTTTTTACAATAATCGGGAATGCCAAAATTCCTAGACATCCAAAAACCTAACCCTAGGAGATGAAGCGCCAAAAGTCGTGTGGGCCCCGTTTGGGTAAGTCGGTGCATCAACTTCCCGGGGTCGTAACTTTTGCATACGATCTCCGTTTTAGGCGTGTGATAGCTCGTTGGAAAGGTATCGTTGAGGAGATTCATTTTGGGGGTTCAATATTCTTTCAGCTATAATTCAGAACCTCGATCTCGAAAAACCTTCATTTAGGCCCTCAAAATGGCCCCGGAAGTTAAAACCTGCTAAAAATAGTAAATTGCCAAAATTGCCATAAAGCTGTTTTGAGCCAGTTGGAAAAGGTGGGTGGCCACCAATATCCACCTGGATCAATCCTCCCTCCTTAGGAAGCAATGGTCTCCATTGCGTTGAGTTCCCAGGGAAGAAGGAAAAGCGTTTGTTGAATCTGCATCTTGGTGAGCTGCTTGTCTTGTTGGAGACGTCGCGCTGCTTAGTTTGTGGAAATGTGTCATGAACCTGTTGCGGTTGAGGCTACTCAACAAGTCGAGATACATGAGAGGATGATGTGCAGTAGGAATCTTTGCACTTTGCTACAACCTTGTTGACCTGCTTCTGTTGGATAGAAGGTGCTTGGGCTAAGGCTATAGTGGTTGTAGTATCCTTTTGTTCCCCTTTTGAACAGATTGTGGAGAAGATGAATTTTGTAGTATGAGATACTACCTTGCAGCACTGTTTAGGTGGGGCAGTAGTTGGAACTACCTCTGGTATCTTGTAGAGATGA
>ML782838.1:120180-133938 GCA_009831015.1 Picea engelmannii
ACCTTCTAGCAGATTTAACCATTTATCTAGGGCATCTGCATCTATTTGACCTTCAAATACGGGAATATCAAAATTAACCTGTACCTTGAAAGGCGAGGTGCCTCCAAAGTGGTTGCTTGATGAAGATGTGCCTGATGCTATCGACAGGCGTTGAAGGATGTGGGAAAAATTCTCCATCATTTCTTCCCTCTGTCACATGAGAGCTTGCTCAAGCAACATACTGATAGGATCGTCTGCTCCGTCATTTTTCTTTTCTTCCACCATTGAGGGTTTCTTGAGTGTGCGAGAGCGATTGTCTTCAAGAGAGACAAGCTCGAGACCCAACTTTCTATACTCGGACCTCGTCGGGGACATGCACTGAAAAACAATCAAGAGTAGCCTGCTCTAATACCACTGATCCGGATTATTTTCGGCACGAAATGAGAGCGGAGATATAATAAAGAAATGCACAGAGATATTGCAGATGTTCAATAATATAAAAGAAATGTATCAGAGATGCAACCATAAACACAGATATACAATAATACACGATTTCTATTAATTAGAGAAATGTACAGAGATTGTAAAAAATACAGAGTGAAAGACTCGCTAGAATGGTGGCAGCTTATCTCTGAGAAGAGATGTGACGGCTACTCGCACTCGCAAGAAGATGGTTACAATGAAGCTCTGGAGACATTTTTACAATAATTGGGAATGCCAAAAGTCCTAGCCATCCAAAAACCTAACCCTAGGAGATGAAGCGCCAAAATTCGTGTGGGCGTCGTTTGGGTAAGTTGGTGCATCAACTTCCCGGGGTCGTAACTTTTGCATACGATCTCCGTTTTAGGCGTGTGATAGCTTGTTGGAAAGGTATCGTTGAGGATATTCATTTTGGGGGCTCAATATGCCTTCAACTATAATTAAGAACCTCGATCTCGAAAAACCTTCATTTAGGCCCTCAAAATGGCCCCGGAAGTTAAAACCTGCTAAAAATAGTAAATTGCCAAAATTGCCATAAAGCTGTTTTGAGCCAGTTGGAAAAGGTGGGTGGTCACCAATATCAACCTAGATCAATCCTCCTCCATATGACCACTACCCGCGACCATAGGCTTAGTCTAAATCGCACGTCGCATTTCACGACTTCGGGGCTTTTGAGACCAGACATCCTAACTTCTCCAACTCCTCCAAGTCACGAATCCCCATTAGGGGCCTAGCAAGCACTAGCCCTCTCGCCTGTGATCACAGTGTGACCTTCCTCTAGGAATGGGTCCCAGCTCCCATATTTTTTGGGACTTCGTGATTCAGAAATCACAAACAGTTCTTCCTCTTTCCCGGTGACCAAATCTTTGAAACCGTGACCAAGCTAAATCGATGATTTACAGGTCTCTCTCTATCCAACGGCCTAGGTTCAATCGGGATTTTGCCACTCATGAAGTTGGAAAACTCGTCCAACTCCTCCTCCTTGGAATCTCGAAGTCCGAAACTCTGAAATTCTCTCACTCTATAGATCAATGACTTTGAGCCTCCCACAGATCAACGGCCCAGGTTTCGTCGGGACTTCACGTTTTGCGAGTCCTTAAAACTCTGCCTGTTGACTCTTTTGATGCACGAGTTAGCGAAATGTCGATTGCCCTCCACGTGTCCCTTTCGACGGATATTTTCGATTACTTCGGGGCTTTTCGGACTTTGATGAGTCCACTCTCCCGCCTACACAAGGGTTAAGATCGACAGTCAAGGTAGCTCCCGATGGATTCATGGGATCTATGGTCTCAGTTCCATCGCTGCTTGCGAAGATTGAAGGGGTTGAAGTGTTAACGCCTATGCTCCTCCTCTAGATCCATTGGTCCTGACAGACCTGGGATACTCCCGAAGAGATCTTTTTCATTCATCTATCGGACGAATTGGACACCCCCTCTCTATATTTGGACTCGCTATCCTTTTTGAACTTGGGTAACAAAATTCAACCTCTCAAAGCTTCGGGCTTCCATGGCTCTGAAACCTTCAAGAGCTAACTCCTTCTTGCACAAGGTTCCCAGCTCCGGGACACATGAATCCTCAAATGGTTCTTGGGCAATTATCCCTGATCTTAGTTAGGTTTTTGGATAAGGGCTTGGGTGTTTCTCAAAGTCCCTAGGATACTGACCTGAATGAAGTGCTTCCCTAACTCACCAAGGTAGGGTAACTTCGTGGGTTTACTGTAGTGGTAGCCATACCAAGGAGCTTACTCCGACTCTGGGACATGATTCAATTTCCATTGGAAGGTGCTTTCAAGGGATTTAACCAGAATATCACGAAAATCAGGGAGATTGGGTAATTCTTATTGGGATGGACTCAGGTTCCAGACTTACCCATTTTATACAGAAACCAATTGTGGCATATAAGTATATACATGCATTCATTATTTCCAATTTAAAACACCAGTAAATCATAGCATACAGGAACCATTTATAGGCATATAAACATGAGCATGCATTTATGGTATTCAATTCAATGTACAAGGCATAAAACACTTATCAGAACCACAAGGCATGATGCGACTGCTGAGAAGGGTGCTCGTTTCCATCCTACCATAGGCTCAGTCACTCCCAACGGATTTATCATTGGCCACCCACGAACTTAGACCACGATGCTCTGTGATTCAATCTCTTACTTCCATCCCAACAGAAGTTAGGGATGAAGGTTACTCTCCTTCTCTCTATATCAAAGAAAATAGACGAGGCTGAAGGTTACTCTCCTTCTCCTATGCTCAGAACTCCATATGATTCCAGGGCTCCCAGTTTTGCTCTGCGATCTTCTCTACACTCCTCTGCCCACCTCCACACTTTCTTTCTTGCATTCCTCTCCAAGATTGCGTGTGGCATGAATTTCCTCGTCTTTGGTCAGGTCTGAGAGCTTTACGGATGGGCGGTTCGCCCCATCCCCTCATTACTCTTGAGGAGCCTCCCCACCTACCATTTTGACGGAAATTCATTCCTGGGTCAGAGAGTTGTTTTGGTCTCGAGAAAGTAAAACCAGTGTGGTATTGGTTCAGTGGAAGTTAACGCAACTGCTCCGAGTCCCTTCCACCACTTTTCATTAGCAATCGTGGTCTGTTTCAGCACATCCCCTTCCCAACAACCATGCAACACATATTCCTAATAGAATTTGCATTCATCGACCTTTTATACAAAGGTCCATCAAATCAAACATTCACACCTTCGAGTTTGCCATAGTTCCTGGCCAATATAGTTATATTTACAGACCGGGGGAAACATGCTGTTACAATGCACTAGTTAGCATGGGGCCCGTGGTCGGGTCATTCCATTCTGATCGGAAAGGATCGTGTCCTGGGCATGGGATTATCGACTATTCTGTCTGAGGAGCTTATTCAAGCTATAAACCAGAAAGGTGTTTACTATCTATACCAAGCTACTTGTGAACCACACGCAGGAATGGTAGTTTCAAATTGGCTTACTAGAGAGGAGTTGGATCTAGTGGGGCCCCTTTATGTAGAATGACAATCATTTAGATGCTACCCCTTCTTCAGATATGACATGGCCCAAGTAATGTATTTGCTTCTGGAAAAAGTCACACTTGCTAAATTTGGCATAGAGCTGATGTTCTCTTAGCACTTGAAGCACAAGTCTAAGATGTTCCTCATGTTCCTCTCTATTCTTGGAGTAGATTAAGATATCATCAATAAAAACCAGTACAATTTTTTCTAGGAATTTGTTGAGCACATTGTTCATCAAGCACATAAAAGTGGCAGGGGCATTGGTTAATCCAAATGGTACTACGACAAACTCGTAATGACCATATCTCGTACTGAAGGTGGTTTTGTGGATGTCTTCACCCTTGATTCAAACTTGATGGTATCCAGATCTCAAGTCAATCTTGGAGAATATGGAAACACCTCCCAATTGATCGAACAAGTCATCGATTATGGGTAAAGGGTACTTGTTCTTTATGGTTACCTTATTGAGTTGTCTATAATCTATGCACAGTCGGAGGGTACCATCTTTCTTCTTCACAAACATGACTGGTGCTCCCCATGGAGACACGTTGGGTTGGATATAGCCTTTTTCCATCATTTCTTTTAGCTGTAGTTTAGGCTCAACTAGCTCGGGTGTGCTCATCCTGTAGGGTGTCCTAGACACTGGCACCACTCCTGGTGCAAGTTCTATCGAGAAGTCAATGTCCCTTCTCAGAGGTAGACTCAATATCTCTTCTGGAAACACATATCTATACTCTCTTAGTATGGGGTGGTCTTCTAGGCTTGGTCTGTCATCCTCAAGAGATTCCAACACCTGTATTGCATATAGAGGAAATCCCTTTCTGCAATAATTTTTAATTTGAAGGGATGATATTCGTCTCACTGAGACAGGCTTCTGAATCCCCTGGAGGGTTATCTTTCTCCCTTCTTCACCTATGCATTCTAAGGTTTTATGGTAACAGTCCAGTCTAGTTTTATATGTGGCTAGCCAGTCCATACCAATAAATAGGTCATACGACCCTAGGGGTAGTATGTTAAGGGTTGCTTGGGTGGGGAATCCACCCATAGTGAATTGACAAGATGGCATGACCTCTGCTACCCTTCTTTTGGTGCCAGTGGCTAACTGTACCAACCATGGCTTGGCATGTTTATGTGGCTGTAATTTACACTTATCAACAGCCTTAGGGGCCACATAACTCAAGTTCGAACCAGGGTCAATTAAAATAGACACTAGATGGTTGGCGATCATACCTTCCATCTCCACCACTAAATCTTGGTGGTCAGCTTGTTTGTTATTCACGACTATATAAATTCGTGGCATACTCCTAGCCACGTCATTGATGGTGGTAGCTTCTTGGACGTTTTAAATTCTCCTACTGTTCTGCGGTCTGTGCGGGCAGTGCCTTAGTAGATGTTCTTCTCCATAACCCCAACATTTCAAGGGTTCTTTCTTTGGGTTATTAGTCTTTCCTGGGGTTGATCCAAAAGGTTTATTTCCGCTCTAGGAAGGGAAATTTTGTTGGTGTACACTTCGAGTCGGAAAGATCATCCTTGAATCCTTCTTATAGTTTTTAAATCTTAGGGATTTAAACCCCTTTTTCTAGAACCCCGAACTATTCTTCTACTTCCAGCCTTCGCGAGGTTCTGTCCGAGGCCCAAACTGTTCATAATGGTACCTTGCTTTTCGGATAGTGTCCTCTAGGGCCTTTAGTTTGTCAAACTCAATCCTATTCTAATAGTCCTTAGGTAGCCCGCTGATGAATCATTGCACCTTTTCTTTTTCCACTTTTATGTAGGATACGTACCTCAGCAACTCAAGGAATCGACTCACATATTCCTCTATGGTGAGTTGTCCGAGCTTGAGTTCATAGAACTCTTTAGTCTTTTCATCGAAATACTTTTCTGACAGAAACTTCTTCCTGAAGTATCTTTCAAACCGTTCCCAAGACAGGTCTTCTTCATGAATCCATTTCACATTCTTAAGGTCTTCCCACCAAATGAAATCTTTTCCATTCAGGTTGAAAGTGGCTACTCGGGCCCTCAAGTTTTCTGAGAAGTCATGGACTCTGAAATACTTCTTTAGTCCAAGCATCCAGACCTCCACCTCCTCTCCCTTCTTAATCTTGTCGTCGAAAGAGGGTTGTTTGGCCTTCTTGAATTCTTCGAGATTATGACCCTTGGGGTGCTTTCGTTTCTTTCGTTTTCTTAGAGAATGTGAACTAGTTCTGCTACTAGAAGATACATCTGTGTCACTAGTTTCCTTTCCAGAGGAATCGTCCAGTGCTTGTCCCCTGTCTCCGGGGTGGACCTTTCTCGAGGTGCTCCTCCCAGTGTGGCCACTTAAGAGACCATGTTTCCATATCTCAAATGGACTTTGACTCCTCTTTGTCTGTCATCGGTCCACGTGACTGGTGTCAGGTCCATGCTGCAGTTGTCTTTGTATGTCGGATAAACTCTGCAGCAAGACTACATTAATTCCCATTTGCTTCTCTTGTTCTTTCATCAACCTCTTGTTGTCGGCCTTGCAGCTTTGTAATTTGGCCATGAGACTCCTCATAGTCTCATCCAGATCCAGGGGGGTCTCTACCGCCCTCCTCTCAACAGACTCTTTGTCTCTGTTGTGGGAGCCATCCCCCACTTCATGGCGTGTCACCATTCTATATGCTTGCAGTTTTCTGTGGTTGATCGTCCGCTTGTGTGCAGACAAAACAATTGTTGTTAGCTAACATTATATTCGTTCATAACCAACACATAATTTGATGTTTCTTAAATGCATATACAGAGTAGAAATTTCATTCTTTTCTCTTAATAACACTCTTAACTTTGACTTTTGGTAAAGGTGGTTAAGATAGAGGGTTACTCTTTTCAAGAGCATTTTGAATAGAGTTTCTATGCGACTCGTCCATGAGCCTAAGCATGCCAAGTGTTGTAACCATGCTCTGATACCAATTTGTCACAAACCCACTACGAGCATAATAAAATTTTTGCCTTTTTCTCAAGGGACAAAATCCACGAGTTCCTATAGGGGCCTAGCATAGGCTAGCTCTTCCCCTATCCTCGTCCATGTGACCACTACCCTCAACCATACGCTTAGTCTAAATCGCGCATCACATTTTATGACTTCGGGGCTTTTGAGACTAGGCGTCCCAACTTCTTCAACTCCTCCAAGTCCCGAATCCCAATTAGGGGCCTAGCAAGCGTTAGATCTCTTGCCTGTGATCAGTGTGTGACCTTCCTCTAGGACTGAGTCCCAGCTCCCATATTTTTCGAGACTTTGTGATTCAGAAATCTCAAACAATTCTTCCTCTTTCCCGGTGACCAAATCTCTGAAACCATGACCAAGCTAAATTGACGGTTTACAGGTCTCTCTCTATCCAACGGCCTAGGTTCAATCGGGATTTTGTCACTCGCGAAGTTGGAAAACTCGTCCAAATCCTCCTCCTTGGAATCCCGAAGTCCAAAACTTTGAAATTCTCTCACTCTATAGATCAATGGCTTTGAGCCTCCCATAGATCAATGACCCAGGTTTCACCGAGACTTCGCATTTCGCAAGTCCTTAAAACTCTGCCTGTTGACTCTTCTGATCCACAAGTCAGCGAAATGTCGATCGCCCTCCATGTGTCCCTTTCGATGGATAGTTTTGATTACGTTAGGGCTTTCCAAACTTTGACGAGTCCACTCTACCGCCTACAGAAGGGTTAAGATCGACGGTCAAGGTAGCTCTCGATGGATTCTTTGGATCTACGGTCCCGGTTCCATCGCTACTTGTGAAGACTGAAGGGGTCGAGGCATTAACGACTATGATCCTCCTCTAGATCCATTGGTTCTGATAGACCTGGGATACTCCCAAAAGGATCTCGTTCGTTCATCTATCAGACGAATTGGATACCCCCTCTCTATATTTGGACTCGCTATCCTTTCTGAACTTGGGTAACGAAATTCAACCTCTCAGAGGTTTGGGCTTCCATGGCTCCAAAATCTTTGAGAGATGACTCCTTCTTGCACAGTGTTCCCAGCTCCGGGACACACGAATCCTCAGATGGTTCTTGGGAAATTATCCATGATCTTAGTTAAGTTTTTGGATAAGGGCTTGGGTGTTTCTCAAAGTCCCTAGGCTACTGACCTGAATGAAGTGCTTCCCTAACTCACTGAGTTATGAGCCATGACACCGGGGTAGGGTAACTTCGTGGGTTTACTGTAGCGATAGCCATACCAGGCAGCTTACTCCGACTCTGGGACACGATGCAACTTCCATGGGAAGGTGCTTTCGAGGGATTTAACCAGAATATCACAAAAATCAGGGAGATGGGGTAATTCTCAGTGGCATGGACTCAGGTTCCGAACTTACCCATTTTATACAGAAACCGATTGTGGCATATAAGTATATACATGCATTCATTATTTCCAATTTAAAACACCGGGAAATCATAGCATACAGGAACCATTTATAGGAATATAAACATGAACATGCATTTATGGTATTCAATTCAATGTACAAGGCATAAAACACTTATCAGAACCACAAGGTGTGATGCGACTACTAAGAAGGGTGCTCGTTTCCACCCTACCATAGGCTCAGTCACTCCCAATGGATTTATCATTAGCCACCCCTGAGCTTAGACCACGATGCTCTGTGATTCAATCTCTTACTACCAGCCCAACATAAGTTAGGGACGAAGGTTACTCTCCTTCTCTCTATATCAAAGAAAATAGACGAGGCCGAAGGTTACTCTCCTTCTCTTGTGCTCAGAACTCCATATGATTCCAGGGCTCTCAGTTCTGCTCTGCGATCTTCTCTACACTCCTCTGCCCACCTCCACACTTTCTTTCTTGCATTCCTCTCCAAGATTGTGTGTGGTGTGAATTTCCCCGTCTTTGGTCAGGTCTGAGAGCTTTACGGATGGGCGGTTCGCCCCATCCCCTCATTACTCTTGAGGAGCCTCCCCACCTACCATTCTGACGGAAATTCATTCCTAGGTCAGAGAGTTGTTTTGGTCTCGAGCAAGTAAAACCAGTGTGGTATTGGTTCGGTGGAAGTTAACGCAACTGCTCCGGGTCCCTTCCACCACTTTTCATTAGCAATCGTGGTCTGTTTCAGCACATCCCCTTCCCAACTGCCATGCAACACATATTCCTAATAGAATTTGCATTCATCGACCTTTTATACAAAGGTCCATCAAATCAAACATTCACACCTTCGAGTTTGCCATAGTTCCTGGCCAATATAGTTATATTTACAGACCGGGGGAAACATGGTGTTACAATGCACTGGTTAGCATGGGGCTCGTGGTCGGGTCATTCCATTCTGATCGGAAAGGATCGTGTCTTGGGCATGGGATTATCGACTATTCTGTCTGAGGAGCTTATTCAAGATATAAACCAGAAAGGTGTTTACTATCTATACCAAGCTACTTGTGAACCACACGCAGGAATGGTAGTTTCAAATTGGCTTACTAGAGAGGAGTTGGATCTAGTGGGGCCCCTTTATGCAGAATGACAATCATTCAGATGCGCTCTTATAAATTCTGGGGTGCTCCTACAAGACACATTGGATGCCTTGATTTGGACGGGCGAAGACCAGATGGGACAAATTTCGGTTAAGAATGTGTATATGGCAATGGAAAAAATGAAATGGATCCATACCATTCGAGGTTGGAGAAAGGCTCTATGGTCCTGGGACTGCTCCCTGAAAATCAAGATCTTTATATGGCTGGTGGTAGAGAACAAAATTCTATCATGGGATATACTTCAACGAAGAGGTTTCATTGGTCCGACCTGCTGCGTTCTTTGCAAGAAGGAATGTGAAACAACTCCACATTTGTTTGTTGATTGCGCCTTCACATTGGCTGTTTGGGGGAAGGTAAAATTATACACAAATTTATTGGTTTCTTGGGCAGGTAACACTTTAGCGGATTTCTTTAATTTGTGGAGTAAACAAAACTTTTTATATCCAACTTTGTCGGTGCATATCTGTTGGTTTATATGGCAGGAAAGGAATTCGACATTTTTTGAAGATAGTCTTCCAACAGTTCAGAAGGTGGTACACTGTGTAATATTAGCCATGAGGGACCACAAAGTAAAGTCGATTATGGTAGTTCGAAGCAAGGGACAATCCTGTCAAGCACTGGGTGAGTCGGTTGGTTGGTTTGATGGGGCGGCGACGTCATCGGGACAGAACAATGGAGCTAGAGGAGTTATAAAGATCAATGAGAAATGCTTCTTCAAATGGTTTCTCAATTGTGGGTCGGGTACGAATACAAGAGCGAAACTGTTGGGAGCATGGGCCCTCCTCACCCTGGCTTCTCGGCTGTCCATACAGGCTATTCATGTTCAGGGTGACTCTAAGGTCATCATTGACTCGCTGAAGGACAAAGATTGTCTTCAGGTTGTTTCAT
Source organism: Picea engelmannii (assembly GCA_009831015.1). NCBI lineage: Eukaryota > Viridiplantae > Streptophyta > Pinopsida > Pinales > Pinaceae > Picea > Picea engelmannii. The sequence goes on from ML782838.1 coordinate 130,027, forward strand.
TGGAATGTTGGAAGCAAAGACTAATGGGATTAATCAAACAATTCCATAATATCTCCTTTGCTCATGTATACAGAGAAGATAACAAAGTGGCAGACAACCTCTCAAAATAGACATTACTTAAGGATCCTGGGAAGATTTTCTATTTTCAGTGTGTTGAGGAACATGAGGGTCCTCAATTATCACTCGACCTTTACTAGAAGATCAATTTTGGGGTTTTGATTATTTGTAGGACTGAGATATTATTATATTTCTTTTTGTTTGTCCTTTGTATTGGGACTTGTCATATGTCTAGATAGCACATTGTGGATGATGAGTCTTTTGCCCCTTTGTGGATGATTAGTCTATTATCCCTGATATAACTCATGTAATGGGGATTATAAGTCTGTTTTGTCTCATAGTGGAATGGGGTTCTATTGGATCTGTTTTGGATATTAGAATGTATTGAATCTCTTGTAAAGACCAGTTTATATTTCTAATATAAATATAAAGTGCAATTTTCTGTGTTAAAAAAAGTCCACTTAGCTACCAATAGTACAAGAAATGGGTGCTAGAAAGTAAACCTTGGAAAGATGGTCGGTTGATCTGTGCGAGAAAGTAAAAATAGTTGGTTGATATGTGCGAGAATGTAAACCTAACCTTGGAAAAATGGTCGGTTGATCTGTGCGAGAAAGTAAAAATAGTTGGTTGATATGTGCGAGAAAGTAAACCTTGGAAAAATGGTCGGTTGATCTGTGCGAGAAAATAAAAATAGTAGGTTGATATGTGCGAGAAAGTACACGAACAACGCGCTCAATTACTTGAAAAACTTTGTCAAGCTTCATCCGAAGGTCGACAGCAGCGCATGTTGCATCGTGTACGAAGTGGTCGGATCCGAATGAACTAAACTATGTTTTATATTTAAAACCTACAGTCAAATATGTTTTACAAGTCACGTTGTACGTTTTATATAGCCAAATATGTTTTGAAAATGAAAATATGTCCCACAGGGCATCAAATTACAGGGCTGATGTACAGATGAAGGACAATGCCGTGTAAGTAACGATAAATCCGACAAATTGTCTCGTCAACTTCAATCGTTTCTTCCGACATATATATTGGAGTGCAGAGATAGGTGATTCTGCAACTAATATGAAAAGATATTACATTCACCGAGAAACCAAATGAATGTGTTCCCCTCGCTTTTTATTAGGTAAATAAAACCCTTTAGCCCCGATCCTCTACTTAGGGAAATTAAGACTGTTAGACCTGACACGTAGATCATTATATGTATGAGATGACACGTGTTTGTTCTATATACGAGATATAATTGCAAGAGAGGGGAAACCACATATTTGAACCACAGCTTTGACCCTGCAACTAATATGAAAAAATATTACATTCATCGAATACAATCTGAACCGCTAGTTGTATACAATCAAAGTCCCATTGTAAAGAAATGGTCTTTGTCGGCCACTGCCCAATAAAATAATTGTTTGTGGGGGTAAACACCCATGGACTGCAGTGTACCGAGTATGGAGTGCAAGCAAACGACAAGATTCTCTGCCGTGTGAGGCACGCCAACCTAAAAGCAGCTTCGAAGTTTGGGCTCACATGTCTTATTAGCTTTCACATGGACTGCACAGGTATTGTTTGTGGGGGCAGGGCTGGAATTTCAAATTTACCCAGCCTGTCAAGACAAAAATTGTTGACGGTGAAATTATTTTCATGCCTGTCACTTCACGTTTTACCTAAAATCATAAATGTCAAAATATTTTGTATATTGTGTAAATTTCAAAAGACCCGGGCTGAAGCATTGGAATTTGTAATTTGGGTTTCCATTTACTCCCTCAACATACACTGTCCAGGTGTCATCAACCTCATTGTTGTGCCTCTACCTAGTCCCTTGAAGGCTGAAGCCATGGATTATAGTTATTAACCTAAGCGGTATATACTTACAAGTCTCTATCCATATTGGCAGCCATAAGTTCTAAACTCAGAAAACATATTTGTAAAAATAAAACTAACTACTTGAAATTGTGTGATCTAATATAGGTATAAACAATTCAATTTCATGAATCAAACATACTAGTGAAGAAAAATCAAGTGTTTCAGGAAAATAAATTGATTCATTGAATAAAATAAGAGAGAAATCATCTTGGCAAATATATCTAGAGATGAGTTTATGTGTTCAGTACCTCTTTCGTAACTTCAACCAGAAGGTTGTCCAACTATGGTGTAGCACCAGCAAAAATCCCACTTCCTTGAACAACACAATCAACATTCAGGTAGGCCACTACTTGTGAGCGCAAGTTTCCAAAATTTTGTTCTACCCACTCTATGGATCCTATCTGTGCACCGATACATTACAGAATGGTTAGAATCCCTTCATTATATGAATAATTTGAAGTCAAGATTCAAGATATTGTTGAGGCTTTACCATTCCATACTCTTCTGCATTCCAACTGCCGAGGATAATGCTTCTTCTGGGTAGCCATCCTTGGTGAAGCAAGACGCCGAAATTTCTAGCAATCTGTTCATATAAAAATTTAAAAATCACCAACATGAATGAAGTTTAAAGACAAAATTTTGTTTGTTCTTCTTTGAAAAAACCATGATGTCCCTTACTTCTAGAAGAACAGTTGTACCGCTGTTTGGATCCACAGCTCCATAAGTCCAAGCATCTCGATGGTTCCCAGGAATAACAAACCTAGCGATTCAGCACAATAGATGTTAATGTAGACTGCAATTTATGAAGGTAGTTCAAATGTTTAACAGAAGGTTATTTAGGTATCAGAGTGGAACTGTACTTTTCTAGCTATACCTGTCAGGCTCTTCTGAGACCTTTATCATAGCGAACACATTTCGAATCGTGGCCAATGGCGGTATATACGGTCCGATCCAGTCTCCAATGCATGGATTTAATAATCCAGCTCTCAACATTAACTCTTGGCTCATGGGAAACATTCCATCTCCGGTTCAGCGCATGCAAGGTTTAAATGGCTTCTTGTACTGGTTATGGTTTCCGTTTAAATGGCAGGTCGGGCACAATTTTGGCCATATATCTGATTTGAGGTGTGCACAACTTTCACCCGTGGAAAACAACTCAAAGCCGAGCATTGATTGATTATTGAAAAGGTAGCTGAGATGACTGCTTGACTTCCCACTACTGCTGCCAAGGTAGCCACTATGAAGACTGGCCAGAATACAGCTTCTGCATCAAATACATTATCAGATTAACACTGGTACAAGCCTCCTAGTTCCAAAGGGGCTTCAAAATTCTTGTTAGAAAAAAAAAATTGAAGTGTTTAGGACCCCACTCAGACCAAATTGTTGTCATAAATCTACAAGTTTCTCCACTTCAGCAAAAAAAAATATGTTCTCTTCTTTGTTATATAATATACAGCTTCCTAGCTTTCCAATATCTTCAAGGCATATAATGGACTTAATCTTGACACAAATGTGCTCACCTAGTATGGACATATAGAAGCTCCTCTGTAGGTCCCCTTTGTGCTTGGAAAGAAATGAAGCATCCCCCATGTAGGTGAGAATCAAGCAGGGATAGACAACTCCTGTGAAAGCTATCTGCCATTGCATACCAAAGTTTAAATTGATTGTTTCTTGGTGTATTTTAAGTGTGTGTTTCAGTCATGGAATTAAAGACATTTACTCACCTTGATTGACAGCTGTGAGAAATGTCCCAAATCAACAAACATAGCCTCGACACCTGTCAATCATGACTGATATTCTTCAATATGATCACAAGCAATAAAGTTTCTTATGTGATTAACAACTAAAGAGTTCTTGGTTTCAGCTATAGTCCCATCCATTTGTTCAGGCTCTTTTATTAGTGCATATCAGTGATCAGTTCAGTTATATTAGCATCCATTTCCTCAAAATTATTTCGTTTGCAGAATACTGAAGATTTGACAAAAG
>ML782838.1:144442-181613 GCA_009831015.1 Picea engelmannii
ATCAGTCATATTTTCAATATGCACATACATTTCATCATTAACTGAAGCTTTAATAAGTGCTAATGCTTTGGCATTTTTAACTTCCCATTTTGCTAATGTTGTTGCATCTGTCGGCTTAGTGGGCTTAGTATCTTCATTACAGAGATCACGCCAAAGTTCATTGTAAATGAGAGTGCTTTCAATGAGTCGTTTCCATGTTTTGTAAGATTTTGTGCCTTCAAGTTTATCTAAGTCGGAGAATAAATTAATTAATTTCGACATTGTCCAAGTTTAGTGAATGTACGCACCAGAAAGAATCATGCCAAGAAATATGAAGATGAACAACACACCAAACGTATCACACCAAAGACAATCTATCGGGGCTTGGCCTTGACCCTCGTATATTCGTTGAAAAAAGGAAAACATGACTGAGCTTTGTACTTGGCTCCAGTCAAATCTAAGGAACTTTCAAAATTTTACAATCTGGCAATTTTGCCCGCCCTCAAAGTAAAAAGACTTTGAGTTACAAAAAATCACTTGAGAAGATAATAAGATAATGCAGATCAAAATAATAGCAATTATTCTTGACAAAGAAAATCTCCTTCTGCTGAAGCTGGCAGTGGCCAATCTGATTGAAATGGTCGATCTGAAATGGCTGATTGAAATGGCTGATCTTTATCTCTATTTATTTGTTGAAACAAACACCAAAAAATTTGCACCAGTAATTCAATTCATATCAAATAACCCTCTCAGTCCTGCGTAGATCTTTTACAGTTTTGCGCACTATCAACGATCAATGGGCATAGAATTAATTTATTAATTGATTAAGTTTCCTCCCAGCAAAAGTTGATTAATTGCACAGCGAATTAATCAGCAAGGATCTCTAGCTTCACACGGATCTAGCACTGATCTCGGAGTTTGGAAATTGATGTTTTTAAATGCCAGAAGATTCCACGCGTATGCTCCAGCAATTACCTGCACAGCTAATTTAGAAACACAGATCGATTTTCAGATTAAACGGATCTTGCATCAAAAAGTAAAAACAATACATCAGGTTACACGGATCTCTTGCATGCGGTTTCATCAATGGCTGAAGACTGATCTTGCACGCATTTTTAATGGCCGGATCTCTTGCACGCGTTTTCAGATTTGATCACACAGATTGGTGTCCCTTAAGCTGCAACATGCCCTCGCTTGCTGTCTGTTTGATAAAATCACTCTCCAGCTCAGACTTCTCGAGAGTAAATGGCACATTCATCAGAGACCTGACCGATTTCTCCACCGGGCACCGATAAAATCCATTGCTCGCATCGATCGCATCATAAAGAATGTTAGCGCGAGTATTATCACGAGATTTAGCGCGAGTATTAGCAAGGGTTGAACATGAGTATTAGCGCGAGTATTAGTGCGAGATTTGCAAGGGTTGAACACGGTTGCATTTATAATTCACACACAGGTTGCATTTTCCTTGAACACAATAGATAATTTTAATATGCTGTACAACCATGCCATCAAATTAAAAGTACTCTATCCGCCTGTACATACCAAACCAAGATTCGTGCGCACACAGAAGAGCAGATTGCTGAGTTCAAGGAGACTTTCATCTTGATTGACAAGGATGGAGACTGATGTATCACTACAAAGAAGCTAGGGATAGTAATGCATTCTTTGCATGTTGAATTGTGCAGCGAAAATACTCAGAATTTACCATAACATTTTAATGGCAGAAGACTGGATTTTTTTTTTTTTAAAACAAGAAATTACTATACCAGAAACTAATTCGCCATGGACAAATTAATCAAGTTGCAGGATTTGTAATTTGTAAAAATGAATTTTGCTGAGTTTAATGACTGAAATCTGAAATTAACAACAATCTCTTTTCCCTTTTTAAAAAAAATTGGAACAATAACTGACCGATTTACTGACAGAGTATGTGCTGACTTTCCTTGGTCTGTAACGCTGGGATCTCTTCTGCAGATCAACAAATCTATTCTTCAGTTCAACAGCATTACTGGAGCTCTGATACCACAATAATGGCCGAAGTGTCCTCAGACACACAATTTTATTAATAGGAAAAGAAATTACATAAGAAACATTGCAAGAGTTTAGATCCCAACAACTCAATACTCTTGCAATGAGCTATATATAAGCTAAAATTCCTAACAAACTCAAGATATGGATCACTTATTAAATAAACAAGTGTCCATTTACAATAAATGCTATCTTAACAATCTTAAAACAAATCTCCTAATTTAGAGCCTAAGATAGGACACCTCTCTAGAGTCATATCTTTTACAACAATAATGTATCTCTAAAAGTCTACATTTATTTATCAAATATTCTAGATTATTAATTTAATATTCTAAATTAATAATCTTTTTATTCTAACTTTATAAACTATGATAATTGTATTTTGGATTATCTAACACCTTGCAATGTTTCTCATTTCAGAATTTTTGGATGTGTTGCATTTGCGCATGTACCTGCAAAAATGAGGAGAAAGTTGGATGAAAAAAGCGAGAAATGTATCTTTGTTGGATACAGTGAAGAGTCTAGGGCATATAAACTCTACAATCCCATCACCAAGAAGCATGTAATTAGTAGAGATGTTCAGTTTAAAGAAGATGAAGCCTAGGATGGAAGTATTGACAAATCAATTTCAGAGGGAGCTATGTTACCCTGTGAAGATGATGATGGAGCTGAGCAAGATGAAGGAGATGGACAGACGGTTCCACATGCACATATGCCTGCAATGAGAATTCCTATAAGGGAAGCACCAGATATCAACCCATCTCAATTTAGGACGCCCAGAATTCATGAGCGTGGTGAGCCATCTGGACATGGTGGACATCAATCAGATTCATAGGTAAGTAGTGAATCGAATCCTAATTTAGCTTCATTGAAAAACATATTTAAAGGTCAGAAGACTAGAAGCTTAAGAGAATTCTATGATCAGAATGAAGAAGTAGATCAGATTTCAAATTTTTCATTAATGGCATGTGATCCTGTAAGTTTTAATGAAGCTGCTAAAGAGGATGTTTGGATAAAAGCAATGGATGAGGAGATTGATTCCATTGAAATAAATAACACTTGGGATCTTGTCGATTTACCTGAAGGCAAGAAGAGCATTGGTGTTAAGTGGGTTTATAAGACTAAGTTGAATGCAAAAGGTGAAGTTGAAAAGTACAAGGCAAGACTTGTAGCTCAGGGGTTTAGTCAACAACCTGGTATTGATTACAATGAAACATTTTCTCTTGTAGCTAGAATTGACACTGTGAGAATGGTGTTAGCTATTACAACTCAAAATAGATGGATCATGCATCAGATGGATGTCAAGTCTGCATTCTTGAATGGATATTTGGAAGAAGAGGTTTATGTAAGACAACCTTCGGGTTATGAGATTGATAAACATAGAGATAAAGTTTACAAGTTAAGGAAAGCTTTATATGGATTGAAGCAGGCATCCTGAGTTTGGTATAGCAGGATTGATGAATATATGATCAGTGTTGGATTTAGCAGAAGTCCAAGTGAACCAACTCTGTATACAAAGGTAAACCAGAAAGGTAAAATTTTGATTGTCTGTTTGTATGTTGATGACTTGATTTTTACTGGAGATCTATCTGTAGATGATTTTAAAAATGCCATGAAAACAGAGTTTGAGATGACTGATTTAGGATTGATGAAGTATTTTCTTGGAATTCAAGTGGATCAATCTGATGATGGCATTTTCATTTGTCAAACTAACTATGCAAATGAAGTGCTGAAAAGGTTTAGAATGTTGAATTGCAAGCCAACTGCAACACCAATGGCAACTGGTATTAAACTGAGCAAGTATGATGAGGGATCATATGTTGATCCAACTCTGTATAAGAGGTTGGTTGGAAGCCTTATGTACTTAACAACAACCAGACCTGATATTATGTTTGCTATAAGTTTGATTTCCAGGTTCATGGAGACTCCGAATAGTACTCATTGGCAAGCAGGAAAGAGGATCCTGAGATACATTGTTGGCACAACTGATTTTGGTATCCGATACACATCAAGCTTCAACTTTGAGCTGATCGGATATACTGATAGTGATTTTGCAGGTTCTATTGATGATAGGAAGAGCACATCTGGTTATGTGTTCAGTCTTGGATTTGAAGCAGTGGCATGGGCATCAAAGAAACAACCCATTGTGACTCTATCTTCTACTGAGGCAGAAAATGTTGCAATAGTTGCAACTGCATGTCAAGTTGTGTGGATGAGAAGGGTCTTGAATGAATTGTTGCATGACCAGAATGATGCAACTCAAATTGTTTGTGACAATAAATCTTCCATTGCACTGTCAAAGAATCACGTTTTTCACAAATAGAGTAAGCATATTGATACAAGGTATCATTTCATTCGAGAGCTAGTAAATGGAAAATAAATTTTTGTTCAGTTCTGCAGATTTGAAGAACAATTTGCAGACATATTTACGAAGCCTTTGGGAAATGAATTGGTTAAAATCCATAGAAGAAATATTGGGGTCTGCAAGTTGTAATGCATTGTTTACAACAATTTTGTTTTACTTGTTTTAGTTTGTTTGGCTCTAAAATGATTAAGAGGGAGTATGCCAGAAAGTAATCATTTCACTGCCTGTGTGCATGGTGAATCGGTGGCCGTATTGACCCTTCAAGACTCAAAGATTAACCACTGATTACAATTTTGTCTTACATTACCTTAAACAGTGGCTGCCTTAACCTTTCAAGGCAACCAAACACCAACACCGCCTTGATTAAATATTTTAGAAGATTGAAGGGGGAACTTTTGAATTCATGTTTCTGTATAAATACCAGAAACGAATTGTAATTGAGATATCTTGAAAAACATTTTGAATTGAAGTCGCCTTTGTGCCTTTCAGAGGTATTCTCTCTGTTTATATTTTGTTTTTATTGAGTTTGTAAACTCGTTTTATTTCTTCATTCGCTATATTGATTTCAATTTGACAAAACACAATAAATATTTGATTTTACCTATTACGAACCAGATTTTATTTGTGGAGCACGTGATTTTAAAAAACACATTAAGTAAAAGGTTGCTATTTCGCATTCGAGACTTGTTTGTTGGAGTGCACAGAGTTATTTAGTTTCCAAAACTCTGAAACCGAAGTTGTGGGCCCAAAGCGTGATATCATTTCACATTTCAGGCATAGTTGTTTTACGTTGGGTATTTGTAAATGCCGAACCCCGAATTCAAATAAGCCTCGTTTCACATTTCAACAATAAGTGTTTTGTTTATGCATTGGGTGTTTCTAAATGCCGAAACCTGATTACCAATGTGCCTCCGTTTTTCACACCATGGTCCCAAAGAAACAATGCATTACACCTTCCTTATTCTATCCAATGAACCCTTCCCCCTGAATCTTTAACCAACCATATTTTATTCAATTAATACGGTTCGATAGGTCTTGAGGCACGGCCTCAGAAGGCATGATTCACTACACACCTTTCTTCGGACTCGGCAGCCATTGCAACTCATCCTCGTTATATCGTCTGATCTAACAAACTGATGGAAGATGGATAAGAATATTATATGTCCAATCTATGTGCTCACAAGAATCGACAATCAACAATAAATAAAAATAAATTGCACCACAAAGTTGCAAATATGTGGTAAGGCACCATTGACACGAGTATGCCAAATGCAGAACCAACTAGTTGATGAGTTTTGCTTGGAAGAGAAGGAAAGGGCGTGAGAATAAATCTCTGTTTCAACAATGACATGATGACGTGGTCAAGGGGTTCGTGGGGCCGGGCAAGGCCGTTGTGAATTATAAGCACGCTGTCCCCCAAAAAAATAAAAAATAAAAAAGCACACAGATGTTGCCTGCCATAAATTTTTAATTCTTTGTCCATGAAAATGCCGTTGGAATTCACAAAAAGACTCCTCAGGCATATGGCCCTTTTATAATTTAATTGAATGTTTTCTCTTTATGATTTAATTGATCGCTAGGTCTATGGCCCTTTTATAACTTAATTCAACGGAGTAAATCTTTCTTTACCATCCTTTTCTCTTTACGATTTAATTGACCGTTAAGAGTTAAATATATCTTTCTACTCTTTATGATTTAAGTGATCATTAAGAGTTAAATAAATCTTTCTAGGATGGTGTTACGAGGGAAAAAATCTCTATGGCCAAGGGTAAACCACAACAGACAGGTATGACTATAGAAATCAACTCAATTCCAACATATGCTATATAGACTAATGTGCAATATAAGAAAGAGGCCTACCTCAATCCAATGTTTGAAGATGTTCCACCGTTGAGCACTTTGACCCAAAGCTTTATACCTGCAATAAGTTCTCAACAAACAATCAAAGCAAGTATACAGTGATGATATAAAAGGGGTTAGCACATCAGATAACATAATCCATTAATAAACATTACAAATACGCCCATGGATAAAAATCATATATTTGCAAGATACCAATAAGACGGGAAAGGAGTATTTATATTAATAATTGATCAGCAGAAGTGTCAACATTATAGACTTCCGTGTCGGCATGGTTCGAAACCAAGGAACCAAGTTCCTTCCAACTGGGTCTCCACCACTTCAATCCTCCACCAATGAGAAAGCTCATAGGAAAGAGGAAATGAGGTCCTCTCAACAATAGGGAAAGAGCTTGGGGGTTGAACATTGTGTTCAGACTTGAGGGATAAAAGGATGCAGACTCAATATGAAGTAATTTCTCCAGAGTAACTTTGCTCTCAAAGTTGAATGCTTTCTCCTCTTTTCCATTGCTCGAAATTGTGCTCTTATAGACTTCGTAATGCAACTGAAGGGCTGAGTCAGAATGTTTCCAGTATATGGAAGGCCAAGGATCAGAGATCTCCTGTCGTGACATGGAAACCCGACTTCATTTTTTATTTTATGGCACAATTCCTGATATACACGAGCTGTAATGGAGCAACACGCGTATACACATCTTGCATAGCAGTTAGGGAGCATATATGTGGAAAAAATTATATTTTTGGCTCTAGATTCATCAAAAAAGGGATGATAATTTTGCATAGGGAAGTGGAAAAAGGCCCTCTGTGAAAGATAGTACTGGTGAGGTAAATATTACTATAACAGATTCTCCCTAATGTGTGATATCTGAGGAGTATTTGCGATGGCTGAAATACATTATAAATAACCCAGAAGTGGAGTGGTAGAGAACCAGCTGGATGAACTCAATTCCTTATTACATTATGTACTGACTTTGCATACATGGCTGCCAAAAATACAATGCAGATCCATGTGGAAAATATACCAAAGAATGTTCATGGCCATGAATAGGCAAGATACAAATGCGGTTACATGCCAAAGTTGTCATAGTTACAAACAAGGCCCAGTGAAACCAGTCTCAAAATCAATTGGAAGATATCTATATACCACGGAGTATAATCTGATCTCCCATGATCACTGAAGTCAAATAGGTGTTGGTCCAATGAAAGAGAAGAAACAACTCAGGAAAGCTATGGCCACATAGTGATGTCTTCAAGTCTTATACACTATCCGACAATGGTGCAAGTCTACATCATGTGAATAAATGAGTTGAGGTTGAACACGCTGAGACATTGTTTTATTACTGGTCATTGAGGTATACCGTTGACAAACGCAAGACAACCTACCAATAATGAAAGTAGGTATCAAGGAACCATGTACATCTCTATGAGTGTGAATAAAGGAGTCGGTGTCGAACACTTGAGAGATCCATTAATCATGAGATATTGATGTATTCCCATCTGTCAATGGCGAGAGAGCATGCCACTAATGACTGCAAACCTCAAGGTACTCATAAAAATCTAGGTCCCATATCTAGAATAAATGAGCTGAAGTCGATGGAAAGAGACCTACTGAAAGGAGAGCATTGAGGCATCTCTCATCAGTCAGCATGAGGAACAAAGCAGGAGCTTCATAATTTGGTGGAGATTGGACGAAGAACATGTTCACGAACCAACAACCTTGTGCGTCTTTCGCATGTGCCAAATGCAAGCGGTACACGAAAAAGACCCTCTGAATAGCAGCCAATGATGAAAAACTGCTGACAAAGGTGAGGAAACCACCAATAAGGATAATGGCATCCAAGACATTGCACGAATCCCAAAGTGTGACTAGATGTCTTGCTGTCGAACACAAGGAAAACCACCCAGTCAACAACTAATGATGAAATGTCGACTGTTGGGTTCAAGGTGACCTACCAATGATGAAAGTAGGGCCAGGGTGCCTGATAAGACCAAAGTATCATGTGATTTTGAGACAAACTGAGGGTATGGCTGACATGCAAAGTCAATATTTCTGAGGAGTGGCCGACACAGGTTGATAGAATTTCTTTGAACAAGAGCATGAGACATATGGTGGACTCAGGAAGCATAGACTCAATGATGTAACTATTAGATGCAGGAGGCATCAATAATGTTCTCCATAGGGACTGGAAGAATAACCAGTCGGTACAGAAAACTCTGTAACGATATCAACTTCCTAAGGCCATGCTAAACCCAAAATTATGATGACACGAGGAATCAATAACTGTGTGCTATGTTCAAAGGCGACATGAATGCTGCCAATTACAATATAGTACTCCCTTCCCACCCGTCTTTTTTTTTTTTCATAACAAATGAATGCTATGATATAGAGGAGGGAACGAGTGTCGCAAGTAAGAAAAACTAGTTCCAGCAGTGGAACCTACCTATGCTAAATGCAAGGAAATGCATGCGGGAGATGGACACTCGGGGTGATGTTCCCTTCAGGGTATAGGGTGTCAAATTACGAAGGATAAAAATAAGGCTCTGCTTGGTTGAGGATGCAAAACTGCTTAGGCAACGGTTTATAACGCAAAGCGAGAACCAGCTAAAGGATCAATACTGCAAGAAAAGGCATGAGATGCAATCACAACTTGACGCCAAAAAATTTCCTTTTTTATGTCTTTTAGTCTATTTGGTGTAAAAAAGGGGTAAAATTGTGCCAAATAGACGTCTTTTCAAATCCAATTTTCGAGTGTGAAAAAGACAAGTTCACTTTTCTTTTCTATTTTTGATAGCGAGTTGGAAAAGAGATTAACTAAGACTCATGACCTTTCAAATCCAATTTTAACGAGTGTGAAAGGGACAAATCACTCAACGATCTTTTCATTTTTTTATACGAGTCGAAAAAGAGCTTAACTAAGACTCGTTTTTGTTGTTTTAATCAACATGTAAAGGGGGAGGCCAAGGCTCCCATCCCGACCTTCTGCCGAAAGTCATTACCTTGCAGATAGCTGACAAAAGCTTGGGAAAACCCAACGATCTCCAAGTCGAAGAGGAGAAAGAGCTAATGGAGTACAGAGTCTCTGTTATGGTTCGAATAATGTCTCTTAGTGGATAATACACAGGTGGGGGTATGGGATGCCCCATCAGGTTGTCCGAATCAAAGGGGACCTTGACGAGACTTGGAGAAAGAATAAATCTCTCGTGTTCAGCAGGGGAAATGCTGATGACATGACTAACAGGCACCTCACTTTATGTAAAGAGAGTAGGATTAACTAGAGATTTCACTGGTGTGACTACCTCTTCAATTATAGGTTGAAGAGGATGTATAGTAACGGGGGAAGAAAACACTTCACTCTCAATCAAGGGGGTGAGGTTAGAGGGGGATTGCCTCGGTGAAACCGCCGAGACAACCAACGGAGAAGCGGTGTGGGGGGAAACCGAGGATGTCTCAGAACTTGGAGAGCTCTTGGGTGTGCCCCACACTGCTGGTATATTGGCAGTGACCAAACACAAGCAGGTAAGGTGACTTCCTTCACAAGTCCTGCAAAGGAATTTAGGCTTACGTCTGAGACGTCTAAGTTTCTCGATGTAACTAGCAAGAGAAAGAGAGTCGTCCTCGGTATGAGAAATAGGAGCTGGAGACGTAACATGGCTATGATTCGGGGTGAATAGGATGGTGTCCCCAACATGATCAGTAGAGGTTGGGCACAAGCTGTTGTCGTAATTCGTAGAAAACATCGACACATCACTGAAATGACTGGCAGAGGTTGGTGATGGAGCACCAGTGTGACTGACAATGACTGGGCTAGCGATAGATTGTGGTATTTGATTCCAAGGTCCAGGGAAAGGTTGAGTCTGAAACGTTGTAGACTAGAAAGGATCCTGGTGTACTCCCTGTCCTTGCTTAGAAACGTGTTGGTTCATGCCAAAATGGTTCGAAGAAGTTTGAACGAGCATCATCACTGAGGTCTGCAATGAGACCAAGGTAGGATAAGAATTATTCGAGTGAGGATATATGTTTCCCCCTTGCGAAGGGGTTCCGTAAGGAGAGTAGCCCGAACCATAAAATTGATTTTCCCCATATGAAACACTGGGGGTACTTGAGGACCTGTCATGGAAAAAGTGTTCAATGGAACCGACATGGCAGACGAAAGATACATGGGTGGAGTGTAATAAGTGGAATAATCATCCATCTGAGCAATAGCTCCTGAAAGGGCATATCTAGCATTGGGTTGATAAGGGGGAAGGTTCCAACCCCCAAAGGGGACATGAATCATATCAAATGAGGAAGTAGGCATGGGAGCCATAGTGCCCCCGGGTCCAATGCTAGGATTCATATATGCGGACTAGGGAGAGGGTTGCACATGGGAAGGCATATCAACAGAAGCATGACTAGAGACCCAAGGTGTAGACTGAGCATTGTAATTGTGCATACCATTGTAAAAAACGGAAGGGTCCATCCCCATGAACTGAGTAGGCATCATGGGTTGGGTAGCGGTGAACGAAGGAGTGAAAGGAATTCCTTCATCCATGATAATAAAACCAAAATAGACTCCTAGGCCAGCTAGCAGTCAAAGAGCATACCAAAAATTCAAACGGCCAATATGCATGCAAATGAGCTAAAGTGGTTGAGTGGCCTCCCTCGCAAATGAAGGTATGTCTCGTCCAAGAGGGACTTGAGACTGCCTGCTAAAGTTTGGAGGTAACATAATCAGTTATAAGGTCCCTCTTGGGCTTAAAAACTAGTCAGTCAGATCCCCCCAGAGAGGTAATCTTCCATAAAGGTTGTATGTTGTCCAACCCTTATTTGACTCAGGGTACAAGCAGAATAACCCCTGCAAGTAACCTATGAGATACCTAATGTCAAGCAGCTAATCAACCACTGTATAACTGATGCACATGTGAATAGTCATAAGTCCAGACTACTGTACATTGGGCAGGGTAGAAAATCCCGAAACCTTGAAAGCACTGCCTCTCACAGAGGGATGGGCACTAGCAAGATCCTCAAATACGAATAAATCCATAGAAATATCTCTGACGCTAGGTGAGTATCCAGGGGTTATCCCTTCAACTAACTTTGCGCGACCTCGTTCTTAACTCTAGTGTGAGCGGAGCCTCTCGATATTACCAATTATACAATGGACTTCTCAACTCCCCGACTCAGACACATATGTTGATTTAATTTACTTGGAGAAGTTTACTCACAAAATCCTATTGCAAGGCACTAAATCCTAGGCTAGTTTGTGCACCCTATAAATAAAATCGTGACTAATAAATTTTAGTTTAAAGCGTAAATTTTATTGGCCATGGTTACTCAAAAAGGTATGGAAGTGAAACTCATGATGTTATAACTCTGCAATAAAATAAATATGAATATAATGCAAAGTCTATCTTTAACTTTTCAATGCATGATATCCTAATAAAACAATGCAATTTTCAATTTCAATTCTGCAATTCAGAAGTAAAATGCAACCTTTCACTAAATGTAACTAAGCTAATGATAAAGATTCCAAGACAAAAAATACCAACCAATGCAAAATGCCTATTTTTTTTGTAGTTTCAATATATCAAAAAGAAAATGCATGGACTGATAATCAACCTGATATGTAAATTCTACTATGTATAAAAACAATGACTCGAGCAGAATACCAAGCAGCCAAGCAAACAACCCAGAGACCAAGGACAAACTAAAAATGAAAAACAAAGAGAAAGACTACGCCCAAAATTCAACTCCAAACAAGTCTCCTATCATCCCAGATAATCCTAACAGGCACTATAAAGATCTAAGAAGGCTCAACAACCCTCAAATCCTACCCAACAATCACTCAACCAAGCAAACAAGTAGGAAGAAGTGGTATACATGACTGTTTAGGAGAACAAAGCGTATATAGGCTTCTTGCAGTGAGACAACAAGCGTGTATACACGGCTATCAGGGAAAAAAGGGCGTATATGCTTTAAAACAAGGCCAGGCAAGGGAAAAAGGCTGAGAACTCAGACCCAGAGTGAACAGAATCTGTCAAGCAGTGATACGACAAGAAACACAAAGGAAAAAGAGCAATGTAAGAAGAAAAAATACTTCAACCCTTAGAAGGAAGATCTCTCCCCAGCGCAGTCGCCATTTCTGTTACGAGGTAAAAACTCTCTATGGCCAAGGGTAAACCACAACAGACAGGTATGACTACAGAAATCAACTCAGTTCCAACATATGCTATATGGACTAATGTGCAATATAAGAAAGAGGCCTACCTCAATCCAACGTTTGAATACGTTCCACCATTGAGCACTTTGACCCAAAGCTTTATACTTGCAAGAAGTTCTCAACAAACAAGCAAAGCAAGTATACAATGATGATATAAAAGGGGTTAGCACATCAGATAGCATAATCCATTAATAAACATTACAAATACGCCCATGGATAAAAATCATATATTTGCAAGATACCAATAGGACAAGAAAGGAGTATTTCTATTAATAATTGATAAGCAGAAGTGTCAACATTATAGACTTCCGTGTCGGCATGGTTCGAAACCAAGGAACCAAGTTCCTTCCAACTGGGTCTCCACCATTTCAATCCTCCACCAACGACAAGCTCATAGCAAAGAGGCAATGAGGTCCTCTCAACAATAGGGAAAAATCTTGGGGGCGGAACACCGTGTTCAGACTTGAGGGATAAAGGGATGCAGACTCAATATGAAGTAATTTCTCCAGAGTAACTTTGCTCTCAAAGTTGAATGCTTTCTCCTCTTTTCCATTGCACGAAATTGTGCTCTTATAGCCTTCAGAATGCAACTGAAGGGCCGAGTCGGAACGTTTCCAGTATATGGAAGGCCAAGGATCGGAGATCTCCTGTCGTGACATGGAAACCGAACTTCATTTTTTATTTTCTGGCACAAATCTCGATATACGCGAGATGTAATGGAGCAACAAGCGTATACGCATCTTGCATAGCAGTTACGGAGCGTATATGTGGAAAAATTTATATTTTTGGCTCTGGATTCATCAAAAAAGGGATGATAAGTCTGCATAGGGAAATGGAAAAAGGACCTTTGTGCAAGCTAGTACTAGTGAGGTAAATCTTGCTATAATAGATGGAAAACAAACTGTAACAAAATTGAGTTGGCTAAAAGCCAAATGATTTGCACATTTTCAGACCTCCTCTTCATCCCAGATTCCGGGCATCCATTTCCTGTCCTCCCCTCTTTCAGACGCTGACTCTGTTAGCACCACCATCACCGTTTGCGGATGGTTGAGTAATCGAAGGATGGTTGAGTTGGGAGGGCATTCTAAATCATAAATGTGATGGGATGGCCTATTTGAATTTCAAATTCAAAAGTTAAATGCTGTAGTCCACCACTTCTAGGTTTGTTTGGCTTGTTCTCAAGCCTATTTCAAAAACACTTTGTTTAGGTCAAAGCGATTCAGGGTGATGGCACAAGGTAAAATAGGAGTCCAAGACCTTAGTTTGCATGGGTAGAGCAATGTTAATGACATTATACAGAGTAATGGCTATAAAACTATGGTCATCACCGTTCCACCTGAGAGTAGCCAAGGCAAGCAGAAATGCAGCCCATGAGAATTTAATGAAGGCCTCCAGGCAGGCATAAATGTAGCCCATGAGAATTTAACGAAGTCCTCCCTGTTAGTGGTGGCGAGTTTTATAAGTTGGTTAGCTTGGTTTATTATACAGGTAAATTTATGCATTTGTCTGTTCATGCATTTTTTTTCGTTTGGTAGTTGATTATCTTTTTTTCAATAGGGCCGTTACCTCTGTTGTGATATATTATGTTGCTACAACAATATACTCAATCAATTTGTCTATCAAAGTAGCAAGTCCCTTCTACCTTCTTAGCAGGGACTTGTTGCTCTGCAACTACCCTTGTTTAAGATTATATTGTGTTGTTTATATGCCACATGCTCGAATGAACAAATTAAGGAAGTGTGAAATGAAATGGCAAAGTAGAGTGTATGCTCAAGGCTATGCGAGACAAATATGGACTATACAGTTGTTAATAAATATTAATTTTTTTTTAATGAGTTGTATTTATTTAACTTAAATGTGTAAAAGTATTATTATGATTTTTGTATGAGAGTAGCTAATGGGAGAGATGTTACTTAATTTATTAACATTAAAGCTATGATACATTATTGCAATGCACCTAATTACTTTCAAATTTGCAATGCACCTAATTACTTTCAACTTGTTATTAAAGACTTGACATCTCAAATTCATTCACTAAAAAATAATATAAAAAAATACCAATAAAATTTCCCTGGGGAGTTATCCTTTCTAACATTATTATTATTAATTTCTAACATTATTATTATTACTTTAGTTTTAGTGTAAAATATTATATTGGGCCAACATATCTCTTCAATATTGAATTGCAAAATTTAATATGAACCCATTTCGTAATTGTATCCATGTTTGACTAATTTAATATATATCTTTTTTATTTTAATTGTSAGCCTACRTTATATTTATTGTATTTTTKTTTTATATTAATTCATTTTTTTGTACTGACATGTGTTACACACATGACACATTTCACTCACTTGGGTTGTAGAAAGTTCCTCTCAATGCAATCATAGTAAACCAAAATAAATCTTAATCATTCCAATTCTATCATAATCAGTCATAACAAAACCTTACCATATTCAACAAGGTTTGACCAAAGGCATGCACACTCAATCATGGATAATCAATGTTAGGCATAATTAAGCACGGTGCATTGAAACAAAGTCAACCAGGGTCAATCACAATCAACTAAAGTAAGGAATAGTCAACCATAGTCAATTAGAGTCCACCTTTGTTAGTGGTCATCAACCATAGCCAATAATAGTGAAACAATCACCTATACTTAATGAAAGGCAACCATAGTCAATCAAAATTGACTAAACTTGACCATATTCAACTAAAGTCAACCATACTCACCTAATTAAGTACACTCAACCATAGTAAACAGGGATAAACCATAGTCAAGCAAAGTCCACTAAAGTCAACTATTGTTAATCAAACTAACAATAGTACACCTTAATCAACCAAGGTCTACAAAAGTCAACAATTATCAATAAAGTAAACCATATTCAACTATAGTAAGCCAAACCCTACCATATTCAATAAAGTCAACCAAAGCTAACCATAGTCACCCACAACCAACCATGGTCAACTAGAGTCAATTATAATGGTTAAAAATCAACCATAGTTCCTTATAATCAACCAAAGTCACTCATAATCAATAATGGCCAACTAGAGTTAATCACAGTTAATAAATGTCTGTTATGACTCAACACCTTGATAATGATAAAAAGTCAATGAATAGTAGTTGACTTCAAGGGGGAAACCTTATTTTACAAAACATTCAATGTACAAAACAAGATAAGATGATCCTAAGACCAGGTCTCCTTGGTATATATATAGGAGACAAAGGGTAAAATTATAATGAAAGGGTATAAAGAAACGTTCTAGTTGATCTTCTGATATAACACTAGAAATGTAATAACTTAATAATGGGTTTTGTGTTTAACATGGGGATTTGTCTAGGGATTAACTTGCCCCTCCCCTTTGAATAGGTGTTTTTCTCAACACTTGACTAACTATGGGTGTGTCTGCATGAGGAACTCATCTTCCCATGTGAACTCTTCCACTGGTAGGTTATTTCATTTGACGAGATACTCAGTAATTGCTTGATTTTGAAACAACTTAACACTTGTTTCAAGGATTGTTTCTAGTTCTAGTATGATTTTCCTTTCTCCATTTTTCTCTTGTAAAATAGTTTCGATTGGGATCTTGTCACCAATTATATTGTTTAAGCAAGAAACATAGAAGATTGAATGTACACTTCCTGGCTGCAAATTAATAGCATGGGCATGATCTTGAATAGGTGGAAGACCCTTAGACATCTCTCCAAATACCTTGGAAATATTGTTGATAACATTTTGGAGATCCACTGGAGTAGAGGTCCGAGGATATAGATGTTTGAACATCTAGTGAGCACAATTGTGCAGTTACGCCATGGTGTTCCTTTTTGAGTAATTTTTTCATGTTGTTAGAGCTTATCACTTTAGAGGGTTTCCCTCGGATACCTCTAAGATAAATTTCCTTGCATTCTAAGGAAAATATTATGAAAAGATCTTGAAAATTAAGGGTCATTGTTCCCAATGATTGAACCATTGGACCCCTAATACAACATCAACAACACCCATTTGGATTACAATCATGGGACTATCCAATAAATACTCCCCCATATTGAACTTTATACTATAGCACTTCCCTAAACAATTTATGATACCTCCATATGCAATCATTACTTGAAACTCTTGTGCTGGAATTACAAAGCAATTGAGAAAATTTTCTAATTTTACCGTTTCAGCATATTTCTTTATTGAATAGAAGCAAATTTTATTGTATCTTTGTTATTGTTCCTTATGTATCTGTGTTAAATAATAATAATAATCTGTGTTCATTTCTTTCTTCTCATTAAATCTGTATCAGTGGTATCAGAGTGGTCTGCTCCTTGTTGTTTTTAATGCATGTCCCCGATGAGGTCAGGGTACAAATAATTGGGTCTCGAGCTTGTTTCTCTTGAGGGAAAAATATCCTGCACACCCAAGAGACCTTCCATGGCAGGAGAAAAGAAATATGATGAGACGTGAGATCCTTTAAAACTGTTTCTCGAGGAAGCCCTCACACAACAAAGGAACAAAATGATGGATAATTTTGCGCAAATTCTTCGATGGCTACCAACAAGCGACACATATTCCTCGAGTGGAGGTGTCGCCCCCTTCAAGGTACAAATCAACTTTGATATTCCTATATTTGAAGGTCGGATAGATGCAGATTCTGTAGACAAATGGTTGAATCTGCTAGAAGGGTATTTTTCGTCCATAACTTTTCAAATAGAGAAAAGATTACTTTTGCGCTCCTCAAAGTTGTTTCCCATGTCAAATATTGGTGTGAGACTTTATATGAGAAAAAGGCAATGGAGGAACCCTCATTATTTACAGTCGGACTTACCTGGGAATCCTTCAAGGATGATATTAAGGAACAATACTACCCTATTGGAAGTTATGATGACCTATATACAAAATGGACCACACTACAGAAGGAAAGGGACCAAACAGTACCAGAGTTCACAAATATCTTCCATACCTTGCGCACCAAGCTAGGTATCAAAGATTATGAGCAAAATCTGGTGCTCAAGTATCATGGTGGTATGCATAGATACATCCAGTTAGAAATGGATTTTTTGGACATCTAGTCATTGGGTGTGGCCTATCAATATGATGTCAAAATCAAGTAGAAGCTTAAACAAAAGACGAGACAATTTGGGTCTCAGAACCCCTCACAACAGAAGAAAGGAAAGGACATCCCAAACCCACAAAACAAAGGATAGATAAAATATGGACAACCTTAGGAAAACCAGTTTAAGCTGCAATCAAATAAGGACAAAAAAAGATGAATAAAGATACTGAGAAGTGGTGCGACTTCCATAAGATCCCCTGGCATAACATTGTTGATTGTCACTCAAAGAAGTCATTGGTGGTTGAGGTGAAATCCTCTGAGAAGGATGCAGGTTTCAAATATGATTCAGAACCATAAAAGGGGAGATAGATCATTGACGTAGAACCCAATGCCACCATTGCTACCACTCAGATCCAATTCGGTGAACCTAATGAGTCAGAGGAAGGCGAACACCTCTTTCATTCACAGATGTGGGTGAAAGTCATTCCACTGCACTTCATCGTTGATATCGGTAGCTACAAGGACCTCATCTAAGCGAAGGTTTTCAAGCGATTATCCCTGTCGACAATGTCACACCCATATCCCTACACCAATGGATGGCGTTTTCAAGGGAACGATCTTCACATCATCAAACACTGTTTCCTGTCATATGGCATCAAGCCCTTCAAAGATGAGGTATTGTGTGATGTTTCTCCCCTTGAAGTTTGTGATGTTATTTTGGGCCAACCTTATTTATGGAAATGTCATCCTATATATGAGTCTAGGTCTGGTAGTGTTATTATTACTTTGAACAGGAAATTGTACAGGATATCAAGAAGTTTATCTTCTTCATGATTCTCTCTCAGAGTGAGAGAAAGATTGCAGCCACATCCATGGCCTCCACGATCGATCTCTCCACCAAGAAGAAGCAAGTGGATAAGGTCGTGGAAGAATACAAAGACATCTTCTCCTCACCTACTGGGGTACCTCTGTACTGTCATATCAAGCATTCCATCAATCTGACTCCCAACACACCGCTACCCAATGGGCCATTCTATTGGTGCTCTCTGTTAGAAAATGAGGAGATCAAGCATTAGATCTAAGAAATTCTCCATAAGAATCACATCCGACCCATCTCATCTCCTTGTGGAAGCCTAATAATGTTGGTGCAGAAGAAAGATGGGACCTGATGATTCTGCATTGATTACCAGGCCCTAAATAAAATCACAGTCAAGAATCGGTACCCGATTCCTTGAATTGACGATATCATAGATCAACTCAAGGGAGACAAATACTTTAGTAAGATTAATCTGAGTCTGGCTACCATAAGGTCTCGATAGAGCAGACAGATGTATGGAAGACTACCTTCAAGTCAAAAGAAGGTCTTTTTGAATGGTTGGTCGCTCTCTTTGATCTAATGAATGCCCCAACAAATTTCATGAGGATGATGGAAAATATCTTTTGGCCTTTCACCAATTATTTTTTAGTGGTGTATCTGGATGACATCCTCATCTACAACAAGACTTGGGCGGAACACTTGTGACACATTCAATAGGTTTTGCACACTCTGCGACAGCACAAGATATATACCAACTTGGAAAAATGCTCCTTCGGCATGGATAGGGTCCAATACCTAGGATACATTTTTGATGTGCATGGTGTGCATGTGAATACAACCAAGATCC
This sequence comes from Picea engelmannii, assembly GCA_009831015.1. NCBI lineage: Eukaryota > Viridiplantae > Streptophyta > Pinopsida > Pinales > Pinaceae > Picea > Picea engelmannii. The sequence continues at coordinate 163,584 of ML782838.1, forward strand.
AAGTCATCCGTGACTGGCCATCCCCATCCATGCTCACTGAGCTTCAAATCTCCTTATTCCTTGCCAATTTCTATCACAAGTTTATGTTGGGATTCTCCCATATTGCATGGACCCTCAGTGAAGTAACTAGAGGTGGTGGTACGAAAAACTTTATGTGGGGCATGTCCCAACAACAAGCATTTGATGATTTTAAGCAATGCTTGTGCTTAGCCCCAGTGATTTTGTTACCTGACCTGCAATGGCCCTTTGAGATTGAGACCGATGCTTTAGACTATGTTGTAGGCATAGTCCTCACTCAGTATGGCCACACCGTGGCCTATCATAGTGAGTCACTATCATATATCTTCTGTAAGTAACCTACTTACGAAAAAAAAATGTACTCCATTTTGCAAGTCTGCCACCAGTGGAGGCATTACATTCTGAGGAAGGAGACATGAATCCACACTGATCATAAGTTGATGCAGTTCATGCATACACAAGGCAAATTTTAGAATGAATGTCATCATAAGTGGTCCATATACTTACAAAAGTTCCACCTCAACATCAAGTATAAAACATGCAGTACCAACCGAGTCCTTGATTGCCTCAACCAACCTCCATTCATGAAACTCCCCACGGTGCTAGACTCTTGTGGCCACGATACCTCTGGATGGACCCACCTCTATGAGACAGATCCTAACTTCACCAACACCTACCAGATGTTGGGCGCCAACACAATTATCACTAATTTCCATCTTCAAGACAGGTTGTTGTGCCATCTAAGCCATCTCTATGTTCCATCAAGTGAATGAGTGAAGCTGATTTGGGAAGCCCACTAGAATCGAGTGGCAGGACACTTCGACATTTTAATGACAGTGGTCATGTTGTAGTGACATTTCTACTGGTCGAAACTTTGACAGGATGTTAGCGAGTATATTTGGTCTTGCACTGCCTTCACTATTGCCAAACCGACCACTAAGAAACAAGGCCTGTACACTCCTCTGCGTACTCTTGACAGGCCCTGGGAATCCATCTCAATGGACTACATGTCGGGCCTTCCATCCACCAAGCGAGGAAATGACTGTTTTTGTGGTTGTTGATTGCTTTTCCAAGATGGCGATTTTGGTTGCCTACAAGAATAGCATCACAACAGAGGCCACTCCCAAGATATTTTTTGAACGAGTGTGGGTACAATTTGGGATCCCACAAACCATTATCTACGATCAAGATAGTTTTTTCCTTAGCACATTCTGGTCAAGCCTCTAGTCACTATTGGACACCAAGCTCACCAAATCCACTGCCTTCCACCCCTAGGCGGATGGCCAAACCAAATTCGTTAACCGAATGATCATGCACATCCTGCGCATGTACAACTCCAAGCACCCCCACACCTGGGATGAGAGTCTTCCCTATGTTCATCACAACTACAACAGATCCATACATAGCTCAACCAACCATAACTCCTTTCAGGTGGGGTTGGGATTTCAACCATTGGGTCCCATGGATTTTGCACTACCCCTTACGACCATTCAGGAAGACTCGTCACATGCTCCAACTGAAGCTGACAAAGTAAGCCGGTTCATTGAGCAGATCCAACACATCCACCAACATGTTCAACATATTTTACAGAAGTCCAATTCCAAGTACAAACAACGCCATGATCAACATTGGGTGTCACACCAGTTTCAAGTGGGAGACAAAGTTTGGTTGCACTTGTAGAAAGAACGCCTTACAGGGCCTCATTGGAAGCTTCATCCACTCCATTATGGACCTTAAACCATCACCAAGGTTGTGGGTGACAATTCTTTTGAGCTCAACATTCCCCCCTTCGTTGAATTGCACCCATTGTTCAATGTGGACCTCCTTCGACCATATTTTCCACCATTATTGGACACCTCAAAGATAACAAAACAGTTGAAACCAACAAAGTTCAACCCTAACTGCATAGAACTGGAATCCACTAATCTGATCGTGGACATGCAGGTCAAAGTCACTTGCTAGCAGAGGATCCATCTTTATCGGGTTGTCAAAGTAGAGAAGCCCCTGCACCAAGGTAAGTGGCTCACCCAGGGCCAGATTCAGTAGGAATTTTTTCATCTGGTGGGGGAAATCAATGCAATGGAGACTATTTCTTCCTAATGGGGGAGGATTGATCTAGGAGGATATCAGTGGCCACCCACCTATTCCAATTGTTTCAAAATATTTTTTTGACAATTTACTATTTTTAGCAATTTTTTGGGTCCTAAACTTCCGGGGCCATTTTGAGGGCCTAAACAATGTTTTTCTGCAATAGGGCACCTCTATGGTTGTCAAAATAATGATTGATCCCCCAAAATGAAGCTCCTTGTCAATTCCTTTCCAATGAGCTATTGTGCGCCCCAAACAAAGATCGTATGCAAAAGTTACGGCCTCGAGAAGTTGATGTACTAACTTACCCCAACAGGGCCCACATGACTTTTGGTGCTTCATCTCCTAGGGTTAGATTTTTGGATATATAGGGTTTTGGCATTCATGTTTATTGTAAAAAGGATTTCAGAGCCTTATTTTAGTCATCTTCTTACAAATGACCACATATGTTAGAAAAATAGGATCGTGGAGCAATAAAATAAAACAAATGCAGAAATAAAACACAGAAAATACACAATAAAATAGAGACACGGATATGCGTGGTTCACCCAGTGTGGGATACATCCACCAAATAAATTTCCAGGTCCTTCCTTTTTATTATCCATCAAAATGAAGGGATACAACCTACAACACGCCCGGTGTAACTTCCTCTTCTTTCTCTCACAATCTCCTCTCTCAGAATACAATAATCACTATCTACACAGCTGCAATACAATTTCATCCTAAAAAAGGGTTTCCTTCTAGGGTAAAAAAGCGTAACATAACTTCTACCTTCAGATCTATGACCTTATAATGAACGGTCCAGATTGACTATGAAATTACAATATTTTACAAGGAAATGTTTCCCAATATTTCGCTTCGGGGGCGTTGCCCCTGAATCCCTCGCCAGGAGGGATACAAAAACTGTCGCCCCCCCCCTAGACCCCCTTGGTGACAGTAGTGGGGGGGAAAAACCCCCCACACCCCCTTGTTAGGGAACGAGGTCCAAGCATAGCTGAAACAAATATTTGAATCAGGAAGATAATCAGGCTCCACAACCGACATTCTCCCACTTGGAGACTGATCACAACAACTCCACTGTTGTTGTACATGCTAGACTATACTCCACCTTGGACCTGAAAAATTTCTCATCTTCACCTTCATGCTTAAAGACCAAATGAAACTGAGCACGAACTCAGTTTCTCCCTGGTTACTCCCTTTGTTAACATGTCTGCATGATTCTGGCTAGTATGTATCTTTTCCAACTTCAAATGTCCATCTTCCAAGATAGATCGTATGAAATGGTACCTGAGTTGTATATTCTTAGCATTTGAATGGAAGGCTGATCTCTTTGCAAGATGAATGACACTCTCACTGTCACAGCACAAACTGCTATTCTCCTTCTTCTTTCCCAATTCCTCCATAAACCTCTGTAACTAAATCATTTATTTACTAGCCTATGTAGCAACAACATACTCTACTTCTATTTTTGAAAGTGAAACAACCTTTTATAGTTTTTAAATCCAACTTATTGTTGTTCCACCTACAATAAAAACACACCCTATGGTGCTCCTCATGCTATTTTTATCACCTTCCATATCTGAATCAACATATCCCTGTAGAACAATGTATGAACCTCCAAAACATAATGCATGAGTATAAATACCTCTCAAATACCTGAGAATCCACTTTACTGCCTCCCAATGTTCTTTACCTGGATTGTTCATATACCTTCTCACAACTCCCACTGCATTTGCAATATCTGGTCTTGTGTAAACCATCACATACATCAAGTTGTCAACTACTGACGAATAAGGGACCATGGACATGCATTTTATCTCCTCTTGTGTCTTGGGATACATTTCCTTAGTTAATTTGAAATGGCTGGCCAAAGGTGTACTAGCTGGTTTTGCATTCTACATTCTAAACCTCCAACACCTTCTCTATGTACTCACCCTAAGACAATGTCAATTTGCGATTTTTCCTGTCTCTTTTTATTCTCATACCAAGGATTTTCTTTGCAGCGCCCAAATCCTTCATCGCAAATGAATTAGTCTTAATACCACTTCAAACTTCAAATACCAATTCCTTGGAGCTTGCTTTAGACCATACAAACTCTTCTTCAACTTGCATACCAAATTATCCTTTCCTTTGACCTCATACCCTATGGATGTTGCATATAAATTTCTTCCTCCAAATCTCCATGGATAAAAACTATTTTTACATCTAACTGTTCAAGATGCAAATATTCTACTGCCACAAGACTTAAAATAGTCTTAATTGAAGTCATTTTAACAACAGGAGAAAATATTTCATAAAAATCTATACATTTCTTTTGTGCAAACCCCTTTACAATAAGTCTAGCCTTGTACCTCTTTTTCCCTCCATCTTCTTCCTACAACCTGTAAGCCCATTTATTCTACAATGCTCTTTTTCTTGTAGGCAACTGAACCAAGTCCCAAGTCTGGTTATTTACCAAGGAATCCATTTCCTTTTTCATTCCTTTCTCCCACTTCTTTTTATTGTCTACCTGCATTGCTTCTTTATAACTTTCTGGTTCACCAGAATCAGTCAACAATAAATAATACAATGAAGGAGAGTATCATTCAGGGGGTATACTTAACCTGGTAGATATTATAACAACACTTGCAGGAGTTTGAGGTACCTGCTGCTCCTGTTGTTGTTCATTTTGATTTTCTGGTACCTTTGGAATTTATTTTTCAACGATCTCATCAAGTATTGTGTATTCTGGTTTTTCTTTTTCATGTTTCTTTCTCTGCAACTGATGTTTGTACATGATCTTCTCATTGGATATGACATCTCTACTTTTAATAATTTTGTGATTTTCATAATCCTACAAGGATAACCAAAATCATTAACATCATATCCAATAAAGTTACACTTCTTGGATTTTGCTTCAAGCTTTGTTCTATTTTTTTTTATCAATATGGACAAATGCTTCACAACTGAATGTTTTTAGAAATGAATAGTTTACATTTTTCTTGTCCATGCTTCCTATGGAATTCCACCATTCGAAGAGATTGAAGTTCCTTTGTTTATTAAGTAAACAACAGTATTTACAACATCTGCTCAAAACTGTAAGGGAAACCCTACATGCAATATCATACCCCTTGCATGCTCCATGATTGTCCTATTCATCCTTTCTAACATACCATTTTCTTGTGGTGTTCCTGAAGCTGTTTTCTCTCAACGAATCCCATGGTATGAACAATAATCATCAAACTCCTTGCTGCAATATTCACCTCCATTTTCTGATCTGAGACACTTCAACCTTTTTCCTGAGACACTTCAACCTTTTTCCTGTCTCATTCTCAATTAAAGCTTTCCATTTCTTAAAAGTGTCAAAAACATCATATTTTTGTCGAATGCAATAAAACCAAGTTTTTCTAGTTCCATCATCAATAAAAGTAACATAATAATGAGAGCCACCAAGGGATGATACATCATATGATCCCCATACATATGTATGCACAAGCTCTAACCTTTCACTCTTCTTTTCTTTTCTGACTCTGAGAAACCTAACTCTCTTCTGTTTTCCATAAACACAATGCTCATAGAAATCCAAAACAATTTGTTTAAGATCTGGCAACAAATTCCTTTTGTGAAGTATATGCATCCCCTTCTCACTCATGTGTCCAAGTCTATGATGTCAAAGTGTTGTATCCACTCCTGTAGAAGCTAAAGAGATAGAAGAATCAATATTACTAGTACATAAATACAATGCACCTACCTTCTCTCCTTTTGATATCACTAATGATCCTTTGGTGACCTTCCATGCCTTATCTATAAATATAGATATGCAACCTTCACTTTCCAACTGCCTTGTTGAAATTAGATTTTTCCTTAGATATGGAACACGTCTTACCTCTTTCAACAACCATTGGTTTTCATTCTTTTGTTTTATTTGTACCTTACCCATTCCAGAAATTTTGCATGGTGCATCATCACCCAAATGAACATGTCCAAAATCACCTTGAACATAATCTAGAAAATGTTTCCTATGGGGTGTGGCATGAAATGAAGCCCCTGAATCTACTACCCAAGACTCAAAAATATTATCTACAGAAATAATCAAAGCATCTTGTAACACATCACCTGTTACATTTGCTTCTTGATTCTTCTCTTGTTGTCCATCTCTTTGTTTCTTTGGAGCTTTGCAGTCTTTCTTCAGATGTCCTTTCTTCCCACAATTCCAACACTCTATATTTCCCAGTCTGGAATTGGATCTGTCCTTCCTAGAATTCTCACAGTTCCCTGAGCCCTTTCCTCTATCCTTTTGTCTTCCCTTGTTCTCCATGTTTAACACATTACCTAATGTCTCACCTGTTCTTTTCCATCGCATTTCCTTGCTAAGGATAAAACCACCAACATAATCAAATTTTAGAGTGTTTGAACCAGATACAAAGTTACTTACAGCCATGACCAAGCCATTCCATCATTCTGGAAATGAGCATAGGATTAGAAGAGTCTTGACCTCATCATCAAAGTCCACTTTTACAGAACTTAGTTGATTAGTGATCGTATTAAATTAATTTAAATGATCTGCAACATAACCACCTTCTGACATATTCATATTAAATAATCTCTTTAATAGAAATACCTTATTGGACACTGAGGGTTTTTCATACAATTAAGCCAATGCATTGATAAGCTCCTTCATTGTCTTTTCTTTTGAAATATTGAAATCCATCGACGCTTCTAGGATCAACCATATCATTCCTAGTGCCTTTCTGTCAAGAACCTCCCATTCTTCATCCTTCATGGTCATCGACTTCTTTGCTATTCTGCCCAATGGTAGGAATATATCCTTATGATATAAGTAATCTTCCATTTTCATCTTCCATAATTGGTAGTTTTGGCTGTTAAATTTCTTGACCCTAAAATTTCCATCTTCCGCCATTGCTCCCAGTCGAACCAGGAACCCTCTTTTCCTACGAGTTACCTTTTGCTCTGATATCAGTTGTTAGAAAAATAGGATCGTGGAACAAAAAAATAAAACAAATACAGAAATAAAACACAGAAGATACACAATACAGTAGAGACACAAATATACGTGGTTCACCCAGTGTGGGCTATGTCCACCAGAGAAATTGCAAAGTCCTTCCTTTTTATTATCTAAAAAAATGAAGGAATACAACCTATAGCATGCCTTCTATAACTTCCTCTTCTTTCTCTCACAATATCCTCTCTCATAGTACAATAATCATCATCATACATAGCCGCAATATAATTTCCTCATAAAAGAGGGTTTCCTTCTAGGGAAAAAAACCTAACAAAACTTCTACCATCAGATTTGCGACCTTATAATGAATGATCCATATTGACTACAAAATTACAATATTTGACAAGGCATTTTTTCCCAATATTTCACTTCGGAGGCATTTCCCTCGAATCCCCTGCCAGGGGGGGGCTACAAAAATTGTCATCCCACCCCCCCTGGACACCCTAGCGACATTAGTGGGGGGGAAAGCCCCCCCACACCCCCCATTAGGGAATGGGGTCCAATCATGGCTGAAACAAACCTCTGAATCAGGAAGATAATCATGCTCTACAACCAACAACATCCATCCAATCTCTTCTTAGAGATAAGTTGCCACAATTCTAGCAAGCTTGTTTCAATTTGGATTTTACAGTTTCATCATATTTCTTTATTGGATAGAAGCCAGTTTTACTGTATCTCTGTTATTGTTCCTTGTGTCTCTGTGTTAAATAATAATAATAATAATAATAATAATAATAATAATAATAATCCGTGTTCATTTCATTATGCTCATAAAATCCGGATCAATGGTATTAGAGTGTTCTGCTCCTTGTCGTTTTTAATGCATGTCCCCGACGAGGTCAGGGTACAAAGAGTTGGGTCTCAAGCTTGTTTCTCTTGAGGGAAAAATATCTTGCACACCCAAGTGACCTTCCATGGTGGGAGAAAACAAATACGATGGGATATGATATCCTTTCAAACTGTTGCTTGAGGAATCCCTCGCACAACAAAGGAATGAGATGATGGATAATTTTGTACAAATCCTTCGACGACTACCAATAGGCGACACATCTTCCTCGAAAAGAGGCACTGCTCCCTTCAAGGTACAAATCAACTTTGATATTACTATATTTGAAGGTAGGATAGATGTAAATGTTGTAGACAAATCGTTGAATCTACTAGAAGGGTAGTTTTCTATCCATAACTTTTCGAATAGAGAAAAGATTACTTTTGTTCTCCTCAAAGTCGTTCCCCATGTCAAAGATTGGTGGGAGAATTTATGTGAGCAAAAGGAAACAAAGGAACCCTCATTATTTATAGTCACACTTACCTAGGAATCCTTCAGGGATGTTATTAAGGAACAATACTACATTGTTGGAAGTTATGATGACTTGTATACAAAATGAACCACACTACGGCAGGAAAGGGACCTAGCAGTGCCAAAATTCACAAATATCTTCCATACCTTGCGCACTAAGCTGGGTATGAAATATTATGAGCGACATCTAGTGATAAAGTATCACGATGGTCTGCATAGATACATCTAGGAAGAAATGGAGTTTTTGGACATCTCATCCTTGGGCACGGACTATCGATATATCGTCAAAATCGAGCAGAAGCTTAAACAAAAGATGCAGCAGTTTGGGTTTGGGAAACCCTCACAATAGAAGCAGGGAAAAGGAAGCACCAAACTGTAGAACAAAGGACAGAGAAAATATGGGCAACCTTAGGAAAACCAGTCTAATCCACAAGCAAAGAAGGACAACAGAAAGATAAAGAAAGATACCGGGAAGTGGTGCGACTTCCATAAGAGCCCCTGACATAACACTGTTGATTTCTGCTCAAAGTATTCATTGGTGGCTGAGGTGAAAGCCTCTAAATCGGATGCGGGTTCCAACTCTGGGTTAGAACCAAAAAAGGTTAGACAGATCATTGATGTGGAACATAGTGCCACTTTTCCTATGACTCAGATCCATTTGGGTGAACCTGATGAGCCAGAGAAATGTGAACACCTCTTTCATTCACTAAGAAACACTAAGAAACACTTCATCATTGATAGTGGTATCCAGAATAACCTCATATCAGTGACACTTTGCAGCATTTCATCGTTGATAGTGATAGCCAGAAGAACCTCGTCTCAGTGAAGGTCGTCAAGCTACTAGCCTTGCTGACAACGCCGCACCCACAACCCTACACCATCAAATGGGTCCGCCAAGGGAGCGATCTTCGCATCAACCAACAATGTCTCCTTCCTAATGACATCAATCCCTTAGAAGATGATGTATTGAGTGATGTTGCTCCCCTTGAAGTTTGTGATGTTCTTTTGGGCCAACCTTATTTATTGAAACATCGTGTTGTATATGAGTCTAGGCCTCGCAATGTTATTATTACTTTGAACAAGAAATTGTACAGCATACTCGAGGTAGTCCCACCTAGTGCCATTTCCTTGATCTCTACAAAGAAATGCAGGAAGGTCATCTCTCAAACTAGGAAGTTTGTCTTCTTTATGATTCGCTCTCAGAGTGAGTGAAATATTGCAACCACATCCATAGCCTCCATGACTGACCTCTCCACGCAGCAGAAGCAAGTGAATAAGGTCATGGAAGAATACAAAGACATCTTCTCCTCACCTATTGGGGTACCACTGCACTATCACGTCAAGAACTCCATCGATCTGACCCCCGACGCACCGCTACCCATTGGGCCAATCTATCATCGCTCTATGTTATAAAATGAGGAAATAAAGAATTAGATCCAATAAATTCTCCACAAAGGGCACATACAACCCAACTCATCATCTTGGGGAAGCCAAATAGTGCTGGTGCAAAACAAATACGTGAACTAGTGAATCTGCATTGATTATCAAGCCCTAAATAAAATCACAGTTAGGAACCGATACCCGATTCCCTGAATCGATGATCTCCTTGATCAACTCAAGGGAGACAAATAATTCAGTAAGATTGATATGAAGTCTGACTACCATCAGGTCCCAATAGACCAAACATATGTGTGGAAGACTGCCTTCAATTCAAAAGAAGGTCTTTTTGATTGGTCGATCATGTCGTTTGGTCTAACAAATTCCCCAACATCTTTCATGAGGATGATGGATAATATCTTGCGGCATTTCACCAATTATTTTGTATTGGTGTATCTGGATGCCATCCTCATCTACAACAAGACATGGGCAGAACACTTGTGGCACATTCAACATGGAAAAAATTCAGTACCTATGCTACATTGTTGATGCGCATGGTGTGCATGTTGTTCCAACTAAGATCCAAGTCATTGGTTACTGGACAACACCAACCATGCTTCCTTAGGCATTTTCAATTTCTATTGTAGGTTCGTGTTGGGATTCTCCCATATTGCATGGCCCCTCAGCCAAGCAATTAGGCGTGGTGGTAAGAAAAACATTTTGTGGGGATTGTCGCAACAACAAGCGTTCGATGATTTGAAGCAACGATTTTTCTCAAGCCAATTGTGTTCATTACATTACCTGCAACAACCCTTTGATATCAAGACAGGTGCTTTAGAATATGTTGTGGGTGCAGTCCTCACTCAGCATGACCACCCCGTGGCCTATCATAGTGAGACACTATCTGATGTTTTTCGTAAGTACCCTACTTACGACAAAGAAATGTACTCCATTATGCAAGCCTACTACTAGTGGAGGCATTATATTCTCGAGAAGGAGACAATCAACCACACTGATCATAAGTCATTGCATTTCATGTAGACACAAGGCAAATTGCAGAATGACCACCATCAGAAGTTGTCCACACACTTGCAACAATTCCACCTTAACATCAAGTATAAAATAGGTAGTACCAATCGAGTTGTTGATTGCCTAAGTCGACCTCCAGTCGTGGCACTCACCATGGTACTAGACTCTTGTGGCCACGAGACCTCTGGATGGCCCCACCTTTATGAGACAGATCCTGATTTTGTTAACACCTACCAGATGTTGGGCGCAAACACAACTATCACTAATTTCCATCTTTAGGATGGGTTGTTGTGCCATCTGGGCCATCTCTACGTTCCATCAAGCGAATGTGTGAAGATGATTTTGGAAGCCCACTAAAGTCAGATGAAATGACACTTCGACATGGAAAATACAAAAACAATGTTGCAACGACATTTCTATTGGCTGAAACTTCGACATGATGTCATCAAGTTTATCCGGTCCTACATTGCCTTCACTATTTCCAAACCGGAAAATAAGAAACAAGGCATGTACAGTCTTATGCCTACTCCTAATAGGCCCTTGGAATCCACCTCAATGGATTACATGTCAGGCCTTCCATCCAGCAAGCAGGGAAATGACTGTGTTTTTATGGTTGTTGATGGTGATTTTGGTCGCCAGCAAGAAGAGCATCACAACGGAGGCCACTGCCAAGATCTTCTTTGAAAGAGTGTGGGTACACTTTAGGATCCCACAAACTATTATCTCATATCGAGACAACCATTTCCTCAACACATTCGGGTCGAGCCTTTGGTCACTACTGAACACCAATCTCACCAAATCCACTGCCTTCCACCCCCAAATGGATGGCCACACCAAGGTCATCAACCAGATGATCGTGCACATACTACGAATGTACAACTCCAAGCACCCCCACACTTGGGATGAGAGTCTTCCCTATGTTCAACACAGCTACAACAAAGCCATACATATCTCAACCGGCCACAACCCCTTTCAAGTGGAGTTGGAATTTCAACCATTGGATCCCATGGATGTTGCACTACCCCTTATGGCCACCCAGGCAGACTCGTCGCATACTCCCACTGAAGTTGACAAAGCCACCCAGTTCATTGAGCATAACCAACACATCCACCAACAAGTTTAGGATATTTTACAGAAGTCCAATTCCAAGTACAAGCAACACCATGATCAACATTGGGTGCCATACCAATTTCAGGTGGGAGACAAAGTTTGGTTGCACTTACAGAAAGAACACCTTATAGGGCCTCATCAAAAGCTTCATCCACTCCCTTATGGACCTTACACCATCACCAAGTCTATGGGTGAAAATGATTTTCAGCTCAAAATTCCCCCCTTCCTTGGTTTGCACCTAGTGTTCAATGTGGACCTCCTTCGACCATCTTTTCCACCATTACTGGACACCTTGGAGATAGAAGAACAATTGACACCAACAAAGATCAATCCTGACTGCATGGAACAAGCATCCACTAATCATATCATGGACACATACGTCAAGGAAACTCACCAGCAGAGGATCCATCTTTATCGGATTGTCAAAGCAGGGCAACTCCTGCACCAAGGCAAGTGGTTCACTTGGGGCCAGATTCAACGGAAATTTCCTCATCTGATGGGGGAAATCAACGCAATGGAGACCATTTCTTCCTTAGGGAGGAGGACTGATTCAGGACGATATCCGCGACCACCCACCTATTCAACCTGGCTCATAATACGTTTTTGGCAATTTACTATTTTTAGTAGTTTTTTGGGTCCTAACTTCCGGGGCCATTTTGAGGGCCTAAAAGATGTTTTTTCACAATCGGGCACCTCATTGATAGTTATATTCATGATTGATCCCTCAAAATGAATCTCCTCTTCAATAACTTTCCAATAAGATATCGTGTGCACCAAACGAAGATCGTATGCAAACGTTACGTCCCTAGGAAGTTGATGTACTAACTTACTAATCCAGGTGGATATTGGTGGCCACCCACCTATTCCAACTGGCTCCTCTTGATAGTTTTTTTAGCATGTTCTCTGTACTTATTTGTAATTGTGGGTTCTACACTTATGGGACTGTCTGAGGCCCTACACAGTTTCCAGGTGGAGATTGGTGGCCTCCCACCTAATTCAACTGGCTTATTTTGAAAGTTTTCATGTCAGTACATCTTTCCGTACTTCCAAGGCCGTTTTGGGGCCCTAAACAATGTTTTTTTGGCTTGCCACAATCAAATTGTAGACGGAGTCAGATTTTGATGGAATAATTTTTAGTTCTCAAAAATACCTTTCCAACGTGCTATCACGCGCCTAAAACGGAGGTCGTATGCAAAAGATACGACCCTGGGAAGTTGAGGTGCCAACTTACCCATCGGGGCCCACATAACTTTTGGTGTTTCATCTCCTAGGGTTAGGTTTTTGGATGTCTATGGTTTTTGCATTCATGAGTAATGTTAAAAATGCCTCTGGAACCTCAATGTAATCATTATGCTCACACGGATGTGCGTAGCATACACAACTCTTCTCAGAGATAGCTACCACCATTCGAGCAAGTTGTTTTAGTTCTGCAGTTTTACAGTTTCATCCTATTTTATTTATTCAATAGAAGTTATTGTTCACTAGATATCTTCTATAGTTCTCCGTATCTTTGTGTTATGGTATTCAATCTGTTATTCATTTTGTTCCGCTCATCAGATCGATCTACTCTTCATTTGTTTTTCTTTGTGCATGTCCCCGACAAGATCTGGGAACAAGAAGATGGGACTCAAACTAGTCGAGCCTTTACAAGATCGGTCATGACAAACCCGACTGAAACTCATGGGGGATGAGAAGAAAGATGATGGAGTAGGAGATCCTTTTAAAATTTTGCTTGAGGAATCCCTTGCGCGACAAAGGAACGAGATGATGGACAAATTTGTACAAATCCTTTGGTGGCTACCCACATGAGATGCATATTCATCAAGCGGCCACACAACCCCCTTCAAGGTACAAGTAAATTTTGATATTCCATTATTTGAAGCACTAATAGATGCATATATTGTAGATAAATGGTTGAATATGCTCGAAGGGTATTTTTTGGTCCACAATTTTTCCGATAGGGAAAAGATTATTTTTGCAGTGCTCAAGGTCGTCCCCCATGTTAAGGACTAGTGGGATACATACTCTGAGCAAAGGCCACAGAGGAATCTGCAATATTTTCGGTCGCCCCCACCTGGGATTCCTTGAATCATGCCATTAAAGAATAATACTACCCTTTTGGAAGCTACGAGGACCGATACACAAGATGGACCATGCTGCGTCAATAAAGGGACCAAACAATACCAGATTTCACCAATATTTTCCACACTATGTGCACCAAATTTGGTATCAAAGAATCTGAATGACATATGGTGCTCAAATACCACGAATGTCTGCATAGATAGATTCAAACAGAAATGGAGTTTAAGGTTGTCACATCATTAGGTGCGGCTTACAGATATGCTTTCAATATCGAGCTAAAATTTAAACAGAAGAGGCAAGAGTTTGGATCTGCAAATTTCTCATAGTCGAAGCAAGGAAATGATGGTCCTAACCCACCAAATAAGGGAAAGAGAAAATATGGCTGCTCTCGGGACAACCAGTCCAAGCCGCAACCCAAGAAGGGTAGTGAGAAGTCGAAGAAGGACACAGGAAAGTGGTGTGAATACCATAAAATCCCTTGGCACTGTTATCACCTACCCTAGGGATAACTAAGGAGATCCTGTCTCGAGGCTCATAGGTCCTAGACATGGAGTGCGGAGAGCTGAACGACTTGAGCATGGCCCTGAAGGGTTCCTCTATTTCCTTTTGCTCACAGAAAGTTTCCCACCAATCTTTGACTTGGGGAACGGCTTTGAGGAGCGCAAATGTAATTTTTCTCTATTTGAAAAGTTATGGACAGAAAAATACCCTTCTAGTAGATTGTACCACTTGTCTACAACATCTGCGTCTATCTGACCTTCAAATATAGGAATATCGAAGTTGATTTGTACATTGAAGGGGGCGACACCTCCGCTCGAGGAAGCTGCGTCGCCTGCTGGTAGCCACCGAAGGATTTGCAAGAAACTATCCATCATCTCGTTCCTCTGTTGCATGAGGGATTCCTCAAGAAACATTTTGAAAGGATATCCTATCCCATCATATTTATTTTCTCCTGCCATGAGAGGTCGTTTGGGTGTGAGAGATCTTTTGTCCTCAAGAGAAACAAGATCGAGACCCAATTCTTTGTACCCTGATCTCGTTGGGGACATGCATTAAGACGACAAGGAACAAACTGCTCTGATACCACTAATGAGGATTTTATGAGTAGAACGAAATGAATATAGATTATTAAAAGATGTTTAACACAGAATAACATAGATACAGTAAAACTGGTTTTCTATTCAATAAGGAAATAAGATGAAACTATAAAATGCAGCGGAAAACATGCTTGCTGGAATGGTGGCGGCTTATCTTTGAGAAGAGATGTGATGGTTTCGCTCATTCGCAAGAATACAATTAAAATGGGGCTCTGAATTCCTTTTTACAATAAACAAAAATGTCAAAAACCCTAGACATCCAAAAACCTAACCCTACGAGATGAAGTGCCAAAAGTCATGTGGGCCCCGTTTGGGTAAGTTAGTACATCAACTTCCCGAGGTCATAACTTTTTCATACGATCTCTGTTTTAGGCGCACGATATCCCATTGCAAAGGTCTATCCAAGGACTACACATATTTTTGATATTTATCAAAGGACATTTATAACTATGGTGAGCCCTAAAAATGTTGTTTAGAGCCTCAAAACGGCCCCACAAGTCAGGGAGCCAAAACCTAGGAAAAAAAAATGCCAAACTCAAAAACTGCCAAAATGAACTAGTTGGAATAGGTGGGAGGCCACTGACATCCATCTGGATCAATCCTCCCCCCTTAGGAAGCAATGGTCTCCATTGCGTTGAGTTCCCCCATCAGATGAGGAAATTTCTGCTGAATTTGGGCCCGGGTGAGCCACTTGCCTTGGTGCAGGAGCTGCCCTACTTTGAAAACTCGATAAAGCTGGATCCTTTTCTACCGGGTTCCCTTAATATGTGGGTCCACAATCTGATAACTGGATTCCTGTTGCATGCAGTTAGGGTTGATCTCTATTGGTGTCAACTGCTCTTCTATCTCCGAGGTGTCCAATAATGGTGGGAAATGTGGCTGTTAGGACCACACTATGCACCTTTTTGCCTATACTTTTTTCCATTATTATACCCTTCATCACTTGTATTTAGACTCATAATATCACTTCATCTGATAATTCCAAGGTATACAACGTCCTCTCTCATTACTATATGCTTAATCTGTTTTGCATAATATTTTACATCACTTTTGTACTTAACCATTGATTAGAAATGCATAAGTGTCCAAAACTGCAGATTTGCATTCAAGGCCTATTGCTGAAACACGGAGCTGCTACACAGTCCGAGGTCGCAGATGCTGAAACACGGAGCTGCTACACAGTCCGAGGTCGCAGATGCTGAAACACGGAGTAGCTACATAGTCCGAGGTCGCAAGATGCTGAAACACGGAGCTATTACAGAGTCCAGAGTTGCAGATGCTGAAACACGGAACCGACGATGCTAAAACACAAGGAAGCCGCCACAGTCAGTAGTCAACACAGTCAGAGCGCAATTCACGTGGATGAAACAACCCGCGAATTGCGATGCTGAAATTGCATCAGCAATGATGAGAAGAAGCTGTTACACCAGCCGTAACAGCAATACCTCGTCCAGTTCCTGTAATAGCATTCGGTTGCGCAAGACTAGGACATCCTATGCTGATTTAGAAAGAAGATCCGACTTAGGATAGGATTCGGATATGTATTGTAATGATTGTATTGAAGGGATTTCCTCTTTAAATCAGAGGAAATCACCATTCGAGGCATCCAAGTTTTGATGTACTGAAGCAACTCCAGAGAAGCGGGATGTATTCTATTCTTTTAGTTTGTAATGTGATATTTCAACAGATGAATATAAGACTTCTTTGAGTATCCTTCTTTAGCCTCTCATCCAGGGGAATCTTGTGAGAAGGGAGGGCCCACCTTCATCACAAGATTCACCCATTAGTTAGAAGTGTGTTAGTATAATTTTTGTTCATGCTTTGTTTAACTTATTGTTTGCTGAAACACTGTTTTAATGAATTTCGCTTTGCTGAAACACTACTGACTCTGTCTTAGTTTATTGAATGGAATTTGTAATTCTTTTTACCAGCAATATTGTGTGATGATTTTATGAGGCTAGCAAAGATTTGGTTAAAGGTTCCTGCTCAGACAGAAAGGAATCGGAACATCATACCCTCTGTAGAATTCATTTACTGCTGCAAGTGTGCTAGCCAGAAGTTTGGTTATAAGGTTCCTGCTCAGATAGGAAGGAATCCAATTACCTCGACTTCTGTAGGTTTCCTTTACTGCTGCAAGTGTGCTAGCCAGAGATTTGGTTAAAGGATTCCTGCTCAGACAGGAAGGAATCATAACACCTTGTCTTCTGTAGATTTCCTTTACCTCTGCAAGTGTGTTAGCCAGAGATTTGGTTAAAGGGTTCTTGCTCAGACAGGAAGGAATCACAACACTTGGTCTTCTGTAGGTTTCCTTTACCTCTGCAAGTGTGTTAACCAGGGATTGGGTTAAGGGTTTCTACTTAGAAAGGAAAGAACCAAAACATCCTGTCCTCTGGAAACTTTCATTAGTGCTAGCCAGAAACTGGGTTAGGGATCCCTGCTCAGAAAGGAAGGGATCAAACTGCTCTGTTCTCTGTAGACCTCAACTTCACAAGCGTGCTAATAGAAGTAAGGCTCAAGGCTCCTGCTTAGAAAGAAAGGAACTAGGTGGCTTCGTTTTCTGTTAGATAGAGTTAATTGTTTTCTGCATTGTTGTTTTCATGAAAGAGTGTTAATGCTGAAGTCTCTGTTGAGAGTAAGGGTCCTGTTCTCTGATTGCAGAATAGTTGTTCTTTCCCATCGCAAGTATTAATTCAAATGTAATCCAGGATTCTTAGATTAATCTTTAAAGGTTTTCAATAGGGAAGTTACTTTCCTGTGATTGAATTCAGAACTTCAGTTTATTTGAACAAGTGAGATTAGTATAAGTTTCTTTACTACAACACTAAGCTGCTTTTGGAATTGAGAATATATAGTGCGTGGTTATCTTTGAAATAAAAGACTTCCCTGGGTTGATAATTTATGTTTCACTTGGTTGTTTGAAATCAATTAAG
>ML782838.1:187091-206670 GCA_009831015.1 Picea engelmannii
AATGGGTGGAAGCCAAGGCACTCCATAGAGCAACTGAAGAAGCAGTTATAAAATTCTTATTCACAGACATCTTCACCAGATTTGGAATGCCAAGAGAATTAGTTACAGATGGAGGACCTCCTTTCTCTTCTCATGGGTTCAAATCCACCCTTCAAAAATACCATATTCAGCAGAGAATGACTACAGCATACCACCCCCAAGCCAATGGATAGGTGGAAAGAAAAAACAAAGTAATAGAAGAAATTCTCACAAAAATAGTGAAGGAAAGTAGAAAGGATTGGTCCTACAGGCTCCTTGAAGCACTATGGGCCTACAGAACTACCTGGAGAAATACTACTGGATTTTCTCCCTATGAATTGGTCTATGAAAAGAGTGCTGTCTTTCCTGTGGGATTTGAGATAAAAACCTTAAGGACTGCTTTAGCTGCCAACCTTGATCTCACCGATGCACAATCATCCAGGCTGCAGCAGCTTAATGAACTAGAGGAGAAAACATTAGATGCCATTCAGCAAACAACTGTAATTCAACAACAAATATCACAATGGCATGACAAAAATATCAAGAACAAGCAGTTCCAGAAAGGTAATTGGGCTCTACTGTATGATTCTAGGTTCAAAGAATTTCAAGGGAAACTGCGCACAAGATGGTTAGGACCTTACGAAGTAGAGACAGTTTTCCCTAATGGAACAGTAAGGCTCCTCACAATTGATGACTCCAGAACTCCGTTACTTGTAAATGGTCATCGGCTCCGTCTGTACCAGAAACCTATCTCTAAAGAAGATTTTAAGGCCACATGCATGGAAGACACTCATTTTCTTTTCGTTGAGGGGGTTTCTACCCCTAATAACAATTAATTATTTCAAGATTGATTTTCTTTAGTATTAGATTAGATTAGATTTCGTTTTTCTAATAATCCCTGTCAAAGAAATACCATGCTACAGATATTTTGCAGATTCCCGATCAAAGCATAGCCACCAGAAGAGGACGATTTCATTTCAGAGAGATGAGCCTTCACGATGCTAAAACACCATTGTTCAGCACTGTTAACTTCCACAATGCTGAAACACCGCTGTTTAGCACTGATGACCTTCATACTGCTGAGACACCACTGGTCAACCTTCTTGACTGGCTTCTGAGGCCGAACAACCACCATTCTCCACTTTCTACTTTTCACTGTTGCCGGAACACCACTGTCAGAAATCCGCCCTTCTTCCCCATTAGTGAAACACCAAACTCACACCTTTCCTTCCCCCACCATGACCCAACAACTTTCTTATTTCCTCATCATTCTTCATTGACGAAACAATTCCGTCCAACAATTGTTTCGCCTTTCCCCTTCCAATGCTGCAACACCATTGCTCAACACTGTTCACTTTTCCCCAATGCTAAAACACCACCATTCAACACTTTTTCTTCCCACTCCCAGAATACTACAGTCCATCATTTTCTCACCCTCCATCATTGACGAAACAATTTTGTCCAGCAATTGTTTCGCCTTTTTCCGTTGCTGAAACACCATTGTTAGCAATCCTTCATCATTTTTTTCACGATGCTGAAACTCCACTGTTCAGCACGTTTGACTGTTCTTCATTCACGATGTTGAAACACCACTGTTCAGCATGTTCGACTTCTTCTTGATGCTGAAACACTACCGTTCAACACTTTTTGACTTTCTCCCGATACTGAAACACCAGTCATCAGCAGCTCTTCATCTACAACAATTGTTTCGTCCTTATCTGTTGCTGAAACACGAGTCTTTCACCACCGTCTGTCAACAAGACTCTACGCCCTCAGATTATCGTTCGTCCTCCTAGTCGGAAAACCCTCGATGATCTCCACCACGACAGCACCATCTCGGACAGGCATGATATCTAGTTGGCAGAACGAATCAAATGGTAAGGCGAGGTATGTAAATTTTATGTAACTCGGATTAGACTATAGTTAATGAGAAAGATTTTAAGCCATTAATACCATTTAAGTGCCATTATAACTAATCGCACTTAATGGGAGGGGAAGTACACGTCAAATCCACGATACCATCATTTCCTCTGATTTTATCACCGCCATCCCCATTTCATCACCTTTTTGCGCATTTAACCACTATTCCCGCATATAACCCATCAGAAAACTAACTCTGTGCCAGAGCTGATACACAAACTCTTGACACCTGTATCTTACTAAGCTAATAGCCATGGGAGGAGCTGTCATGCGCAAAGAACCTGCCACCACAGCGCTGCTCGAACACTATCCAACAACATATCAAATCTTCGAGCAAGCAGGCTGGCTTAATTACTTCCGCAGGCTTCAAGGATATAATGAACAACAACTATTACAGTTCGCACGAAATCTTCAGGAGAACCATTCTGTCATCGCAGGCATCCGAATCTCTGTAACAGAGCAAGACATATCAGAGGTCTTAGGCCTCCCCATTGATGGCACTCGACAGTTCAGCCAGAAGCATGTCATCAGGGATGTCCAACAGAGTTTCTTCCTGGCTGGAGAAAGAATTGTACTGAAGGGCAGAGGCGTTCAGCTCAGTTCACTACCACCCCCGTGTCCGGAGGTCGCCCGATTCATCAAGCACTACCTAACCTACGAAGGTCACTATCAGGTAGTTTATCAGCACGACTTCCTTTTTCTTTCTCATTTAAGACATAACAGAAGGGTCAATATTCCATATTATTTGCTGGGCTGTATAAAGAACATGGCACATTACTGTCGAAAGACAAAAGATCCAACCCAGTCACTCACCCACCACCATATTGTTCAATTACTCATCAACAGGGGTTTTGAACAACAAAACTATCCACTGGATAACCCGACCATAAACCCTCAACCAGCTGTTGAAATGCCCCAAGAACAATAACAACAAAACCCCCCAGACGTCACCGAAATACCCAATATCCCACCCACGGAACCAACCAGTCCAGTCATGGACCCTACCCCACCTAATCCACCACATATCCTACCTGAGTCATCCACTCCCGCCCTCCATATTCTCAGTGATGACTTTGAACCAGAAAATGTCCCCTGCCCTATCATTCAGGAAAGACCTCCACGAAAACGAAAACAGATTGCCCCCTTTCCACCTCCCATGCGCAAAAAGCGAATGAGAGCCTCAATGAGGCCACCCTGGATGACCACTACCCTAGATCCCCCACCTATTCGACTGATACGCCGTACATCTTCAACTTCCCAAACCCCGGGATCTTTGCCTATTCCAACCTCGGTGGCTGCAACACAAGAACCAACCACCGATATTGAGTTGCCGGAATTAGAGGCCCAGACATCATTTGTTTCTGTAGTAGCTGAAACACAACCAGCTACCCATCCAGTGGCTGTAACACAAGAACCAACCACTGGTATTGAAGTTGAATTACAGAAATTTGAGACCCCGGATGCTGCAACACAACATCCAGTGGCTGAAACACAAGAACTAGCCACTGATTTTGAAATTGAGGAAATTGAGACCCCGAATGCTGTAACACAACATTTAGTGGCTGAAACACAAGAACCAGCCACTAACATTGACATTGAGATTTAGGAATCAGAGGTGGAGGGTGCTGAAACACTACTCTTCTTCCACCAAGAGGCCGAAACACAAGCATCAGTTGCCATTCCCGTAGCTTCTCCACAAGAACCAACTAAGGAGACGATGACTGCAACATAAGAACCAGTCACCTCTAAATCCAAACAAACAATGGCCGATGTCTTGGAAGAAAACGAGTTTTTAAAGTCTCAGTTGGAAGCATATCAGTAAGAATTAGCCAGGGCAAAGGAGGCATATCAAAAAGAATTAAATCAATACGCCTTAGAATGAACAACAATCTTGTCAAAGCAGACTACAGAGAGTGTGTGTAAAGAATACATGTGTTGCCAATGTGGCGATATTTACCATCAAGTAGGCTATAAGATAATTCAAGTACCAGTACCAGGAGCAGCCCCCATTCCTTCACCTTTTGTAGCCAAAGCAGAACCTGCTGCAACACAAGAACCAGCAGGCCTTTTCAAGCTCAAGAAGGAAGCCCCTACTGTTGTCAACAAGGCTGTGCAAACAATGACCATGGAGGAATTTACACCTCCCAGTCAAGTTAATCTCTCCACTTCCAAGGAATAATCTACCCAAACCATGCCTAATCCCACTACTTCCCACGCTGAAAATCAGACTTCCCAGTTATGGGATGAGCACATAGAGGTACAGAAATGGAACGAGGAGTATGCTGAAACACAGGCCGAAAATCTGCAAGTGCACAAACATATCTGGATCAATCAAACCTTCTCAAATTGGGAAGCATTGGACCAGACATGCCAGACAGTTCGTGATCTTAAGAAGAAAAACAAAGACTTGAAGGACAGATTGATCTTGGCATTTGATATGATGCAGAAACTAATGGCCACAAGGAAACCATCTTGTAACTATTCTTTATTTCTCATGGAGAGACTCATGTGGTTTCAGATTAAGTCTATTATGGAAGGAAAACCCCATGAAGTCATTTCATCAGCAGCCTTTATCAAAACTTTTGTAGCCGCCTCTACCAAGGATCAACACCTCCTCTGTGAGGCTTACTTCCATAATGAGGCCATTCCAGAAAACAGGTTGCTGAACATAAATCCTCTAGTTGGGGATGTTCAACTTCGAGAGTTTACTTCCTTCCTCCTCAATCAAATCATTTGGCAAGGTGACTTTTCGGTCGCCCAGAACAATGAAGACAATCGCCTCCTCTGGATTAGACCAGAACCACAAAGCGCAACCACCTTCATCTCACAGTATTATGCTTTCTTAAAGAAACCAGGGGTGACTGAACATATTCAGCAGCTACAATCAGAGGTGATTCAAGATTGTGAACGCATCATCAGTGCCATAGATATTCCCGCCCTCCAGGCCAACAACCTGTTTTGGCAGCAATCCACAGAAAAGAAACAACAACACAATCCTTTTGGTCCGACCAACTTAGAAGCAACAATTTCAAGGGTACCCAAGTATATCCAGTGTATGAGACATTGTGCTGAGAAGTGGATAGGGTACTGATTTTATTTTCCCATTCTCTGGTTACCCATAGAAAGGTATCAAGTCAGTTATAAGCTTCCTAAGAAGGCAGAAACAACAGCATGGAAAAGATTGCAGGAAGTGCAAGGGTTCAGAACGCTGATAGATAGTACCTCCCAGAGTTACATCTTGAGTAACTTACATGATCAGAGTAGGTATCCAGACTCTGATTCAGAGTGAGTTTCCTAAGGACATGCAACACCTTGAGTTGGGGGGGATGTTAGGACCACACTATGCACCTTTTTGCCTATACTTTTTTCCATTATTATACCCTTCATCACTTGTATTTAGACTCATAATATCACTTCATCTGATCATTCCAAGGTATACAACGTCCTCTCTCATTACTATATGCTTCATCTGTTTTGCATAATATTTTACATCACTTTTGTACTTAACCATTGATTAGAAATGCATAAGTGTCCAAAACTGCAGATTTGCATTCAAGGCCTATTGCTGAAACACGGAGTTGCTACACAGTCCGAGGTCGCAGATGCTGAAACACAGAGATGCTACACAGTCCGAGGTCGCAGATGCTGAAACACGGAGCAGCTACATAGTCCGAGGTTGCAAGATGCTGAAACACGGAGCTATTACACAGTCCAGAGTTGCAGATGCTGAAACACAGAACCGACGATGCTGAAACACAAGGAAGCCGCCACAGTCAGCAGTCAACACAGTCAGAGCACAATTCATGTGGCTGAAACAGCCCGCAAATTGCGATGTTGAAATAACATCAGCAACGATGAGAAGAAGCTGTTACACCAGTCGTAACAACAATACCTCGTTCAGTTCCTGTAATAGCATTCGGTTGCGCAAGACTAGGACATCCTATGCTGATTTAGAAAGAAGATCCGACTTAGGATAGGATTCAGATATGTATTGTAATGATTGTATCGAAGGGATTTCCTCTTTAAATCAGAGGAAATCACCATTCGAGGCATCCAAGTTTTGATGTACTGAAGCAACTCCAGAGAAGCGGGACGTATTCTATTCTTTCAGTTTGTAATGTGATATTTCGACAGATGAATATAAGACTGCTTTGATTATCCTTGTTTAGCCTCTCGTCCAGGGGAATCTTGTGAGAAGGGAGGGCCCACCTTCATCACAAGATTCACCCATTAGTTAGAAGTGTGTTAGTATAATTTATGTTCATGATTTGTTTAACTTATTGTTTGCTGAAACACTGTTTTAATGAATTTCTCTTTGCTGAAACACTACTAACTCTGTCTTAGTTTATTGAATGGAATTTGTAATTCTTTTTACCAGCAATCTTGTGTGATGATTTTATGAGGCTAGCAGATATTTGGTTAAAGGTTCCTTCTCAGACAGAAAGGAATCGGAACATCATACCCTCTGTAGAATTCATTTACTGCTGCAAGTGTGCTAGCTAGAAGTTCGGTTATAAGGTTCCTGCTCAGACAGGAAGTAATCCAATTACCTCGACTTCTGTAGGTTTCCTTTACTGCTGCAAGTGTGCTAGCCAGAGATTTGGTTAAAGGATTCCTTCTCAGACAGGAAGGAATCATAACACCTTGTCTTCTGTAGATTTCCTTTACCTCTGCAAGTGTGCTAGCCAAAGATTTGGTTAAAGGGTTCCTGCTCAGACATGAAGGAATCAAAACACCTGGTCTTCTGTAGGTTTCCTTTATCTCTGCAAGTGTGTTAACCAGGGATTGGGTTAAGGTTTTCTACTTAGAAAGGAAAGAACCAAAACATCCTGTCCTCTGGAAACTTTCATTAGTGCTAGCCAGAAACTGGGTTAGGGATCCCTGCTCAGAAAGGAAGGGATCAAACTGCTCTGTTCTCTGTAGACCTCAACTTCACAAGCGTGCTAACAGAAGTAAGGCTCAAGGATCCTGCTTAGAAATAAAGGAACTAGGTGGCTTCGTTTTCTGTTAGATAGAGTTAATTGTTTTCTTCATTGTTGTTTTCATGAAAGAGTGTTAATGCTGAAGTCTCTGTTGAGAGTAAGGGTCTTGTTCTCTGATTGCAGAATAGTTGTTCTTTCCCATCGCAAGTATTAATTCAAATGTAATCTAGGATTCTTAGATTAATCTTTAAAGGTTTGCAATAGGGAAGTTACTTTCCTGTGATTGAATTCAGAACTTCAGTTTATTTGAACAAGTGAGATTAGTATAAGTTTCTTTACTACAACACTAAGCTGCTTTTGGAATTGAGCATATATAGTGCGTGGTTATCTTTGAAATAAAAGAGTTCCCTGGGTTGATAATTTATGTTTCACTTGGTTGTTTGAAATCAATTAAGAAATTATAGTGACCAACAATGGCCGAAGGAGATCCACGTTGAAAACTGGGTAAAGGCCAAGGAAAGGGGGAATGTTGAGCACAAAATCATTGTCACCCACAACCTTTCTTATGGTGTATGGCCCATACCGGAGTGGGCAAAGCTTCCGATGGGGCCCTATAAGGAATTATTTCTGCAAGTGCAATGAAACTTTGTCGCCCACCTGAAACTTATGTGGCACCCGGTGTTGATCATGGCGCTGCTTGTGATTGGCATCAGACTTCTGTAAAATATCCTGAACCTGTTGGAAGATGTGCTAGATCTTCTCAATGAGCCAGGTGGCTTTGTCAGCTTCTGGTGGAGAAGGGGACGAGTCGACTGAGGTGGTCGCTAGGGGTAGTGCAACATCCATGGGGCCCAATGGTTGGAATCCCAACCCCACCTGAAAGGGGATGTGGCCAGTTGAGATATGCAGGGCTCAGTTTTAGCTATACTGGACATAGGGAAGACTCGCATCCCAGGTGCGGGGGTGCCTGGAATTGTACATGCACAGGATATGTACGATCATCTTATTGATGACCTCAGTTTGGCCATCTGTCTGGGGGTGGAAGGTAGTGGATTTGGTGAGCTTGATATCCAACAGTGACCAGAGGATTGACCATAATGTGTTGAGGAACTGACTGTCACAATCTAAGACAATGGCTTTTGGGATCCCAAAGTTTACCCAGATGCGCTCAAAGAATATCCTGGCAGTGGCCTCTGTGGTGATGTTCTTCTTGCAGGTGACCATAATTTCCATCTTGGAAAAGCGATCAACAACCACAAAGACACAATCATTGCCCCTCTTGGTGGACGGGAGGCCCGACATGTAGTCCATTGAGATGGATTCCCATGGCTTGTCAGGAGTAGGCAAAGGGGTGTACATGCCCTATTTCTTAGTGGTCATCTTGGCAATATCCTAGGCAGTGCAAGACTTGATATACTTGTCGACATCCTGTTGAAGTTTCGACCATTAGAAATGTTTCTGAAGCACTGTCATTGTATTTTCGATGCCAAAGTGTCCTGCCACCCAATTGTAGTGAGATTCCCAAATCAGCTTCAAACACTCGCTTGATGGAATGCAGAGATGGCCTAGATGGCACAAAAACCCGTCCTAAAGATGGAAATTAGCGACCATTGAGTTTTCTCCCAACATTTGGTAAGTGGTGGAGAAGTCAGGGTCTGTCTCATAGAGGTGGGGCCATCCAGAGGTCTCATGGCTGAAAGAGTCTAGAACCATGGTGAGTGTCGTGATTGGAAGTCGGCTGAGGCAATCATCAACTTGGTTGGTACTTCATGTTTTATACTTGATGTTGAGGTGGAATTGTTGTAAGAATGTGGACCACTTCTGATGGTGGTCATTTTGCAATTTGCCTTGGGTCTGCATGAATTTTAGTGGTTTGTGATCAGTGTGGATGACTGTCTCCTTCCCCATAATGCAATGTCTCCACTAGTGGTAGACTTGCACAATGGAATACATTTATTTGTCATAGGAAGGGTACTTATGGTCAACATCCGATAGTTGCTCACTATGATACGCCATGGGGAGGCCGTGTTGAGTGAGAACGGTGGCCACATCATAGTCTGAAGCATATGTCTTGATCTCAAAGGGATGATGCAGGTCTGGTAATGAAATTACTAGGGATGAGCATAGACACTGCTTCAAGTCATCGAAGTCTTGTTGTTGGGACATGCCCCACACAAATGTTTCCCTACCTCCACCCCTGGTTACTTCGCTAAGGGCCCATGCGATATGAGAGAATCCCAACATGAACCTGCGATAGAAATTGGTGAGGCCAAAGAATCTCCAAAGCTCAGTGAGTGTGGTTGGGGCTGGCCAGTAATTGATGACCTGGATCTTGGCTGGATCCACATGCACACCATGCTGATCAACAATGTAGCCTAAGTAATGGACCTTGTCCATGCTGAAGAATAATTTTTCCAAGTTTGCATATAGTTTGTGCTGTCACAGGGTGTGCATAACCTACTGAATATGCTACAAGTGTTCCACCCAAGTCTTGTTGTAGATGAGGATATCATATAGATACACCACTACAAAAGTACTAGTGAAAGGTCACAGGATATCGTCCATCATCCTCATAAAATTTGCTGGAGAATTTGTCAAACCATGGAGAGGTCTCATGGTCGCAAGAGTCTAGCACCATGGTGAGTGCCGCGAATGGAGGTCGGCTGAGGAAATCAACAACTCGGTTGGTACTTCATGTTTTATACTTGATGTTGAGGTGGAATTGTTGTAAGCATGTGGACCACTTCTGATGGTGGTCATTCTACAATTTTCCTTGGGTCTGCATGAATTGTAGTGGCTTGTGATCAGTGTGGATGACTATCTCCTTCCCCAGAATGCAATGTCTCCATTAGCGGCAGGCTTGCACAATGGAGTACATTTCTTTGTCGTAAGTAGGTTACTTACAGACAACATTTGATAGTGTCTCACTATGATACGCCATGGGGTGGTCGTGTTGAGTGAGAACGATTCCCACAACATAGTCTAAAGCATCTGTCTTGATCTCAAAAGGATATTGCAGGCCCGGTAATGAAAGTACTGGGGATGAGCACAAACACTGCTTAAAGTAATCGAAGTCTTGTTATTTGGACATCCCCCACACAAATGTTTTCTTACAACCACCTCTGGTTACTTGGTTGAGGGCCCATGTGATATGAGAGAATCCCAACACGAATCTGCGATAGAAATTGGCGAGGCCCAAGAAGCTTCGAAGCTCAGTGAGTGTGGTTGGGGCTAGCCGGTCATGGATGAACTATATCTTGGATGGATCCACATGCACACCCTGCTGATCAACAATGTATCCTAAGTAATGGACCTTGTCCATGCCGAAGGAGCATTTTTCCAAGTTTTCATATAGTTTGTGCTGCCACAGGGTGTGCATAACTTGCTGAATATGCTGCAAGTGTTCTTCCCAAGTCTTGTTGTAGATGAGGATGTCATCCAGATGCACCACTACAAAATTACTAGTGAAAGGTCACATGATATCTTCCATCATCCTCATAAAAATTGCTGGAACATTTGTCAAACCAAAGGGCATGACCAACCATTGAAAAAGACCTTCTTTTTACTTGAAGGTGATCTTCCATACATATGTTTCTTCTGTTGGGACCTGGTGGTAGCCAGACTTCAGATCAATCTTACTAAAGTATTTGGCCCCAGTGAGATGATTAAGGAGGTCGTTGATTCGGGGAATCGGGTACCGGTTCTAGACTGTGATTTTATTCAGGGCCTGGTAATCAATGCAAAGTCACCAGGTCCTGTCTTTCTTCTACACCATTACGATTGGGCTCCCACAAGGCGATGAGCTGGGATGGATGTGCCCCTTGTGGAGAAGTTCTTGGATCTGACTCTTGATCTCCTCGTTTTTTAACAGAGAGCGGCAATAGACCATCCCATTGGGTAGTAGTGCACCTGGGGTCAGATCGATGGTATGCTTGACCTAGCAGTGCAGAGGTACCTCGATAAGAGAGGAGAAGATATCCGAGTATTCTTCCATGACCTTATCCACTTGCTTCTGTTGTGTGGAGAGATCGGTCGTGGGGGCCCTAGATGTGGCTGCGATCTTTCGCTTACTCTGAGAGCGAATCACGAAGAAGACAAATTTCTCAGTCTGAGAGATGACCTTCCTGCATTGCTTGGTATAGATCAAGGAAATAACACTAGGAGGGACTGCCTCGGGTATCCTATACAATTTCCTGTTCAAAATAATAATAACACTACGAGGCCTAGACTCCATACATCATGACTTTTCCATAAATAAGGTTGGCCCAAAAGAACATTACAAACTTTGAGAGGAGCAACATCATAAAATACCTCGTCCTTGAAGGGATTGATGTCGTACGACAGTCGACATTGTTGGCTGACGCGAAGATCGCTTCCTTGGTAGAGCCATCCAATGGTGTAGGGTTGTGGGTGCAGCGTTGTTGGCAGGGTTAGCTACTTGACAACCTCTACTGAGATTATGTTCTTCTCATTACCGCTATCAACAATGAAGTGTAGTGGGGTGCCTTTTACCCACATCTGCGAATGGAAAAGGCGCTCGCCTTCTTTTGGCTCGTCTGGTTCACTAGGCTAGAGCTTGGTGGTAGAAACAGTGGCATTGGGTTCTACGTCAATGATCTGTCTTCCCCTTTCTGGTTCTGTCTCAGAGTCAAAACCTGCATCTGATTCATAGGCTTTCACTTCGGCTACCAGTGATTGCTTTGAGCGACAATCGTTAGTGTTATGCCAAGGGCTCTTATGGAAGTCACACCACTTCTTGGTATCCTTCGTTGTCTTTCTGGTGTCCTTCTTTTCTTGTGTCTTGGACTGGTTTCCCTGATACTGTCCATCTTTTTTATGTCCTTTGTTCTGTAGTTTGGGGCCACCCTTTCCTAGATTTTGCTGTGCGAGGTTCCTAGGCTCAAATTTTCACATCTTTTGTTTGAGATTTTGCTCAATTTTGACGACATATCGATAGGCCGCTCCCAAGGATAAGATGTCCAAAAACTCCATTTCAGTCTGGATGTATCTATGTAGAGCACCACGAAACTTGAGCACCAAATGGTGCTCTGAATCTTTGATACCCAGCTTGATGCGCAGGGTATGGAAGATATTTGTGAAATCTGGCATTGCTTGGTCTTTTTCTTGCCGCAGTTTGGTGCATTTGGTATACACGTCATCAAAACATCCGACAGGGTAGTATTTTTCCTTAATAGCATCCCTAAAGGATTCCCAGGTGGTTGCGACTGTAAATAATGAGGGTTCCTCTATTTCCTTTTTCTCACAGAAATTTTCCCACCAATCTTTGACATGGGGAGCAACTTTGAGGAGCGCAAAAGTACTTTTTTCTCTATTTGAAAAGTTATGGACAAACAAATACCCTTCTATTAGATTCAACCACTTGTTTACAACATATTCATCTATCTAACCTTCAAATATAGGAATATCGAAGTTGATTTGTACCTTAAAGGGGGCGACACCTCCTCTCGAGGAAGATGCATCTCCTGTTGGTAACCGCCGAAAGATTTTTGTGTGAAACTATCCATCATCGCTTTCCTCTGTTGCGTAAGGGATTCCTCAAGAAACATTTTGAAAGGATCTCCTGTCCCATCATCCTTCTTTTCCCTTTCCACGAGAGGTCTTTTGGGCGTGCAAGAGCTTTTGTCCTCAAGATAAAAAAGCTCGAGACCCAATTCTTTGTACCCTGACCTCGTTGGGGACATGCATTAAGATGACAAGGAGAAGACCGCTCTGATGCCACTGATCCAGATTTTATGAGAAGAATGAAATGAATACAGATTATTAAAATATGCTTAACACAGAGTAATAGAGATACAGTAAAACTGGTTTTCTATTCAATAAGGAAATACGATGAAACTATAAAATGCAGCGGAAAACAGGCTTGCTGGAATGGTGGCATCTTATCTCTGAGAAGAGATGTGACGGTTGATCTCATTCGCAAGAATACGATTACAATGAGGCTCTGAAGGAATTTTTACAATAAATAGGGATGTGAAAAACCCTAGACATCCAAAAACCTAACCCTAGGAGATGAAGCGCCAAAATTCATGTGGGCCCCGTTTGGGTAAGTTAGTACATCAACTTCCTGGGGTCGTAACTTTTGCATACAATATTTGTTTTAGGCACATGATAGACCGTTGGAAAGGCATATCTAACTATGGCGAGCCCTAAAAACACTTTTTAGGGCCTCAAAACAACCCCGTAAGTTAGGGACCCAAAAACTAGGAAAACAAAAAACTGTCAAACTGGAAAACGACCAAAATGAACCAATTGGAATAGGTGGGAGGCCACCGACATCCATCTGGATACATGATCTGGACTAGATCCCACATGAGAAGCAACCCAAAATTAAGAGAGGTTATCCCAATAGGACACCCTAAGACCTTCTCCAAACCTAACTCGTCAAATTACATAACATCTTTAAGCATTTGTCTGGGTTAAAGGGGGGCTTGATGCACATGTTTGGGTAATTTGATTATTGGATGTGATTTATATTTTATGATCCCTGTGACTTATGAACCCCTGGAGGGCATATATGTTGTTGTTGTGAGACTTTTCCTGGTGGATAGGAATACATGAGGGAATGATTCGCTCGGACCTTAATT
Organism: Picea engelmannii; assembly: GCA_009831015.1. Lineage (NCBI taxonomy): Eukaryota > Viridiplantae > Streptophyta > Pinopsida > Pinales > Pinaceae > Picea > Picea engelmannii. The sequence goes on from ML782838.1 coordinate 200,557, forward strand.
AAATCCCACAGATGGATGTTGTAACCCCAGACAGGGGTAAGAAGACATTGAATATTTGCACCAAGAAGAAAGAAGGATGTCACCTTTGGAGGCACCCTAACAGACCTAGTCCTAGGGGTATCTTTCTCTTCCACATGGATGTTGGCCCTTGAAGGCCCAATACGTCACCATCATGACCTTGGACACCATCCAGAGCTAGGGTTTTCATTTTGGAGGCATTTATGAGCCTAGTGACATGTGTGGGCTTCATCTGAGGCCTTTGGAGGCCAAGTGCCATACCTTTTAGGATCATCGTTCCACCTTGGGGCCTCAACGTCACCCTAGAAGGGCATTATTTCAGCCTTGGAGGTGTCTTTAGATGCTAATTAATTTTATTTATGTCAAATTTGAATTTATTTGTAAATTGGCCAGGTCGGCCTTATTTTGACCTAAAATTAATTAAAGGTCAAAGATTTTGTATATATAAACACAGAGTACATTCATTTTTACATCACAACTTCTCATACAAGAGAAGAGGTCTGAAATTGTGAGACACACTCTTGTATAAGGCTAATTTTTGCAAGTTGGATCTATCTTGGAAGTTTTTACGGTGATCTTGCATGGTATTTTCATGATTATTCTTGGTTCAAGTAAGTAAAATCTGCATTTTTTGTCATCTATTGAATGGTTTATGTATGGTTTTATTTTCTCATACAATATTATGAAATTGCATGGTATACTTAATGCTTGAAGTAAGGAACTTAAATTGCTACTTTCTTCCTTTCTATTTGCCAAGCTTTTCGTTGAATTGATCTAGTGATTAGTGAAACCCTAGAGATCTAAATTGCTAGCACTCTAAGGTTTTGACCAAGTTATCTTTGCCTAAGTTTTATCCCATAAGAAGCCTAAGGAGAGAAAGGTGCTAGGGCCTAGAATTTCCTACACCCTAGTATCTTGTTTCTTGAGGTAAATGTATAGGGGGACTTAAGTTACTACTTCTCCTATGAATTCACCCTCTTAGACTTTTGTGAATTATATAAATTGATTTGTAGCCTTTGAAGAAGCCGTCCACTTGAGTCCATAAGCCCTAGAAGGCACTAGTTCTCACCTCTCTCTTTTTGAAGGGTTGATTAAACACTCAAACACTCTTATCCTAAGATTTTTCTAACTATTTCTAACGCTAGTTTATCCTAGATCATTAACTTATTTGTTGTTGTTATAAATGACTACTACAACCATCTAAATGCAACAAATTTTCTCTATAATTGACTTTGAATACTAGATAAACACTTCAGAAGTTGCGTATGACATTTGATTATCATTCTGCCTAGTAAATGCTATCTGTTTACTGCCTTTTCAAGCAATTCTAAGGAGTATTTGTTGCAGTTGTTACATTTTATCAATTGTCATTGTAAAGTTATTAACTACTGCAATTTTATATCATCTAGCACTTATTTTCACTATCCATTGTCTATTGTGGTGTTATTATCATATTTGTACTTGGAATTATTGTATATGCATGTTATATTGTCTTGTTCCATGTAGGTACTTCAAGCACTTCATTAACCTCATATTTTAGACACTAACTTAGTGACTTTGGTAACCAGTGAGAGGGGGGAATATATCTTAACCATAACCCTAATTTTTCATCCCTTTAGGTTATCAGGGACACCTCCCCTAAGGTAGACCTTGCATATCCATAAAAAGTGGGGATTTCCTATTAAGGTGAAAGTGATAGGATATCCTGTTTGTTACGCCAATCTCCCTTACTTGCCTTGGGATTTGGGAAAGTACAAATTGCATAGTAAAATTTTTGTCATCGTTTCCAGGGAACGAGTCAATATTCCTGAAACAACACTTTTTCGATAAGCATGTTCTCAACGCCTTCATTTCACAAATATTACATGGAGACTCCACTGAGGATGATCCTCTCATCCTTTTGATAATATCATGGAGATTGTTTGGTGGCTCCACTGATGACGACCCATAGAGGACGTCAGGGTACACCTTATTATTCTATAGTTCCTATTATCCCCATGGCCCCTCCTAAGTGGCTCCCCGAAGAACTCTTCAACCCTTTGGACTTGGCTAATATCAAATGAGGCTTACATGATCTACCTAAGGATGTCGATTCATGGATACCAAATTTTTCCGGAGAGGATGGGGCTTCTTGAAACACACATTGGACCAAATTTTGTGAAAGCTACAACTTCCATCAGTCTGGGAATGAACATCTTGACATATTCATGAAACTTTTCCTTGCCTCACTTACCAGATATGATAGGAAATGGAGAACTAACCTCCCAAGCAAGAGCCTCACAACCTGTGAAGGTTTAGAACAAGTTTTCTTGCAAAGGTGGGGTGTGATGGAAGATATGGCCTCCCTTTACTCACAATATATCAAGATTTGCAAACAAGACGATGAGACTGTTAGGGAATTTAGTGATAGGTTTAATGACTTGCTTGGTCGAATTGATTCTTATTTTCAACCAAAGAGCGTTATTCGTGGACAATACCTCAATTGTTTTGAAGGAAACTTCCAATCCCTCCTCAAGAATTGATTCCCAACAAACCTTAAGGAGGCACAAGATGGTGCTTGCTGGATTGAAGAAAATATCAAACGGTGTGATCCCATTCCCCAGGACCAATATGATGTCCTATGGTTCAATGAGGAGGATGTTGAGGAAGAAGAACATGATTTCCCAGAGATACTAGAGGTAAATGATGAGAATAAGTTATACATTCCCCCTAAAGGGACTGGTACTTGGAAGAATGGGTTCTCAAATATGAAAGACGCCTTAATTGTTTCAAAATGACATGAACCCTCTAAGGATATAGGTACCTCTGAAGAAAACACTAAGTTGGAAAGGGAACTCTCACAATCCCAAAATCCTCCTTCTATGAGACTTCCTCAAAATACTATTCAGACAATAAAACCTCATGCTCCAAAAGAACAAATTTGTCCAAACACCTTGGATCTACAAAATGTTGCAAGGTGAGAAGATGATCTTAAGTCCTTATCATGCAAGGAATCCCATTTTGAATGTGATCACACGAAGGTTACTCATGATAAACCTAATTATGTAAATTCCATCTTTACTTTGTTTCCCTAAGAGTGCCTCAATATCACGCCAAAGCAAATACAAAAAAATCAATACATGAGGAAGCCTAGGATTGAGTGCTTGAGCCAAACAAGTGAGGACTCAAGGGTGAAGCTTGGAGAGCCCCAGGTGTCTGCTAGGGATGTACCCCAACCTTTCCAAAAACATAGCAATGATAGTACCAACCTAAGCACTAGTATGGCCTATATCTTAGAAAAGGTCAAAAGGATTCATGGAATGTTGGAAATCCATTCGTTGACAAAACGAATTCGAAGAAACTTCCACACTATTACAAACTAATCATTTTGAGCAAAATGAACAAACACCCTTTCTCACTTCCTTGCTAATATATGACCTATTTCTTCACAAATTCATGCTTGACTCTGAGTCATCTGTCAATATGATGAGTTTGAAGGTTATGAACCAATTAGGGTTGGAAGTTACATGGCCTTATGCCAATGTTTGTAGATTTGAGTCAAAGAGCATCAAGGTATATGGATTGATGGAAGGTCTTGAATTCCACCTTGATGACTACCCTGATTTCCCCATCATAATGGAAGTCATTGTTGTTGATATACCTGACACTTGGGGAATGGTATTATCTAGGGAATGGAGTGCTACTTTAGGCAGAAGTTTGCATATGGACTTGTCCTACGCAACTATCCCCGTCAGGGACCAAGATTGTATCACTTTACATAACAAGCCAATGAGGATGGAACACATTGAAAGGTGTAATCATGGACATAGTAACTACAACTTCGTAGATCTATGCTTATTTCAAGACTAGACCACTCTTCCCTAGGTGGAAGAAGACAATATTAATGAGATAACATGGACCAAGGGAAAGGGTGACCAAAATCCTCTTTGCAATCACAAGGACAACATTACACAAGGTAATGACGAGATGTTACATTTGCATGAAAAATACATAAGGGATAGTGCTTTTGTTATGGAACAAGAGAGAGATACAAGTTGGGTTGATTATCCTGATGATGCCTCTAACCTCTCTGAAGAATGGGATGACCATTCTTCTACACAAGAGGATGAAATTGATGATTTGATAAGGTTTATAGGGAAATGAGTTGGCTTCGTCAAATGGAAGGGGAATGATGAAATTTTTTTGACTGAGCGAAACCAAGAAGATGTACTTACTACCAAACCCCACCCCCCTCCCTCAACACAATACACCAGAATACAAGAAGCAGTTGATTCCGAAGGAGGGGACTACATGAAAGGAGATTTGGTTTTAGAGTGGGATACAAAGATGGGGTAACTAACAACATTAAGGGATGCACAAAGTTTTGTCTTGGACCCTTCAAGATCAGAATGAAGCGAGTCAATGATTCCTACTACTTGTCCATGATCGAAGGGAGGAAACGTCCATTACCAGTCAGTGGATGCCTCCTCAAACCCCATCATGGGGCAAAGACTCGACTTCATTGGTAAGTATAAGTGAGTTAGGATAGGTAGGAATTTTTCATCCATTGTATATACCATTGCATATCATGTTAGCATAGTTATAGTTGCATTTGCATATTATTTTGTCTTTCTTGTATATATGTATGCTCATAATCATATGTTAGATTAGAGATGCTCTTTATTTTATTATATCATATATGAACAAGGGGTGATATCACCACCCTAAGGATTACTAATATCCTTTGTTGAGATTTAGCAAGAACAAGTCATACCAGATATATTGAGGTTCTCATGTGCTCTACGGTGAGCGAATGTCCTCGAGTTGGAGCCAGATGTTATACCCTACCCTAGGTATAACTAAGGAGATCATGTCTCGAGGCCCATATGTCCTAGAAATGGAGTATCGAGAGCCGGACAACTTGAGCATGGCCCTAGAGGGCCCCTCTTTCATTCAATGCAGTCCATTTATCAACATAAACAATATCCACCCCACCATCCTGGTCCTGAAGTAACAATAAGTCTTGCTCCATGAGGTAATGAGTCTGGGTATCATGGTATGTATCACTCTAATTTTTGAAGCACTTGAATATGTTGCATTGAATCCTTCTTAATTTCATGATGTTTGCTTGGAAATTATGCTCTTTTCCTCATTCATACCTGGAAGGGTGACATGGTGCCCTAGTGATCCGAAATCGGATTTAGAAGCCTGTCAGGGCTTGAAAAATGCTCAAAAATGAAAGTGCTTAGAATCTGACGAAACCTGTACCATTGCGTCCGTCTCGTCTTCCTAATTCCGATGGTATATTTACTTTGTCAAACGGAGTCCATATGAAGAAGATATCGCATTCTGTCTGAAAAGTCAAACAGGCAAAAAAATTTGCTGACTGTGCAGTCTGTATAGTCGTATGGATGCTGACGTGGCATGTCCGTACGATGACACATGGCAGGTCCGTACAGGACACATGGAAGCACCAGGAGACGACATGTGGTAGGTCCGTACAGGACACATGGCATCCTCAGGCAGTGACACGTGTCAGGCAGATTTGGTGTTTTTGGTGTACGGATGGACCAGTCCTGAGGTGACACATGTCACCAATGAAAGGGTGACATGTGGCACGGGATGATGTCAGCAGCTTACGTGTCAGATGACTGGGCAGTACGGCAAGTGACGTGGCAAGGTATGGAAGCTGACGCGAAAAAGTGACGTGGCAGATGACATGGGCGAATCGTCAAGCGATACGTGGCACTGTTTGAGCGAATGGTTGGGTGCCACGTGGCCCAATCAGCAGCTGCCACATGGCACCCCAGTATTTGTCAATTTGGTTTTTGGTTTCAAATTTTTTTTGGGTTGACCAGATTCGAACCGACGACCTCCTCCACACTTAAAGCTTTCGCAAAGCTCCGTTAACCGTTCGACCACCGTGTATTACTTGTAATGTAATCGGGTTTCAATTTATTTGAATTTGGTTTTTGCACCGTTTGGCGGGAGGTCGGGCCGGGGCTTGGCCTCGACCCGCAGTTTAATTATGTAACCGTGTGACCGTGTATTTATGGCGGGGTTTTAAATGTTATTCCGCGGTTCCATTGTATAGCCATGTAACCACCATTTGTTTGC
>ML782838.1:206706-218974 GCA_009831015.1 Picea engelmannii
CAGTAAAGGGGTGGCCCGCACGTAGCCCAAGGGCTAGCGCGTGGCCACATGAAACGAATGTGACCATGCCAAAGGTGCGCACGCCAGCGAAGGGGGCTAGCACCCGATTTAACTACAATATAGTTATAAAGTGGGTTTATAACCAACTTTTTGGTTATTAAATGTAATTAAACTCATTTTTAATGTAATTGGGAGTTATTGGGTGGTTTTTGAGCCTAACTACTTGGAGGAAGTTGGAGATGGGGAACTACCTTCCCAACTATTTAACCAAGGCCATTTTGAGGCCATGGGGACAACTTTTGGGGCATTTAGAGCAGAATGATGTGAGGAGAAGCCAAGCCAAAGCCAGTTTGAGGCAGAGGAGTTGTTGAGGAGGAGACGCTGTCGAACCATTTCTGAGAGCTCCGGACGTCCGTTTTGCGTGCTGTTTTTTGTGCATGGTTCTGGAGATCTGGGAGAACATGACCAGATCAGTCTTGTAGCCATTTGGCATTGTAGTGATGTACTTTTGAGCTTTCTAACAGAAATAGAGAAGCCTCCCTCACAGAGAAAAGGCTCGGAGACATAGGCAAAGTTGTGTCGAACTCCGTTATCAATTTGCATGTTATGGTTTGCTATCTTTTATTGCATTTCAGATCTGCATATATGTATATGGCTGTATAATTCCTCTCCTTCCCTTATTCTTCACTAAGTTTCCTAAATGGTTAATTAATGCATGCAAATTAAAACTCAACCATAAGTCATTCGAAAAATCCTGACGGATCAAGTCCCTAGTAAGTTGATCTTCCTTTAGGATGGGTTGTCAATGGGTGGGTCTGTGAAAGTTCATCATCCATTCCCTCCATACTTACCACTTTCCATATTTATTCCTCTCATCTCCCCTACCTTTGTTTGGGCATTGGGATTGGCTAAACTAGGAAGGGTTGTACCTTACCTCGTGGGAAGAAGGGGCTAAAAGCATAGAGGGTAAAAGTAGATGGAAAGAGTTAAAAGCCAATATTGAAACCTTTGAGATGATTCTCCCAGGGATCCCCGAGAAAGCAGTGGAAATCTTCTTGGTAAGAAAAGGGGACCCATAAGATACATAAACACTCAAGGTACTAGTTGATGGATAGGAGGTCTCATCACGAGCTGGCCTATTATGACCATGGTCATGTAGCAGTATGACACTACCACCTATCTGGTCACCAAACCAGGGTAGTGGCTCTTGGTGGCATAGACAAGATAAAGTGGGTCTCATCACGAGCCAACCTTCTCATATCCATGAAATGTTTTTGGATAGCGCTATCACCTCTGGTCATCAATCCAAGACAATGGTCCTCAACTATTCCCTTGAGGCACAAAAGAAAAATATAACAAGAAATAAAGGTAAGAGTAAAAGGAAATGAATGGGCTAGGAAACAATAGCATTTATGACAAGGTGCATCTCTCCCTCTACAAAGGCACCCACATGTAAGATTTTACATTTTCCTGTTATCACATGCACCCTATGCCCAAACACTTACCACATGCCACCTCATACACTTACATGATCTGGACTATATCCCACCTAGGAAACACCCCAAACTTAAGAGAGGTTATCCCAATAGGACGCCATGAGACCTTCTCCAAACCTAACTTTTCAAATTGCATAACGTCTTTGAGAATTTGTCTGGGTTAAAGGAGGGTTTGATGAACATGTTTGGGTAATTTGATTATTGGATGTGATTTACATGTTATGATCCCCGTGACTTATGAACACTTAGAGGGCGTACTTGTTGTTGCTGCAGGACTTTGCTCGGTGGACATGCACACATGAGGGAATGATTATCTTGGACCTTCATGGGGGGATTAAAACCCACAGATGGATGTTGTAACCCCAGCCAGGGGTAAGAAGACATTGAATATTTTGACCATGAAGAAAGAAGGATGTCGCCTTTGGAGGCACCCTGACACACCTAGACCCAGGGGGATCTTGCTCTTCTACATGGACATTGGCCCTTGAAGGCCCAGGACGTGACCATCATGACCCTGGATGTCATCCAGATATAGTTTTCTCATTTTGGAGGCATTTATGATTCTAGTGGCATGTGTGGGCCTTTGGAGGCCAAGCGCCCTACCTTTTAGGCTCAACGTTCCACCTTTCGGACCCCAACGTCACCCTAGGAGGGCATGACGTCACCCTTGGAGGTGTCTTTAGATGCTAATTAATTTTATTTATATCAAATTTGAATTTGTTTGTAAATTGGCTAGGTCAACCTTATTTTGACTTAAAATTAATTAAAGGTCAAAGATTTTGTATAAATAAACATAAAGTACATTCATGTTTACATCACAAATTCTCATACAAGAGGAGAGGTCTGAAATTTGTTCCATAGTAAGGGCTATTGGCTGAAATTGTGAGGCACACTCTTGTATAAGGCTAATTTTTTCAAGTTGGATCAATCTTGGAAGTTTTTATGGTGATCTTGCATGGTATTTTCATGATTATTCTTAGTGCAAGTAAGTAAAATCTGCACTTTTTGTCATCTATTGAATGGTTTATGTATGGTTTTATTTTCTCATACAAGATTATGAAATTGCATGGCGTACTTAATGCATGAAGTAAGGAACTTAAATTGCAACTTTCTTACTTTCTATTGCCAAGCTTTTCATTGAATTGATCTAGTGACTAGTGAAACCCTAGAGCACTAAATTGCTAGCACTCTAAGGTTTTGACCTAATTATATTTGCCTAAGTTTTATCCCATAAGAATCCTAAGGAGAGTAAGGTGTTAGGGCCTAGAATTGCCTACACCCTAGTATCTTGTTTCTTGAGGTAAATGCATAGGAGCACTAGTTCTCAAAATTGCATACACCCTACACCATTGAATGGCTTCGCCAAGGGCTAGATCTTTGCATCAACCAACAATGTCATTTTCCCTACAACATAAATCCCTTCAAAGACGATGTATTATGTGATATTGCTCCCCTTGAAGTTTGTGATGTTCGTTTAGGCGAGCCATATTTGTGGAAGCAACATGTTGTGTATGAGTATAGACCTTGCAATGTTATTATTACTTTGGGTAGACAATTGTAAAAGATACCAGAGGTAACACTGCCTACTACTATTTCTTTAATCTTTGATAAGAAATGCAATAAGGTCATTTCACACACTGAAAATTTCATCTTCTTTGTGATCCATGCTCGCAGTAAGCACAAGGTTGTCGCAACATCCATGACCTCTACACAGAGCCTCTCTTTGCAGTAGAAGAAAGTGGGTGGGATCGTGGAAGAGTACAGAGACATCTTCTCCTCACCCATCGGGGTACCGACGCACTGCCAAGTCTAGCATTCCATTTATCTAACCCACGGTGCACCGTTGCTTAATGGAATAGTATATCATCGCTCGCTGATGGAAAATGACGAAATCAAGCACCAGATCCAAGAGATGTGTCAAAATGGGCACATCCGACCCAACTCCTCCCTTTGCAAAAGCCCGATTGTGCTGGTGCAAAAGAAAGATGGGACCTGACGGCTCTGCATTGATTACAGAGCATTAAAAAATATGACAGTCAGGAAACGGTACCCAATTCCCCGAATTGATGACCTTCTTGACCAACTCAAGGGGGAAAATTTCTTCAGCAAGATTGACCTAAAGTTTGGCTACCAACAGGTTCCCATCGAACCAACTGATGTATGGAATACAACTTTCAAATCTAAAGAAGGTCTCTTTGAATGGTTGGTCATGCCCTTTGGCTTAACAAATGCACCAACAACTTTCTTGAGATTAATGGATGATGTATTGATACCCTTCACCAACTATTTTGTGGTGGTATATCTGGATGACATCCTCATCTTCAGCAGAACTTGGGAGGAGCACATGTAGCATATTCAACAGGTTTTGGGCACTATGTGGCAGCACAAGCTATATGCCAACTTGGAAAAATGCTCCTTGGGCATGAACAAGGTCCAATACTTGGGCTATATTGTTGATGAGCATGGGGTACATGTGGATCCAGCTAAGATCCAAGTCATTCGTGACTGGCCAACCCCAACCACACTAACCGAGATTTGAAGCTTCTTGGGACTTGACAACTTCTACCGAAGGTTCGTGTTGGGATTCTCCCATATTGCATGGGCCCTCATCCAAGTAACTAAGGGCAGTGGCAAGGAAAATTTTGCATGAGGGAAAGAACAACAACAAGCATTTGATGATTTGAAGCATCGCTTGTGCTCAGCTCCAGTACTCTCCTTACCTGATTTGCAACAACCATTTGAGATTGAGATCGTTGCCTCCGACTATGCTGTAGCCACAGTTCTCACTTAGCACAGTCATCCAATAGCATACCATAGTGAGACACTCTCATATATTGTTCGGAAATACCCTATCTATGACAAAGAAATGTATTCCATTGTGAAAGCTTGTCGTCAATGGAAACATTACATTCTGGGAAAGGAGACAATCATCCACACTTATCACAAGCCTATGCAGTTCATACAAACACAGGGGAAGTTGCAAAACGACCACCATCAAAAGTGGTTGTTGGCATCAGGCCGATGTGGAAAGAAGGAGGATCATGGGAAAGAAAGCATGCAGGAAACATAAGTGACAACTGGCAAAAGATTAGCACACGCGAATGCAAGAAAGCATGCACAGAGGAAAGCAACAACTGGAGGAAGAACAACACATGCATGAGAGAACAACCTATCATAAGAAGGGTTAGGGTTTTGGTAATTTTCCGTAAGTGGCTGAAGAGCTCAAAATGTATAGATATCGATATGAAAGTATCAGATAGGTTGGATATTATTAGTTATTGTTGTCATTGTTGAATTTATGTTAGTTTTTCTGAGTATCGTTGTTGATGGTACGTGAAGGGTTTTGAATTGTATGAACTGAGTTTTATAAGTTATTGAGAAAGAATAGATATGAGGAAAGGTATATCTGAGGATTAGATCGCAGTTTGTAGATCCTTGTGCGATCTAGTTCGCCTCATAAACATCTTACCCACTTTTGCGGAGAATTGTAAGCGTGCGGCGCGAGGAAATCAAGAACTACTATAATAAAAGATCCAAGAGCCAAATCTTTGTGGACATAGCCCAGGAGGGGTGAACCATGGTAATATCTATGTAATGTGTTGAATGTTTTCATATATTTACCTTCTTTCAGCAGTAGATGATTATGATTGACGAATAACCAAATGCATTATGAGAATCTGTTTATATTTTGTGTTATATTCATGCGATTCTTAGGAACAAGTAGATTACTGTAACAACTCGTGGAAAAGGGCCTCAATCAAGAAACCCTTTATCCCCTACTCTGTCCTAGACTATAAACACCTGAGTCTTACAGTCACCCATCTTTAGCTATCTCGGGTGAGACTGCGCAGTACCTTTTGGCCACTGCGTTGCCTTCTGGTTTACCAAGAGGGCTGGTAGTTAGAGGCTTTGTTGGAACCTTAATGACATGAATTCTGTGTCGATTAAAAACCAAAAAATGGTTTCGTTTCCACCTTAAGAGGAACAAGATAGGATTGAGTAGATAAGATAGAGTGGAAAGGAGCCATCAAAGAAGCAATGAACCGTTAGATGGGAATGTGTAGACCTTGGAACCCCACGAGAGAAGAAATCGAGGGTTGGTTGCTAACGAAAGAGATAGAATTTGCACACAAGTACAATAGAAACCCTAGAATCACACCACACAGATACTTGGATAAATACGTGTTTATGGATTTACACGAAATATTTTTTTGTGATTTTCTGCATCTGCTATAGGAGTGGATATTAAGGTTAACGAATAATCACCCGATGAACCGTATTTGACAGCTAGATTGGACTCTAGTACAAATTCATTAGCTGTAGCAGGTGAACAACAAATTCACCCTCGTAGTAGAATTTTGGCTTGACATTATTATAGTAGGATTCATCACAGAGTTCACGGTAGACACAACAAAGTCATACAGCGGAGCCAAGCAAGAATTTCTATGAGGACCCAGAGGAAGGTATATTCGATCCTTGTATACTTCTATCAAGATATTGGTATATAAAAAAGGGGTAATGACAATGGAATCAGACACTTAGACTTCCCTGCAAGCATGGGGGAAGGGGCAAAGCACTGACAGAAAGAGGAGGATAGAAGGAGGGCAGGATAAAGAGAAGAAGGAAGCAGAACCCTTGGACCTGATCTCGATGGAAGATGACCAGCTCAAGTGGATCTTGGCGTCATCAGGAATGACGCGTAGTGGAGAACCCTACCAATATAAGCTAAACACAAAGAAGAGAGTCGTAGCTGAGAGGGAGGTCTTGGAAAGTGATGAGGAAGAGGTAGAGGATCTCCGGGCTATGGAGCAGATTGAGGAAATCCTACGCGCCACCTATGAGAGGAAGACAAGAGGCCCAAGAATGGGAGGAGAAGATAGCTACCCCTTTGATATAAATGTCAGTGTGGAACCCATAAACCCATGTGCGACCAATACACCACAAAACACCACCATTTAGGCAACCAAAGTTCGGAGGAAGTCCGATAGAAAGAAGCGCATCTACAAAAGGAACGACAACTGGAGGAGCCAGTTCATGTAATCTTAGTCAAGTATCCACACCGCACAGAGGAGGCAGTAGGTCAGTACTTAGAATGGCAGGACATGACCCTACTATCAAATTACCAAAGTTTTGAGGAGAAGCAACAGACGACCTTGAGAAGCATATATTCATTTGCGCCAAGATCTGGGAAGCGAAGCAGATCACTGATGACAACACCAAACTCACGCATCTAGTTATCATGCTAAGGGACCACGCACTAGACTGGTACATGAGTCTAGACACGAACAGTGCTCCTGGGACAACAAGGACACTAGATGACATTAAGAAACTACTAATTAATGAGTTCCAGAATCCGAGCTGAGAGGATCAATATATGAACGAGATGATCGAGATAAGACAAAAGATAGGAGAATTGGTATGGGAGATTGATCAAAGATTAAAGCTATTAAAAGGGAAGTTAAAATATCTTATGATCGAGATGCAACATCGGCACCTGTTTGTCAACTCACTAGTCCCACACTTGAAATATCCACTATGACAATAGAAGTTTCAGACACAAGCAGAGGCTCTGTAGGAAGCCTTGGAATTGGAAGAAAATCAGTACCAACAGACAGAGCCGACTATCAAAGAATTGAAAGAGGATCTAAAGAACTTAACATTTCAGCTGAACAAGAATAAGAACAAGGACAAACGAGAAGTCGTTTGGTGTACCACATGCAGGACATAAGGACACCACAAAAATGAATGTCCGACGTTCGCGCAGTATATGGTAACAAGGCGGCCGAACCCGCTACCATAGGGGGGATTATGGTGCGAAATATGAAAAAAACCATGTCACAACCCTTACCATTGCACGATGATGCAGAAATACCAAACAGTCCCAACGAACTCATACTACACATTTTGCAGGTCAGTCGGCCACGACGACAAAGACTATAGAACTATGGAGTTGATGCGGGAAAGGACCTCAGACGCATACATGGTACAGGCATAAATGATGACTGGGCAGGCAACACCACAGTTCACTCAAGCCCCAACACCATACAACACTGTGCAGTAGAAGTATAATATTACACAACAACCTTATAATAACGCACAACCACAGTACAACCCAGCACAACCCCAGTACAATACCACGTAGTATAATCAGGGACCACAATATAACACACCACGAGGGGACTACGTAGCCTATAGAGGAGAAAGATGAGCCAAAGGAGGTTTCAGACGTGGGAGAGGACCAGTCAGATGTCACAATTTCCAGCAACCAGGACATTATGTACAGGAATGCCCACTACCACCAACGACCTGTATGTATTGTCACGCTTCAGACCACGATACAGAGGAATGTCCAACACTACTCGTAAATATCTAGGAAAAAAGGAACCAAAATAACCAGAACGTTCAGTGGATTTTCACTGAAGCAAGAGTTGACAGACAGAACATCAACATAGTCACTCAGGGAGGAACGAAAATAGGAAACGATGCAGCTTGACAGGACCTCGCATAGAACCAATGGGTAAAGAATAACCCTGATCCCAAGAAGTAGTTCGACGTGCAAAAGGAAAAGGAGACCTTTACAGAAGCCCGACAAGAATTCCAGAAGGAGGATATAGTGTTGACTGTGCAGCAGAACAAGGAAGCTCTGGAATATGACATGCCACCATCACTGGACCACACCAACATAATACAACCTAAAGAACAAGTAAGTACTATCAAAGACTTTTTGCAATCATGCATCAAAATTTTAAGTGATCCTTCATCTATTAAAGTATTGCAAAATAACCTAGAGAAATGTAGCAACGAGGATGGACATAAGCCATAACCGAAAACTGTCAACCACTTACACACAAGAAGAAGAACAAGTAGAGAATTTAGACTCAATGCTAACATTGGGGATTTCAACATGGGAGATATTATATTAGATCTAGGATCTGAGGTGAACATACTACCAAAAACCACATGGAAATGCATGGGAGAACCTACATTGGGATACTCAACTGTTCAATTAAAGCTAGCAAATCAACATAGAGTCCTACCAATAGGTAGACCGAAAGGAGTAACCGTATATATGGATGGTGTGAACACTAAGGCAAACTTTGAAGTCATTGAACTAGTAAACGACACAACATCTTACCCAGCGCTACTTGGTCTGGATTGGGCGTTCGACAACCAAGCCATAATTAACTTGAAAACCAGAAAAATGACATTTGAGTTGGGAGACTACAGGGTTATAGCCCCGCTCGACCCATCAAAAAGTGAGAGGTTCGTAGAACCCACTTGCCTGGATCTAGACGAAATCGACCAGTTGTACAAAACAACTACGCGCGATGTGGATTATATAAAGAAAAATGCAGACAAGGTACTCAGTTGGCAGAGCATTACTTCATGCACGACAGACTCAGACATTGGGTTAGATAACTGGCAGCAAAGATTACACGAAGTATCCACAAGAAGATGTGCAAGAATAGACCGTGCAGTAAGATGGCTTGGCACAAAAATCAGAGAACCGCCCAGTTTTCACGAACTAAATGACCTGGAAACTTTCTTGACACAATATGAAGATGAAGTATTAAAGAACCAGAGACTATTAGCACTAGATTTAGCACCAAAGGCTACACCCGCAAGATGGTGGGGTGTGCACAAAGAGAATATCATAGATTGGTACCAATGCAAACGATTACTGTGCATAAGGTTCGACACACAACATATATGGAACAATCAACAAAAATATGATGGACTAGGAATGCCGATAGAACACTTGGAAGCATGTAAAACACTATGGAAAATGACACTACCAGAAGAATGGTCTCACCACTTCATTCATACTTTAGAAGGCATACTAGTGAATTAGTATATAGACCAGGAAATGCGAAAAGGAACCCAGACATGGGCAACACTCCAACAAAACTTTACAGTCACTTTCTCATTCGAGCATGAGAACCCCAACATAGACACAACCCTGAAAGGGATCAGAGATTTCATATTCATTACAGATTCAGAAGTGGAAGCTATCATAGAGGTACAACAGCGGAATAAGCAGACAGTCAAGGAACTGTTGTCATGCTACCATATACAGGAAGAAGCACTGGATGAAGATGATCCGCATGATATTCAAATTGAAGAAGTCGAAGGTGAGAGAGAGGTAGAAGGACCATCCTTAGAATTAGAGGTCATCTCTGCGCCCATAAAGATCAAGAGGGTTAACATAGGGACCGACGAGCAACCCAAAATGGCCAATATTGGAGACTATTGGGATGAACAAACACTAGAAAGCATCACAGAATTGTTGCACGAATACAACAACCTTTATCCCATGACCTTTACAGAGATGAAAGGAATAGCCAAAGAATTAGGAGAAATGAAGATACCACTCAAACCTGATGCAAGACCCATTAAACCATGACCGTATAGACTAAACGCCATCTACAAACATAAAGTTAAAGATGAGATCGATAGGATGCTCGAGGTCGGAATCATCGAACCTGTTATCACTCCAGGAAACTACTTAGGGTTGTAATCTAAGTATGCCTGGTAACTTAACAGATGAATTGTTTTCAGTAGGTGGATCAATGGGATACTAAGATAGTGCAATGAAGAGATTATTTATCAGAATAACTTAATGAACCAGTGCTTTTAGAAACTGTAAATCAGAGGCCAGATAACGAGAGAGGTGTGAAGAATATAGCTTAGACAACCAAATACATTGGAATGCAGGGTTTATAATACCAAATACATAAATAATGCAGGGTCACACTAAGCAATGAGAAGTTCCTCCATTCAAATCATGAGCATAAGATGAACTAATTTAAACAGAGTATAGAAATAAGATGGATGAAAATCTGATTACAGTATCAAAAGAAAACTGTGATTTTTTGTATTAAGATAAGTAATCAAAACATAGACTCCAATTTCTCCAGAATCGAACCATTGTTTGATTTCAAAATAGGCATTTATAGCCTTTACAATACAGTTGCACAGATCCTAAAAACATGGATCTGTTATTAAATAAAAACAGTCCTATTTTACTTAAACAGCTATAACCATAAAGTCTTCAATAACAGAAAATAGTATTCGAACTGTCTTCATCATGCAAAAATCCTTCATCTGCTTTCTCCAGCTTCCAGCTCCTGCGAGGTAGTGAGGTAGCGTGACACCTGTGTGTGATTGTTTCATTCCTCCAATACTCATGGCTGAGTTTTAGGATATGGCCTTGAAAGTGTATCCAAAAATTCCTCGGATGCTTAGATTTTGAACCATTTTGCATGCCATTTAATGATGCATGACACGTTGGCATGTCCTCCAAACGAGTTTGAAACAAACTGTAGTGATCTCATCCACAAAACCTGGCTACAGAAATTTCAACAGCACGACCGTTTGAAAATTCCACGGGTTAGCTGTTGAAAGCTAGCGCTTTCCACAGCTAACGGGTAGCGAAAAAGTAACCGGGTGCTGTTGAAAGTCGCGATATGCACAAAAAGGAGCTTTTTCGCCTTCAAAATTTATTTCTAACTGAAATTAACTGGCAGCTAACCTTTCACCTTGCATGTTGACCACCACCTGAGCTAAGACTTGCAGGTCTGGATGGGACCTTTGCTTCAGCTTTCGTTTCAACCCTTTGATTCGTTGTTTGAGGTGTCGAGCAAGCAACTTTAGTCTGCTGCAGCTGTTGACGAGTCTTTCCTTCTTCCTTTTCTCCTTAACGCTCTGCTTGGATAACCTTTCGAATGCTGCATTCGTTTGAGCAAAGTTGTCAGACAACCTTTTATATATTTCTTTTATCACTCGCTCCAGGACTTCCTGTTGAGCAATCACCTCCTTGAGGTGTTTGATTTTCTGAGCTTTATTTGGCCTAGGTTTCTTTGACGATTCTCCTTGCTCTGTTTTACTGAATGTGTCATAATTTGAGCGCATTCTGCAGACTGTTCAGAGCTCTTGATAGCCTGGGATTGATCCTTTTGATCAGACTCTGAATCTGTTTAGGGTAGATTTAAAATGCTTTTCCCTATGCACTGTTGTGTAGGGTGGCATGAGTCCTGCTGTACAATTGGCTCTGTACTCTGCTCGAATTTTAATTTCCTCTTTGAACTGTGAGGTTTTATCCTTGATATCTCATCTTCTGAAGGTGCTGCTATGGCCCTTCTTCTCTTTATGCTGCTTTGAGGAGAGACTTTCTTCTTTGACCCTGTCATCTGTTCGATTGCAGTTTGGTTTTGAGTCTCAAATCCTTCCCAAAACAAGAAGTGTTCCCAACTTCTCCCTTGTAACTTTAGCTCTTGCAGAATAATGAGTTTTATTAGTCCCAGATGACAGAGAGTCGTCTTAATGCTTGAAGGTCGAGCTCTGATTCTATTGCAAACTTTAATTARACTGTGGTATAGAAAGTAAGGTAGATTGATTGGAGTTCTGCCTGAAAAATGGTCCATCAATTTAAAATGATACATCATTAGCTTGTCGTATCTACCTTCAGATGTGATATATAACTGAATACCTTTGAATAAAAGTTGCCATTCTTCGTCCAGGTATGAGATCAGCATTCCTTTAGCCCAGGCTTTATGTTTGTATCCATCTTTCAGATAGAATTTGAAATCCTGCTTTTTCAGAGCCGTGGTTTTGAACCATTTTTGCCCAGTCAGAGGTAACCCTGTAGCTTCTGCAATAAACTTCTCATCGACTTTGATTTCGACAGAACCCACCCGAGCTTTGTTACCATCGAATGACATTGCAAAGGCCTCAGCTGTGGCTTGATGATACCCACTCTGCAATCTGTTCAC
>ML782838.1:229288-246327 GCA_009831015.1 Picea engelmannii
TATCCATCTTTCAGATAGAATTTGAAATCCTGCTTTTTCAGAGCCGTGGTTTTGAACCATTTTTGCCCGGTCAGAGGTAACCCTGTAGCTTCTGCAATAAACTTCTCATCGACTTTGATTTCGACAGAACCCACCCGAGCTTTATTACCATCGAATGACATTGCAAAGGCCTCAGCTGTGGCTTGATGATACCCACTCTGCAATCTGTTCACGAACTCCATGCAACCTGCGTTTGCAAAACATCTTTGAACCCCGGGATGCGATTCCAGAAAACATAAATCGCTGAGTTCTCGTTTTAACARRAATCCACCACGTTTCTTCATCRTTTTATAACTCTGTCACTCGGCCGCTGTGATTTCTGCAAATTTTTGGTCGAACCCTTGTCCTGTGCTGCTGAAAGCAGTCTCGGCTTCTCCTCTGTGTTGGGTGAAATACAAACCTTGGGTGTACTCTGGAAATAACCTGTGAAATACCGAATTTACCTGATTTGATGGTGTCAGACCCTCTGAACCTCATCTGTACCTGCGTCGTCGGACATGAACTTGCCATTTCTGGTGTGATCATAGTTGCGCGTCGGTTCTGGAAAGATTTCAAATTTCTGTCATATCCTATCATACGAGCTTGAACTACCATGATTGCTTGCTTCCACCAGCGCATGTCTCAGATCTTGTTGTGACGTGGGGTGATCACTTCATTATTTCATGCATGCGTGGATAATGAGCACGTGAACCGTGTTTTATGCAGCTACGACGTTTGGAGAATATCCCTGTCATCAGGCTCGCTTACTACTTTCCACAGCACGCGAACCCTTCGGAAACCCCTGTTAGTTGCGGAAAGTGAATACTTTCCACAGTGCACCCTTTGATATGAAAACTCACTTTAGCTGCGGAAAGCAAAACCTCGTGCCACATCATTTAAAAATATTTCTTAGTGCGAAAGCAAGTATTCTCCGTATCGTGCCACGTGCAAACTGTCTGTTGAGCTTCTCGCGCGTCGTTACTTTCCACAGCACCTTGAACTGATGAAATAACGCCTTTATCTGTTGAAAGCTATCGCTTTCCACGGCTAACGATGGGCCTTTTTACATAATGTTAGCTGTTGAAAGTAAACAGTCACATTTTCGAAATAGAAGACTTTATTTTCAATTATTTCCTAAGACACACCAAAAACCAAAATTTTTATGAACTGAAAAAAACTCAAAAATGACTTGAAGCTACTACTGAAAGCTATGATATCCACCCAAAACTCGGCCAAAAGGACGGTTTCGTTTTGGGAGTTAACAGAACCAGTCAAAGAATCAGAATGGATAAGCCTGATGGTAGTACAGGAAAATAAACATGGAAGAGGGATCAGGATATGCATCGACTTGAGAAAGTTGAACGATGCCTACTTACACGACCCATTCCCCACACCATTCACGGATGAAGTGCTTGATAACATAGGAGGAAACGAAGCCTATTCATTCACAGATGGATTCCCAAGATATCATCAGATTAAGATAGCACAAGAGGATAGACACAAGACCACATTTGCGATAGAATGGGGGTCTTATCAGTACATAGTCATGCCGTTCGGATTGAAGAATGCACCTGCGATATTCTTCAGATTGGTCATCGTAGCATTTAAGGAATTCATCCACCAATTTCTCGAAGTATACCTCGATGATTGGACAATTTATAGCCTGTTAAAAAACCATGTGAAAGTTTTATGCCTGATGTTAGAATGATGCAGACAGTGCTAGATATCATTGAATATCAAGAAATCCATATTTGCAACACCATTTGGGATACTAATAGGACACATAGTATGCAAACATGGCTTAATAGTGGATCCGACCAAAATTGCAGTCATTGTTAACCTACCAGCACCAAAAATAGTCCGCCAACTAAGAGCAACGTTAGGACATACGGGGTATTACAGGAAATTCATCAAAGGCTAAGCGCAGATTACAACGCCTATGGAAAAACTGTTAAGGAAGGAAACTGAGTACCAATGGAACGACGAGTGCCAACACGGTCTGGATAATTTGAAGGAAAAGATGGTTACCGCAGCAATATTGGTATATCTAGACTGGGAAAAGACATTTCATGTACATGTAGATGTATTAGCAATAGCACTTGGAGCTATTTTAGCACAATCAAGAGCAGGAGACTTGGATTACCTGATAGCATTCACAAGAAGGAAATTATCAAACTCAGAACAAAATTATAACACGACAGAAAGAAAAGGCTTAGCTATGGTTTACGCACTACAAAAATACAGGCATTACCTATTGGGAAAACACTTTAAGATGTTTACAGATCACTCAGCCCTGAAATACCTAGTTAACAAGCCAGTGTTGGGGGGGGGAATCTGTCGATGGTTAATTCTATTTCAATAATTTGACTTCAAGGTAATATTCAAACCAGGGAAACTGAATGCAGGGCCTCACCACCTATCGAGGGTCACAAATGAAGAAGAACCAACGAATCTGGAAGACAACTTTCTAGATGCACATCTTTTCTCAGTACAGATTGATGATGATTACTTCACAAAGATCATCCAGTACTTGACCATAGGTACTGCGCTGCAAGGATATACCATTGTGCAGAAGAAGAACCTGGTAGTCCGTGCAATCGACTATAAACTGATTACAGGGAAACTATACAAAATGGGCGCAGACAACATCTTACGAAGATACATACTAGACCATGAATGACCAAGAATTTTAGCAGAAGCCCACGAAGGAATAGAAGGAGGGCACTATGCAGGAAAAGCTACAGCGCAGAAAGTACTATGCGCAGGATTATGGTGGCCAACGATACATAGAGACTCGAAATAATATTGTCAGTAACACGATGTCTGTCAACGGGTCGACAAACCCAACAGAAGGGATGAGATGCCACTACGACCGCAAGTGACACTTCAGGCATTTGACAAATGGGCAATAGATTTTGTGGGACCCATTAACCCACTAGCCAAGAGAATATGGGCGAGATATATTATTACCATGACAAAATACTTAACGAGATGGGCGGAAGACGCACCAGTAAAAGATTGCAGCGCAGAGACAACTGACCACTTTCTTTTTGAACAGGTAATAACTAGATTTGGGTGCCCAAGAATTTTGATGAGCGACCAAGGAACACACTTCATCAATAGCACCATCCGAGCGATGCTCAAAGAGTTTGAAGTTCATCACCAAAAAATCACACCGTATCACCCACAGGCGAATGGCACGATATAAGCCTTCAACAAAATTCTAGAGAACACCCTCACGAAGATATGTAACGTCAACAGGGATGATTGGGATCTCAAGGTACCAGTAGTAGTATGGGTGTATAGAACCACATGCAAAACGTTGACAGGTCACACACAATTCAAAATGGTCTATGGTCAAGAAGCAGTAGTGCCATTAGAATTTCTAATACCTAGTCTACGTGTAGCAACTATCACACAAATGACAGAACAAGGCACAGTCCAGGAACGATTGGATCTATTATTGTAAATGGATGAAGATCGAATCTTGGCAGGATTCCATCAACAAGTACAGAAATCAAGAGACAAAGCGTGGCACGACCGCCACATCAAGAGAAAAATTTTCAAGGAAGGAGATCTAGTACTTCTCTACGACAGCAAAGTGCTGCAACACCCAAGGAAGTTGAGAATGCATTGGCTACGACCATATGAGGTAAAAACTGTTACGGATGGAGGATTTGTACAGTTGAAAGATCTATCAGGCGTAGACCTCAGGGGAATGATCAATGGGAGCCGACTGAAGCTATATAAGCATAGTTGACTACCCACCACGTAGTTTTAAAAAAAAACATAGCCTAAAAATAACACGCGGCAGGACAGACAAGTTGCATATGAAACACAGAACTACTAAGGGAAAGATAACGACCATATCAGAAATAGAAACAAGTGGGAAAATGAAAGTCAAAAAAATCACACTGACAGGACAACATAAAGCAAAATTAAAGCAAGGTAAGGACGGATGGGATGCCACACTAAATGTGCCAACTAGCGACGAAAAGTAGCCATAAGGGCAGGTATGAAAATACTGCGGGTGCACTGAACCCACACTTATGCTGCATTAATCGTACAAGGTAGGAGGCATCCTGAACAAGATTCATGGCACACCCATACAACACACGAGCACAGAAACAGTTAGTCTATTCACAAAAGAAGAACGTAGAAAGAGAAATAGCAGCTCGAATGAACAGAGTGAGATTGCAGAGAGTACCCGATCTAGTTGAACCAAGAAAACGTCCGACAGACACCAGTATGGCACCACCAAAGCGCGCAGAACCAAGACAAATAGTCATACCAACTAGGGTTCAAACTAGGTCGCGATGAACACGGGAGGAAAATGAGAAACAACCACTGGAGATCGTAGATATTGATGAAATCCCGTAACCGAAGGACATTCCAGTCGAACCAACACCGATCCAAGAAGAGACCCCGTACCCCAAGCAAAAACCATGAAAGAGGATACACCGACAGTGGCACAGGAGCCTCAGAATCAAGCAGAAGAAACCCATCAGGAAGGAAAGACATAAAACGCTGAAGCAGCCATGGAAATAAATGGAGGCACACAGAACCCAGAAGAAGAGGTCCAACCAGATGTTCCACAAATACCCAACCCAGACTTCTTCTTTTCGGTGAACCTGACTGGTGAAATGTGCAAGGCTTGGGAAGAATATATGGCAAAGGAGCAACCAAAAACTATTGGAACTTCGAACCAGCCAACATAGCTGGAAGACAGGATTCAGATACCGAGCTTGCCTCTGAAGAAACCTGCTGTTGAGATTGTGTTACTGCACACACCAGAGGGAATACAGGTGGACCCACAGCTATTGGGTCACGTCGGGAAGCTCAAGTTTTCCGACCATGATGTAGCGGATGAAAACAAATACCCAGAGCTTACACCGCAAGTCTTTATAGATACAATAGTCGTAAATCCTCTCAGAGGCACTATTAGTAAGCCACGCAAATGGGCAGCTAGACTGGACAGAACTGGAATCTTAGGATTGTTGAAGATACCACACTTTGGCAAAGGCCAATATGTTGCGGCTTGTGTCAAGCAACTACTAGCAGTCACGCATGGCGGGGATGTATGGCTGGATAGACCCGTCCCCATAACCATTAAACTTATTGCGCAAATTACAGGACTACCCATCCAAGGTATGGATCCCATGCTAATAATGGATGACAAGTCCAAGGAAAAAGCATTAGCAGAGGAAATGAAGAAGAAATATGGCACTGACAGGGGAACGAGGGGCATCATAATCAAGCGAATTAACGATGTCGCGACACAACTGGGAGCCAAGATCTTAGCATGAAAAATACTAAGGAAATGACGTAAAGATGAAGTACAGGCAGGAGCTATCGCAGTCACAACCCAGTGCACAGAAGGCACCTTCATGAGTTGGGTACCGTATCTCTCAAACCTATTCCAAATCGACTGTAAAGATGCGTAGGAAGAAGGTACAAAATTTCACTACTCTTGGCTACTTACTCTCATTGCTTTCATGGGATGGAAATAACCGAACCACATCATCTTTTGCACTACACCACAGCCAGGAGGAGCAAGATATTGCATCCTGAAATCCGCACCATTGGCCAAGAACAAGAGGGAAAATGGAATTATATTTGAAGCTTACCTACGGGAAATACAGGAAGAAATCCACCAAGCATGGAGGATAACACCAGAGGCTGTCGCGCGATTCGGGGGCATCACCAATTTCTGGGCTAAGCGACAAGCCATGTGGATACAGCCAAGACAGGACCCACATAAACAGTGGCTACAGATGCACTACTGTGTCACCGAGGGAGACATCGAAATGATCATCCACGATTGGCCGGATGAATGGAAGATCCCAACCATACCCAGCACGGTGCCGGGACAAACAACCGAAGGAGGGGCTCCACAGATGGAAACACAGCCTCCAAAAGTCCCAGTACCCAAGAAACCAAGAATGAGCCAAAATAAGCCAACTTAGACAGAGGGTGGCTCAGAGCAGCTAGGGACCCAGAAGGGGTGAATAGAAACCAATCATCCAAACAATGAACAACAGAATCTGGCTGAGGGAGCACAGGAACCCACAATGAACCCCATCACATAGAAATCAGGGGGAACTAAGCGACCAATGGTACAGGAAACAGGTGCGCGCAAGAAATAAAAGGCACAACGAACACCACTAGAATACACAATCATAGAAGATGATGGCGAGATGATTGCTAGAATGGTACAGGATTGCCTCGTAGAGGAATTTGACCATGCAGTGCACCACAGGGATAAATTGCAGAAGGAGCTGGCAGAAATGGCGAACCTCCTGAAGAAATTTAGAGAAGCCCAGATTACAAGTAGAATCTGAGGCATAGAGCCATCGAGTGCATGAACCACAGAAAGAATGGAGGTAGGAGAACATGAATCAGTTCTTTCGAAACCACATTCCACGGTTTACATAAAACCAAGCATGGTACGAATGGACAATATTGTGGGACAGACACCACTAAAGGATTTGGATCAGATCCAAATGGTACTAACACGGATGCTAGCAAAGGCCTTATACCAATTCCAAATTAGCGTTCATCATGAGATCTAGTCTTCGACACATAGAACCATGGTCGAGTTACAGCAAGCAACGAAGAATCAGGAAACATTGGAAACAGTTTGCGCACAAGCAAAATAGGAAACGCGGGAATGAGTTGGAGCGTAGAGTGGAAGACATTTTTGGAAAACTTCCAACTACTGCGGAAGGAAGGGAACTACCAGCGGTAGAAAAGATCGATCAGATTGCGCAAGAAATTGATCAATACCAAAAGGAGATCGAGAATATCCGTGGATAGATTAGAGCAAACACTCCACCAGCAATAAAGGAGCAGAGGAAGCAGGAAGCAACAATGCAACTACAGGAGCTGGAAAAACAGGTCAGCACAACAGTCGACTTGCTGGAGAAGGCAACACAACTCTGGACAAAACTGGAAGAGGATCCACAGGTCTAGCAATGGGACCAAGAGGAGGAAAGGATCAACGCAACGATCCAAGAATTCAAGAAACAACAGGAAACCATTCCAATTCCCAAATGGGTCAAGGGGACACAAGAATTAAAGAAGTTGCAGGAATAACTGCTCACTGCGCAAACACAGAAATATGAGTGTCAGGTTCAAATAGAACCGTTGCAGGAACGGATAGCAACAGTACTGGAGCAAGCATAAGAAGCTAGAACACAGTCAGCATAGACTCAGCTGGAATGTGCAGGACTAATACTCGAAGAAGTAGTGGCACACACAGTTGATATTATAAGGGAGAAAAATGCGCAGGCACTGACCAAAGCAGTAGAATTGCAGGAGAAGTTCCAGACGATCACCAGGAAGATCGAGAAAGCACAACGCAATTAGGTGACTCAGGATGAGTCACATGTCAGTGTTGGGGACCTGTTGGCACTAGGCTGAAGTGGAAAGAAGGAGGATCATGGGAAAGAAAGCGTGCAGGAAACGGAAGTGACAACTGGCAAAAGATCAGCACGCGCGAATGCAAGAAAGCATGCACAGAGGAAAGCGATAGCTAGAGGAAGAACAACATGCGCATGAGAGAAAAACCTAGCGTAAGAAGGGTTATGGTTTTGGTAATATTTTTTAAGTGGCTGAAGAGCCTGAAATGTATAAATATAGATACGAAATTAACAGATAGGTTGGCTATTATTAGTTGTTGTTGTCATTGTTGAATTTATGTTAGTTTTTCCGAGTATTGTTGTTGACAGTACGTGAAGGGTTTTGAATTGTATGAACCAAGTTTGATAAGCTATTGAGGAAGAACATATATGAGGAAAGGTAGATTTGAGGATTAGACCGCAGGCTGTAGAGCCTGGTGTGATCTAGTTCACCTCATAAATATCTTACCCACTTTTGCGGAGAAGTGTAAGCGCGGGGCGCGAGGAAATTAAGAACTACTATAATAAAAGAGCCAAGAGCCAAATATTTGTGGACGTAGCCCAGGAGGGGTGAACCATGGTAATATCTATGTAATGTGTTGAATGTTTTCATATCTTTACCTTGTTTCAACAATAGATGATTATGATTGATGAATAACCAAATGCATTATGAGAATCTATTTATATTTTGTGTTATATGCATACGATTCTTAGGAACAAGTAGATTACTGTAACAACTCGCAGAAAAGGGCCTTAATCAAGAAACCCTTTATCCCCTACTCTGTCCTAGACTGTAAACACCTGATTCTTACAGTCACCTATCTTTAGCTATCTCAGGTGAGACTGCGTAGTACCTTCTGGCTACTGCGTTGCCTTTCCAAATGAACCGGGCAGCCTCTCCAAGTTATGGCACCTTGAAAGATCGAAGTATTGACGGTTTCTTAACTCAACGAAGGGATCGGGCAGCCTCCTCAAACCGTGGCAATCTGAAAGATTGATGTGTTGGAGCTCCTTCAAATTACCAAAGGAATCTGGCAGCCTCTTTAACTTGTAGCACCCCCGCAGATCGATTTATTGGAGGTTCCCTAAAGTGCCAAAAGAATCTAGAAGGCTATTCAGATTGTGGCAATTTGAGAGATCGATGTGTTGGAGGTTCTTTAAACTACCAAAGGAATCTGGTAGCCTCTCCAAATTGCGGCAGAAGGAGAGATCAATGTGTTCCAGGGTTGTTAAATTGCCAAAAGAATTCGGCAGTGACTTCAATCTCGAACATTCTTTTAACACCGAGGCCTTTAAAGATTTCAGATCACAAAAATCTTCTGTCAATGCTATGAGATTAACCTGTCCTGATAATAAAATGTCGACGACAATCCGTTCGAGGTTCTGCAGCTGCCCTACGGAGTTTGGAATGTTCCTGAGCGGAGAATAAATCTCTAAAACTCCCGCAATTAATGCGACTAAACACGCAAACGTTAACACAACAAATTTTTATTTACCTATGATTCTTCTTCCCACAATGTTTTTAATATGCTCCCAGACACTTTTAGAACCCTTAGATTCTTTATTTGAATATGGGAAGACAGGGCAGAATGGGGACAATTTTTCCAGCGAAGCCATATCAAATTTGGTAACTTCACCCAGTCGTGTTCCAAGAGATCAGATTTGGTAACTTCACCCAGTCCATGACGTGTTCCAAGAGGCCTTCTTCAGTATCCAAAAGTTGCAATCTCATCATAGAAATATGAGCAAATGCATCATTGTAAGTAGCTCTAATTCATGTTTATTTTGTGCTTAAATTATCATTTTTTTGGTTTATAATGAAGCACAGATGAAGGTGTTGTGATGCATTTCTAGCGTGGTTGTACTGGTTGTATGCTTATACCTAGCAATTGAGTGGTAAGTACATGTAAGTTAGAATCGGTAGGCATTTGAATCCATTGTACATACCATTGCATATCATGTTGGCATAGTTATAGTTGCAATTTTCATATTTTTTTTATACATTGTGTATATATGTATGCTCATAATCATATGTTAGATTAGAAACAATTTTATTTGTTTATTTTATCATATATGGACAAGGGGTGATATCACCACCCTAAGGATTGCTAATGTCTTTTGTTGAGATTTAGCAGGCACATTCTATACCAAAGATGTTGAGGTTCTCTTGCACTCTACGGTGAACACATGTCCCCGAGCTAGAGCTAGATGTTATCCCCTAGCCTAGGGATAAATAACGAGATCACTTCTTGAGGCCCATAGGTCCTAGACATGGAGTACCGAGATCCAGACGACTTGATCATGGCCCCGGAGGCCCCCTCTTTTATTCAGTTTAGTCCACATATCACCAGCAGAAATATCCATCACACTAGCATGATCCTGAAGTAGAAGAGAATCTTGCTCCATGAGGTAATGAGTCTGGGTATCATGGTATGTATCTCTCTAATTTCTGAAGCAATTGAATATGTTGTATTGAATCCTTCTTCAATTTCATGATGTTTTCTTGGAAATTATGCTCTTTGCCTCGCTCATACCTGGAAGGGTTACATGGTGCCCTAGTAAGTTGATTTCCCTTTAGGATGGGTTGCTACTGGGTGGATCTATGAAAATTCATTGTATATTTGCTACTGGGTGGATCTACCTCGTGGGAAGAAGGGGCTAAAGGTCCAAAGGGTAAAAGTAGTTGGAAGGAATTAAAAGCCAATGTTGAAAACTTCGAGATGCTTCATCGAGGGATCCCTGAGAAAGCATTGAAAAGATTCTCAGTAAGAAAAGGGGACCCATAAAGATAACATAAACACTCAAGGTACTAGTTGATGGATAGGAAGTCTCATCACAAGCCAAACTATTATGACCATGGGCATGTAGCGGTATGACACTACTACCTATCTGGTCACCAAGCCAGGGTAGTGGCTCTTGGTGGCATAGCTAAGAGAAAGGGGGTCTTATCACGAGCCAAGCTTCTCATTTCCTTGAAATGTTTATGGATAATGATGTTACCTTTGGTCATCAAGCCAGGACAATGGTCCTCAACTATTCCCTTGAAGCACAAGAGCAAAAGATCAAAAGAAAGAAACCTAAGAGTAAAAGGAAATGAATGGGCTAGGAAAAAATTGCATTTATGACAAGGTGCAACTCGCCCTATACAAAGGAACCCACAGGTAAGACTTTAAATTTCCCTATTATTACATGCACCCGATGCACAAATATTTACTCCATGCCACCTCATACACTTACATGACTTAGACTAGATCCCACCCAGGAAACACCCCAAACTTAAGAGGTTAGCCCAGTAGGACACCCTTAGACCTTCTCCAAAAATAACTTGTCAAATTGCATAACGTCTTTGAGCATTTGTCTAGGTTAAGGGGGGTTTTATGCACATGTTTGGGTAATTTAATTATTAGATGTGATTTGCATGTTATGATCACTGTGATTTATGAACCCCCTAGAGGGCATACTCATTGTTGCTGCAGGACCTTGCCCATTGGACAAGTACACATGAGGGAATGATTAGCTTGAACCTTCATGGGGGATCAAATCCCACAGATGGATGTTGAAACCCAAGCCAGGGGTAAGAAGATATTGAAAAACTTGCACTGGGAGAAAGAAGGATGTTTCCTTTGGAGGCACCCTAGCAGACCTAGAACTAGGGGACCTTTCTCTTCCCACATGGACGTTAGCCGTTGAGGAACCTGGACGTCATCATGGATACCATAGACATCATCCAGGACCGGCCTTGTCATCTTGGATGACATTTATGAGGCATTGTGTAACACTCTTTCACCTTAAGCTGTATCGCTTTGATACCAAACTGTAACGCCCCCTTTCCTTCTTGTCGGGCAGGCGCTACTTCACGGAATAACAATCTCATTCTTAATTATATATATATATATATATATATATATAATGCATTTAAACAAATGAAACACACTTAAACTCAGAGTAAGCATAACAATTACTTCTATTATAAATAATCAATGGTTTTTACATTAATTCATATGCACAACAGAATACATGATAATTATAAATACACAGACATGCAGAAGCATAATTAAAAACACCATCTGGTACTTATCTTTGAAACAATGGTAATTCCACCAACCAGGTGCAGGCCTTCCACGAACCTCCCAGCCTTAGACCACACTGCTCATTAAGCTCAGCAGTAGGTCACCCCCGAGCTGGGACTAAGATCCACCCCAAGTCAAAGAATCCTAGGCTAGGCTGAGGTTACAGGGAAAACACACAGTCACAAGGAAGGAATTCTCTCCCAAGAACCACTCATACTCACTGCCCACAAAATCTCCTTCCCCACATGCCTGTTACACCCCAGGAGTATACACCTTCTCTGTCACCTAGACAATCCTTCGGCTGCTAACCTCCCTTGCGTTGGGTTTTAGCAACAGATTGGACCAGAAGTCTCTGAGCTCTGTGGCAGCTACAGGGTTCCTTCCAAGAGCTCTCTCCTTCTTCTGTGCACTCTCTCACCTAGAGGGAGTCGCTCATGGGCCAAGCAACTTGTTCTTCCAACTTCAATCACCTCTCTCACCAGAGAGAGTGTTGTACAAACTGGACAACAAGCCACAAACAGTCCAGCACTACATGGCCACAACAACCCACAGGGAAAATAGACATGGGCTTTCCAATAGGCTTAGCAATGAAAAGATGGTCTCGCAGTTATGGCTTGGGGACAGAGATTCCACACACAGGTCAATCTGTTCAGACAGAGGATGTCTTGGCTTTCTAGAGATCAACACAGGCTATTCTCAAAATCAACACAGACTTTTCCCACTGTTTTAGAATTGCACGAGGTCTCATGCAGAGGTTGGATCGGTTCACGCTCAGACCGTCGGGTAGAATGGAGGAGGAACCCCCAACATGGCTCATCTCAGCCATTTCATTTGCATGCGCCTGGGTTGACACTGTCACCCATGCAATTGCATGAGTTCCTTCAGCATGTGTTCCTTCCTTTTGAAAGTTGTTTGTGCTTCCAAAAAGAACTTAGGATAAGACATATTATTCACATTCTTTTTGGAATAATATTAAAATATTATTCCCAAGGCTTAAGCCCTTAGGCTTAGCCCCTAGGTTCAACACTTAGCCCCTCTTCCCACCTTCCAGCCCCTAATCCCTTGCCCACTCTGTGGAAGCTTATTCCCCCTTCACTCATTCATTGTGGTTGGTCTGCATGTGACGGTGTTTATATTTTTATTACTGTTCCGCATAATACAAGTACAAAAATCAGGTTCTTGGCCTTCAACACTTAGGCGCTCTGGCCTAACAATCACATAAGACCACTAGCTTATATAAACTCGTCTCACCAGCCTATAAAACATATTTACAATTCATTTCATAAACAAGATTTACAATAGGGCTCGGCCTTGGGGACATTACAATCCCCCTCCCCTTATTTTTGCATTGTCCTCAGTGCAACTTTACATTGCATTTGCAAGCTTTTCAAAATTTTCAAAAAGATGCGGGTACTCTGCCCGCATAACATCTTCATGCTCCCATGTCATGTCCTCAGGACCGTACCAGGTCCACTGGACCTTTACAAGCTCTATGGCTCGATTCTGGAGTTGTTTTCTTTTCCTGTCCAATATGCACACAGGATGCACTTGCAGGACACCTTCTGGTTCCACCTGAATCACATTCCAATCAATAACATGATTAGCATCAGGTATATATTTCTTAAGTAGTGAAACATGAAACACACTATGTACAGTCATAGATGCAGGTAATGCAAGCATGTATGCAACTGGCCCAATCCTTTCCAAGATTTCAAAAGGCCCACATAATCTTGCTTCCAACCTGGCGCAACTTTCCAGCTTCAAGGAACTCCTGTTAGTTTTCACTTTCAGGAAAACATGATCACCCACTTTGAATTCTCTGTGGGTTCTATTCTTATCAACATAACTTGTTTGCCTGTCCTGGGCAGCTTTCAGATTCTGTTTAATTCTTATCATTTGGTCTTCCATCTCTTTGAGCAACTCTGGCCCAACTACTGGTCTATCAGCTGGATTATCCCAGCTCACTGGAGTGTTACACTTTCTTCCATAAAGTGCTTCAAAGGGGCTCATCTTCAACGATGCATGATACCCATTATTGTAGGTGAATTCTACCAAATGCAGGTAGTCTTCCCATCTTGATGGTTTGTCCATCACATACATTCTCATCATGTCTTCTATTACTCTGTTCACCCTCTCTGTCTGTCCATCAGACTCGGGATGATACGCTGTACTAAAATTCAGATTCATTCCGAATCCTTTGAACAATCTTTTCCAGAAATTCGAGGTGAATTTCGGGTCCCTATCAAACACAATCATCTTAGGAATTCCGTGCAAGCGTGCCACTTCTTTTAAGAAGATATCATCAACATCTGCTACCTTGTGAGTGGTTTTTAGTGGAATAAAATGGGCATCTTTTGTTAGCTTGTCCACCACAACCATGATCGAATCATGCTGCTTGTTCGTTCTGGAAAATCCTGTAACAAAATCCATGGTCACCACTTCCCACTTCCATTCCGGAATGGGTAAAGGCTGCAGCAACCCTGCTAGGTGCCTATGCTCAGCCTTAACTTTTTGGCATTCCATACATTTGACGATGTATTCAATGATATCCCTCTTCAAACCTGGCCAAAAGTAATGGCTTTTTACTGCTGCCACAGTCTTCTGATATCCAGGGTGTCCAACATACATCCCATTATGCATTTCTTTTAGAATTTCCAGCTTCAAATCCTGGATATTGGGTATATACATTTTGTTTTTGTACAGAAGTATTCCATCATCTTCCAAGGTGTAATTTCCTTCTTTCTGCGGTCTCTCACTCTACCGTAGCTTTGCTACCAAGTCTTTGTACTGCAAATCGACACTTGCAGCTTCCAAAATTCTATCATTAATATTCGTCCTGTACATGCTAATAGCTATAGCATGCATATCATGCACCTTTCTGCTGAGTGCATCACCCACCTTGTTTTTCTTCCCTTTGATATGCTTGATATAAAAGTCGTATTCACACATAAACTCCAGCCACCTACTTTGTCTAGCATTTAAAGTCGGCTGATCAAACAAATATTTCAGACTGTTGTGGTCTATTCTCAATTCAAATCATCTTCCCATGAGGTAATGTCTCCATTTCCTCAGAGCGTGGATGATTGCTTCTAGCTCCAAATTGTGAGTGGCATAATTCTTTTCATTCTCTTTCAATTTCCTGGACTCATAACAGATTACAAATCCATCT
This sequence comes from Picea engelmannii, assembly GCA_009831015.1. Taxonomy (NCBI): domain Eukaryota; kingdom Viridiplantae; phylum Streptophyta; class Pinopsida; order Pinales; family Pinaceae; genus Picea; species Picea engelmannii. The sequence goes on from ML782838.1 coordinate 243,946, forward strand.
TGGCTGAGAACTCCTCCCAACCCTTCCTTACACGCATCTGTGCACACCACAAAATCCATATTTGGATTTGCAATTCTCAGGATTGGAGCGATGGTTAATGACTGCTTCAATCGTTGGAAACTCTCTTCACACTTTTCAGTCCACTGAAAATTTTTCTCCTTCCTTTGCAAGGAAGTGATAGGGTGAGCTATCTTTGAGAACCCTGCGATAAACCTTCTATAATAGCCCGCCAAACCCATAAAGGATATAACTTATGTCACATTAGTTGGCACTGACCATCCTTGGATGGCCTCAACCTTCTCAGGATCCACAGTGATCCCTTCTTCTGAAATAATATGTCCCAAGTAATGGATCTGTCTTTGATAAAATGAGCATTTTCTCAACTTGGCATACAACTGGTGTTCTCTCAACACTTGTAGCACCATCCTCAGGTGTTGTTCATGCTCTTCCTTTGACTTGGAATACACCAAGATGTCATCCAGGAAGACTATGACAAACTTGTCTAAATAGTTCCTGAGTACACCATTCATCAAGCACATAAAAACAACAGGTGCGTTTGACAGTCCAAATGGCACCACTGTGAACTCGTAATGACCGTACCTTGTTCTAAAGGCGGTCTTGCTGATATCCTCATCCTTTATTCTTACCTAGTGATATCCTGATCTGAGATCTATCTTCGAAAACATTTTCACACCCTTCAGCTGATCGAAAAGATCATCGATCCACGACAGACGATACTTGTTCTTGACAGTTACCTTGTTCAACTACCAAAAATCAATGCACAACCTCAACGTCCCATCCTTCTTCTTCACGAAAAGGACTGGGGCACCCCAAGGTGACACACTGGGGTGAATGTACCCCTTCTTCAGAATCTCTTTGAGCCGCAATTGCAACTCTTTCAGCTCGGGTGTACTCATTTTATAAGGAGCTTTCGACACCGGAGCTGCTCCAGGCATCCAATTTATAGAAAAATCGATGTCTCTCTTCGGAGGTAGTCCATGAACCTCCTGAAATACGTCCTTGAACTCTATGAGTACCTCATGGTCTCCAATTATTGAGAATTCATCTCTGGATGCTTCCTCCACATGGGCTACAAATAATTGATAGCCTTTCTTGTAACACTTCTTCAGCTGCATGGCTGAGATTTCTCTAACAGCCACAGCTCTAGGAATTCCTTGAACTATTTTCCAATTTCCCTCCTCATCCAGGCATGTAAACCTCTTGTTATGACAGTCCAGGAGGGCATGGTGCTGGTCCAACCAGTCCATCCCAATTAAGCAGTCATAAGATCCTAAAGGAAGAACATTCAATTCAACCTTCATGCTTAATCCATTCATGTCTATCGAACATGATTTAACCAATTCAGTGGCCTTCCTCTTGGTTCCTGTAGCCAACTTCACTAACCAAGACTTTTCATGTTTACTTCTTGATGAATGCAAACTTTCCACCACCCTAGGATTTACGTAACTATGGCTAGCCCTGGAATCAATTAAAATAATAAATGGCCGGTTGTTGATCATACCTTCCACTTCACCCATGTGCGATTGAAATTCTTCTTGCTTGTTATCTAGGGCTGTGTAGATCCTTGGCATTCTGCTGCCCATATATTCCACTGTTTCAGCTTGCTGAACATTGTGGATAGTTCTTGATTTATCTTTTTTGTGGGGGCAGTCCCTGTACCTATGGTTCCCTTTACAGCCCCAACACTCCATAGGTGGCGGTCTGGGCATTTTCTCACCCACTTCAGCCTTCCTGTGCTCTCTGAAAGATGGTTGTCCCTAAGGATTGTTTATGAAAAAGGGAGGCTTGTTTCCCTTCTGCCTCTTCTCTTTCCTGAACTTCTTCTGATCATACCAAGCTTTCCGAAAAGTAGGCATTTCTCTTTGTTGTTCATATAAGCATTTTTCCCTTCTTATTGTTTCTTCCATAGTCTTAGGATCATCATAGTGAATCTTCTCACCAATAGAAGGTGGCAGTCCACTCAGATATCCCTGAATCTTCACAACCTCTGTTGTAGGAAAATCTGCCTGCGGACAAGTAGATCGACCTCTAAGGTTTGACCTTAACCCTAGACAGAAAAGTGCTTATCATGGACACTGAATTTCTTTCGAATCTATCTAAGCCTAATGCATGAGAAGGAAGAGTAACAGAAGTACCTCTTAACCGAYGTTTGTCCCTGCACGCTCCGAGTTGCGCTCCAATCCTTTGCTCCTCTTTGAGGTCTGTAGACAAAACAGGGTACGACCACTTCCTACTCTATTGACATTAGCTTGAAAACAGATCTATCACTGAGTGATAAGTTCATGTAGCATCAGACACAAACTAGAAAGAAACAGGCCAAGCGTGTCATATTAATGAGAATAACGACAGCAGTACTTACAA
>ML782838.1:254084-266659 GCA_009831015.1 Picea engelmannii
GCTCAACAATCTTGAGATATCCTTGGGGAAGGTGAGGATTTGCCTCCTTCAGTTGAGGATCTGCCCTAGGATCATGGCTTGATCAGGGATTCGAGCTCAATTGCCTTCCAAGAATGAAAATAAGCTTCCCCCATTCATCTCAACAGCTTAACAACCACCCAGAATAGGTAGCGCTCCCTCAAAGGGGCCATCAGAGCGTTATAGCGCCCCTGAGTAAGCTTTAGGGGGCGCCAGCGCTCTCAAAATCTATAACGCTCCCTCAAAAGGGCCTGGGAGTGTTATAACGCTCCCTGACAGTGTAAGGGGAGCGTCGGCACTCCGAGATAGTGTAAGGGGGAGCGCTCCTCTCCAAAACTCAGTTTTTGAGGTGCTTTCAGATGGCAAAAGGTTTGCAAGCCTGTTGACTCATTTCTCCTCTTCCAAATCAGATGTTTGAGGTGTTTCAAGTGTCTTTCTCATGTTGTTATGGGCACGACACAGGCATCATGGCAACATGCTTTCTTGTGACACTCGTGAGCAACATACGACACTTGCAACCTTGTGAGAAAAATGTGACACTTGCAACACTCGTAATGACGACACTTGCGACACTATCAAAGTGAGTAATTTTGATGTGTAACAACCTCATCTTTGATGTACGAAACATACTTCAGTAGTTCCAAAAACCTTCGTTCGTATTCATCGATGGTCATGTTGCCCAACTTGAGTTTGAATAAATCCTTCATCTTTCTGTCATAGTACCTTTTGGTCGGGTATTTCTTCTCGAAATACCTCTTGAAATCCTTCCAAGTGATATCTTTCTCATTAATGTGCTGCACCTGCACAAACTGATCCCACCACATGCATGCTTTTCCCTTCAATTGATACATCACAATTCTTCCTTCTGCATGAGAGGACTAATTCTACAGTTGGAAATATTTCCTCATGCCAAGCAACCATGTTTCATCATCTTCCTCCTTCTTGTGTTCTCCATCAAACGTTGGAGGCTTGATCTTGTTCATCTCCCCTTTCAATTCATCCACTCGAGATCTTCGGTGTTTTCTGGTAGGGGATGGGCTTGAACTACTGCGTGCCTCTCTACTGGAATGCTTTGGGGAGCGACGATGATGTCTTCTACCACTCCTCGATCTTCTTCTTCTCTCAGGGGTCCTGTGACTCTCTGTCTTGCTTGAGCCACTCCTCTTCTCCAACTTCCTTTCTATTCTTTCCAGGTTCTTCAACATTTTTAAGTTGAATTCTCCCTGCTGATCCCTGACCCTCATGAGCTTTCGGCTATTAGCTCGGCGAGCTTAGGCATCTTTCTGCAATCTTTCAATGAGTTTCATCATATGTCCTTCCTTATCCATCTCTTTTCCATGCCCATTAGAGTTTTATCCTTTGACTCCCAAGTTGACATCCCTTCCTACCCTTTCATCCTATGTTTCAGAGGCAATCTATACCTTTTCCATTTCTACACTCAGTGTAGATTCATGATTGACTTGACACTCGTTGAACTATGCACACACAATCTGCAATCAACTGAAGTTTTTTAGTCCCTTAAACCTTCAAGAAACTTACAACACTCATAAACCAACATGAACAAGAAAAATGTTTCGATTCCATTAAGTTTTTTGAGATCTGTTTGGCTCTACAAATTTCGGGACTTCTGGTTTTGGGGTCTCGGTCCACGAGACTCTCATACTCACTTTCGGGTGATAGTTCCCTCTTCTCCCTACCTCATAACTAAAGGAACCTTTCACAACTTCGCGATCTCGTGAGTTCGTGAGTCGAGGACCCTCGACTCTTCTTCCTCCAAACGTCGATACCCGAGATGCGATACGGGTATGGCTCCCTCCTCGCTAGTGCCTGCAACATATAACCGTAGGCTAGGGCTAAGTTCTAGCACCTCTCGCAACTCACGACTTCGCAAGTTGGAGTGTTGACCCCTCATGCTCCTCCTTTGCGAATATTGAAATCCCGATTTACTTTACCCTCCGGGCCCACATAGCACAACTGTCTCCACATCTACAGTGGCGAGTGGCACCCTAAGGAGGGTCCATGTTATCTATGGTGATGTCATCGGGTCCCACCATGCTCACTTTTCTTTTGTCCCACTGGCACGTGGTACAAACCCATGTGTCCATGTCCATTCCAAGTGAAATCCAATGATTAGACCTTTCTCAAATCTACAACGCAGATCCTTTTGGCGTTTCGGGTTTTCGGGCATCGGGAGTTTGTGCATCCCCACCTCTCGAACTTCTATTTGCCGAAATCTCGAAATTACTGTCTACCCCTCCACTTGATCCAACGGTCAAGTTCCTATCTTACAATCTATGGTTTAGATCATTTCGGACTTTCGAGTTTCGCTATTTCGCGGCTTGCAAAAGCAAGGTTCTTCCCTTTTGGTTTCCCGGGTGCCAAAATGTCGTCTAGCAGCTACGTGTTCCCCCTAATGGACGGTCCCGATGAATTCAAGGTTTTGCGTATCGTGATTTCCACGTTCCTGTGCAACTCCAAATGGTTTTTAAACCCTGTGCACGTTTTCCAGATCTAACGGTCACAAGGGTTTTCCGTTCTCCCGAACAGATCCTATAGCTCCAACACTTCTGGTGTGGAGTCCTCTCTCTCTGTGGCCAGATACCACAATGGCTACGATTTTATAACACCGCTACACCTCCTGAGCTTGGTAACACGGTCAAGTAAATCCTTGACACTCAGGTGCATTCAAAGGTTCGAAATTGGTCCTCCAGACACAATTTCTCCTCAAACCCTCGGTCCAAAGACCACTCAACTGGTCCATCTAGTCTTAGTGTCGAAACCTTGGCTCTGATACCATACTGTAAAACTCTTTCACCTTAAGTTGTATTTCTCTGATACCAAACTGTAACGACCCCTTTCCTTCTTGCCAGGCCAGGTGCTACTTCGCAGAATAACAATCTCATGCTTAATTATATATATATATATATATATATATATATATATATATATATATATATATATATAATGCATTTAAGCAAATGAAACACACTTAAAATCAGAGTAAGCATAAGAATTATTGATATTATAAATAATCAATGGTTTTTACATTAATTCATATGCACAGTAGAATACATGATAATTATAAATACACAGACATGCAGAAGCATAATTAAAAACACCATCTGGTGCTTATCTTTGAAACGGTGGTAATTCCACCAACTAGGTGCAAGCCTTCCATGAACCTCCCAGCCTTAGACCACACTGCTCATTAAGTGCAGCAGTAGGTCACCCCCGAGCTGGGACTAAGCTCCACCCCAAGGCAAAGAATCCTAGGATAGGCTGAGGTTACAGGGAAAACAAACAGTCACAAGGAAGGAATTCTCTCCCAGGAACCACTCATACTCACTGCCCACAGACTCTCCTTCCCCAGATGCATGTTCCACCCAAAAAGTACACACCTTCTCTGTCACCTAGACAGTCCTTCGGCTGCTAACCTCCCTTGCCTTGGGTTTTAGCAACAGACAGGACTGAAAGTCTCTGAGCTCTGTGGCAACTACAAGGTTCCTTCCAAGAGTTCTCTCCTTCTTCCGCGCACTCTCTCACCTAGAGGTAGTCGCTCATAGGCCAAGCAACCTGTTCTTCCAACTTCAATCACCTCTCTCACCTAGAGAGAGTGTTGTACAAACTGGCCAACAAGCCACACGCAGTCCAACACTATGTGGCCACAACAATCCATGGGGAAAATAGACACGGGCTTTCGAACATGCTTAGAAATGATAGGATGGTCTCGCGGTTATGGCTTGGGGACAGAGATTCCACACACATGCTTGATCTGTTCAGATAGAGGATGTCTCAGCTTTCCAGAAATCAACATAGGCTATTCCCAAAATCAACACAGACTTTTCCCACGGTTTCAGAATTGCACGAGGTCTCATGCAGAGGTCGGATCGGTTCACGCTCAGACTGTCGGGTAGAATGGAGGAGGAACCCCCAACATGGCTCATATCAGCCATTTTATTTTCATGTGCCTAGGTTGACACTTTTCACCCATGCAACTGCATGAGTTCCTTCAGCATGCGTTCCTTCCATTTGGAAGTTGTTTGTCCTTCCAAAAAGAACTTAGGATAAGACATATTATTCACATTCTTTTTGGAATAAAATTAAAATATTATTCCCAAGGCTTAAGCCCTTAGGCTTATCCCCTAGGTTCAACACTTAGCCCCTCTTCCCACCTTCCAGCCCCTAATCCCTTGCCCACTCTGTGGAAGCTTAGTCCCCCTTCACTCATTCATCATGGTCGGTCTGCACGTGGCAGTGTTTATATTTTTATTATTGTTCCACATAATACATGTACAAAATTTAGGCTCTTGGCCTTCAACACTTAGGCTCTCTGGCCTAACAATCACATAATCCCACTTGCTTATATAAACTCGGCTCACCAGCCTATAAAACATATTTACAATTCATTTCATAAACAAGATTTACAATAGAGCTCGGCCTTGGGGACATTACACATTGGCACATGTGGGCAGGGTTTCAGGCCTTTGGAGGCCCAACATTTCACCTTCCCTGCCCAGTGTTCCATACTTGGGGCTCAACGTCACCCTAGAGGGGAATGACGTCACCCCTGGAGTGATTCTTAGATGAAAATTAATTTTATTTTGTCCAGATTTAATTTGTGTAAAAAACTGGCCAGGTCAGCCCAGTCATTATGAGTTGAAATTAATTAAAGGTCAAAATTTTGTATAAATAAACATAAAGTACTCTCATTTTTACATCACAACTTGTCATTGGAGACAAGAGGTCTGGAATTTGCGCTCTATTAGGGTTATTGGCTGAAATTGTGAGGCACCACTCTTATTTAAGGATGATTTTTGCAACTTGGATCAATTTTGGAAGTTTTATGGTTATCTTGCATGGTATTCTCGTAATTATTCTTGGTGCAAGTAAGTAAAATCTGCATTTTTTCATCTATTGAATGGTTTATTGTATGGTTTTATTTTATCATACAAGATTATGAAATTGCATGGTGTATGTAATGCTTGAAGTAAGAAACTTAAGTTGCTACTTTCTTACTTTTGATTTTCCAAGATTTTCGTTGAATTGATCTAGTAATTAGTGAAACCATAGAGCCCTAAATTGCTAGCACTCTAAGGGTTTTAACTTGGTTATTGTTGCATAATTTTACTCCATAAAAAGGCCAAGGAGCGCAAGGAGATAGAGCCTAGAATTTCCTACACCCTAGCATCTTGTCTCTTGAGGTCAAAGTTTAGGAGGATTTAAGTTACTACTTCTCCTATGCTTTTTCCCTCTTAGACTTTTGTGCATCATCATCATTAATTTGCAGCCTTAGAAGAAGTCATCATCCTTAACTCCATCACCCTTGAAGACACTATTCCTCTTCTCTTACTTCTTGACAAGAATCAACTCAAACTTTTACTTCTTACTCTACTAATTTTCCAGCCTAGTATAGAAATACTAACAACTAATTTGTTGTTGTCATAACCACTCCTACAACTATCATTTTGCAATTTATATCAGCCTACTAACCATCTAAGTCATCCCAGAATTTGTATAAGGAAACGTACTATCAATAAGTGTTAAAGTGTATGTTCAATTGCCTTTCTAGAGTGCAAATTATGAAGTTGTTACCATTGTCATAGATGATGTTACAATCACTGTTGCAGCCCCTAACAACCCTAAATTCATCCATAAAACCATTGGGCATTTGTACTAAGCAAACCATAATCATTTGATATTGAAGTAGTGTCTTATTGATTTATTATAGTACTTTTCTGAAGTGGTTACCATTGTTGTCATCATCATTAATTAATGTTGTAATAAATGTTTGGACAAACATTTAAGTCATTTATTGACTTGTGTTTATCTTGAAAATTGTGAGTGACAATGCATTATCAAGTTTGCAAGATTCTTGTATCTCTTCCTTGTCATCATAACTTGCACCTTTCAAGATACATTGTTTCTACTGAAATCTCACTTGTATTGTATAGTAACTTGTTCAGGCAACACATAATTTTCTTAAGAAGTCATTGATTATAATTGTTGTTGCTAACATTTGATGTTTCATTGGTAAAGGGCAAGTACAAACCCATTTTAATTTTCCCTTGTCCCTTTAAACTCCAACCAAGTGAATTCTTCTGCCGAGGGACCTAGAGAGAAGGGTGTGTTTTCACCGTATCGTTTTTCCCTTCATCAACCAAGTAGGTCCTGGGACGTCTCCCTTGGAGTGAGAATTCCCTCCTCCTAAAGAGAAAGAGGTTCCCTATTGGGGTGACAATGATAGGGTTACCTTCGTGTTACGTCAATCTAGGCCTACTTGCCTTTAGGATTTGGGAAAATATAGATTGTGTGATAATAGTACCAATAACCAAGTTTGTAAAGTGGTATACAACTTGACCTGGTTTATAATCTTCAAATACATAACCACCTTTCTTTCGTGTTCTTTCATTCAGTGTTAGATACTCTCCTTTAATAACCATCGACCCTTTCAGAAATTCAATGCCTTCGGAGTCTATTATTGATCGCATGTGGGCCTGCTTTCCCTCTAAGCATTTTTCCAACCAATAATTAGTGCCCCATTCATTATCTCTTGGGGAAACCACTGCGTATATGTGCCCTGCAGAAAATAGAGTGCCAAAATGTGAGTCCACTAAATGACCAAAGCATAACACATTCACTCTATTTATTCAAAATTTAATAGAAGGATTCAACGAACCTAGTAGTACGAGATCTGAGACAAGATCATAATCTATTGAAATACTTGATTGGTCCTCCTCCAATTGGGATAATTCCATAGTTATGCATTGACCAATGGGGAGTGATATGCAATCCCATCTATTAACCTAGTCTGTTGATTCATAATCATCCCATCTATCAACCCATTCATTACTACTACATGGACCACAGAATCAAGAGAGTTTTCTTGTCCATATTTCAACTATTTCATTGTATGATGTTATGTTGGCCCTTGACTAATTTTTGAGGAAACATTGGTCGAGTTTGACCACTTTTGGACTTCGATAGGCTGGTCGAAGATGGAGCACCCAGGCGGAGCTGATATCGCGGGAGCTCACTTGTTTTGTGGGCTTTGTGGACCCAGCAAGGGTTCTTTAGGGTTTATGTAATGGGTTATGGGGTGTCGGTCCATGGGTTTACCCATGATTAGGCCTTTTTGTAAATGTAAAAGTATAAATAAGTAAGATTGTAAGGTACAATTAGTGAAGTAGTATCTAGCTAAGTGCAAGAGGCAAGTAGTTCTGAGTTGCTTTGTGCAACAGACTATTTATGTAAGGCTCTGTGCTCAGTAGAGGAGTTGGCTCTGTGCCTTGACCTGATTTTGGGAAGGTATATCTGGTGCACAGTGTGCAGATCACCTGTCCGGTGCGAATCTTGTCTCTGTGGCTTAGCTCACAGGAGAAGAGGAATGTAAGAGATTGAAGCCTAATAAAGAATAAGAAGCAATTGGTGGATGTAGCCCCACACTGGGGTGAACCACGTATATCCCGTGTTGATGGTTTGATTTGTGCTATGATATTTATGTTGTGAATCTGCTTAGTGCATTGATTTTTATATAGATAGATCTATGAATGCTTAGTGGATTGTCTATGTTGAATGTGTTAGATCTAACTTATGATGCTAAGTGCGATGTATATTTTGTTGTTGTTATTGCGTCGATCCGTACTTAGGGTTTGATCTGTGATGTGAATAAAGCTAATGAATTAATATATGTTGTTCCTAAGTACTCTGTGAAGTGTTGTAATCACATATCTATGTCCCAGCTTGGTTACAGACACTTGAGTCCTATAACCCCCCTGCCTCTACCTCGGGTGAGACTACATCTGCTTTGCAGGAGTTGCCGAAAGGGCCGGTAGTTAGGGTTTTGTTGGTGCGTTGTTAAAGAGTTGAACCTTGGGTCTGCCCCTGTGCCAACAAATGGTTCCATTGTCGGGACCTGAAGTTGTGATTGCTGGGAATTCAAATAAAGAAAATAAAAGCTATGTGCGTAGATCTGTTGTTGTAGTGCGTAGTACTCTACTTGACTTGCAAAGATTTGTGCTAAGAAAGAAACCTGATCTGAAGAAAAGAGGTAAGATCTTGAAAGAGGTAAAGCTTTGTGTTTTGATAGAGTAAGATAAGTGGAAATTTTTGTTTCAAAAGCATGAATCTAGGTATGTTTGATAGATTCTATCATAGTTTGAAAGCTAGGGTACAGTTAGAATAAAGAGTTGATTTGAATAAACTTGATAGAAATAGAGAAAGATATGTTATTCCTATGCATAGAAAGAATTTTTGGACTAATAAGTGGATGCAGGAACCTAGAAAGAATTTTTGCAGATTGCAGGTCCAGCCCTGTGATCCCAGTGCGCAGTACAAGAGAAGTTGGGGAACGCTTAAGAGAAATAGAGGATTGACATTATGTTATAACTACAGAAGACTGAGACATCTTGCTAAGGAATTCCCTGGTGCAGGCCATATTTGTCTATGTTGTAAAATTGTTGGTCATGAAGTTGAGGATTACCCAAGGATGATTACTAAAGTTGAAAAAATGAATATGAGTCAAGAGAATAAGAGAATATTAGAGAACCATAAAGAGAAAGAATCAGAGGAAGTCCAGACTACATTAGTACAGTTAAAAGAAGCAATGAATGATCACAAAGATATCAGTTTACCAAATATCTTGAAAGAAAAACAACGCATAAGTACGAGAATAGGAGACTTCGACATAGAGTGTGTCCTGGATGAGGAGACACAAGTGAATATTATGACAAAAAGAACTTGGGAAATTTTTGGGAAGCCTATTGTGGTACCTTCATTGGGAAGGATAGGCTTGTTCAAAGGGAAGATGATAACCCTATGTGGAAGAGTTACTAATGTACCTGTTATCATCCATGGAACATCAACTCAAGAAGAATTTGAAGTTATTAGGTTTGTTGAGAAAAATGCCCCTTTTCCACTTTTGTTAGGAATGACTTGGATCGAGAAAGATTAGACTAGGAGGAAAGCAGAGGAAGAATATATAGAAAATAAAAAGAAAGAACTAAGGGATCTCATAGCTAGAAGAATAGATCAACTGATGGAAGAACGAGAAGTTGAGTCGAAGCAGCAGAATGCAAGAGAATTATCTATCTAGGTTGAAAGAACGCAAGAAGGTTTGCATGACCTATCCATGCAAGAAAAAAGTATATCCACCTAGGAAGTAGTAAGGGAAGGGATGTTAACTTCGAACCCTTTGAGAGCATATCAACAACGCGAAGTTACTATGCTAAGAGAAGATAAGAATAAGAATGGAAAAAGGAACCTGGAGACTCAGATCATAGGAAAGAAGGCAAGGAAGCTCAGTAAGAAGAAATCCAAGTTAGAAAAGCTACATGAAGTTCCAGAGAAGACTTCGCAGGAAGCAAGCTTGCAGGATCTGAACCTCGCCGGAACAGCAGAACCACACAGAATGGGACTTCACCTCAGCGAAGCTATATGACCGTTGGAGGCGCCCTGACCGTTAGAACGACGCTCCAAATGGCTAGGAAATGCATTTATGGGAGAATAGACCATGTTTGGGACATTGAGACCATGCCATAATGGACGGATTCATATTGAGTAAGGCATTCGTACCCATTGGAGGAATCTTCCACGTTGCCCTCTTATTTAACCCATCTGACGCTGCGTCGGGACCCCTTTTTACCTCTCATGATTATCTGAGAGAATTGATTGTGTATTGAGTTGTGATATCTGAAGCTATACTTTACCATCCATTGTTTACCCCGTATGTCCGTTCGTCTACCCCGACCGGTCTATTTAATAGTGAAAATGTCAAATGAACGCACTTAGATGGAAAAGTCCATCGAGGAGGTTCTTAGGAATTTTATGGCTGACAGAGCTATGTCTAAGGTTGTCCAGGCATCATCGACTAGGGGAGTGCAGGAGTCCCATTCGATTGGATGACGTTCAGGCCGTACTAACCCTGCTACTGAGAAGCGAAGTAAGCATCGCAACGATTTGGCTAATGCGAAGTAGATCTCGTCAATATTTCCTGATTACATCCTGCCTTTGGCTGGCGTGGTTAACCGCGACTGCATTCCACGAGACTTTGAGTACACCTTGATCACCGCATACGTCCCGAAGGGGATACACGTAGAAGGAAGCCAGTTGAGAAAGATCCCATCCTTGAAGAACAATGATTTCAACCTTGGGGACAGAAAGAACTACGCGATGCTCACACCTCATAGATATTTGAAGAAGATGACTGGGAAGAAGCCTCGCATAGTCTCCCAGCCCTGGATAAAGGAGCTCTCGCAGTCCACGATACTGAACGTAATGAAGATTCCCCACTTTGGCCGACCTTAGGAGGTTAACGCTTGCGTTAAACTCCTCTTATCGTGCTATCATGGAGGATACTTGTGACTCGACAGGCGCATTACTATGGATCTGATGTTGATCCACCTGATCACAGGACTGATCATGCAGGGACTCGACCCTCAACAGTTCTACCCAGGGAAGACCTCAGATCGCTCCCTAGCACAATGCATTAAGAGGCATACGACGAAGTAGAAAAGGGAAAGCAAGGCTACAAGTTAGCCTCTATCCAGGATGGTTCAGTGCGCCTTGCTTGCCAACTTATAGCTGGCAATCTTGTTAGAAATAACTTCCCCATGCAGGTCATCGGGTTCGTGGTGGACCTCACAAGTAAATGCGTGGAGGGGATGCAAATGAATTGGTCGACCTACCTCATCAATGAGCTTGAGAAAGGCTGTCGTGAAGCGTAGGATCAAGGATACGAGTTCCATTTTAGTTGGTTGCTTTTGTTGATTGCATTTGTCGCTTGGCAAATGTCAGAAGGAGCTGCCATCCCATAGATTGAACCTTTGGAGCCACTGGCTGTGAATTTCTCCACTCTATGGTACACGAATGACATGTCAAAGCAGTGGCAGTTGAACGCAGTGTTCCATGCCTACTATCAGCAACTGAAAGTTGCCATTGAATCATTTTCGCACATGACTCCATGAACATTGCACCAGTACAGACCATTAGCTAAGTTCCATGCAGATCAACACTTCATATATATCACTATGCACAAATATTAGAGCAAAGAAGAATTACAATCCTACTATAAGCTGACCGACGAAGATATGGAGGAGATCACCAAGGAATGGCTGGTAGAGTTCCTTGTACCGGTTGATGATGCAAAACTCTCTGACCCTGACATTATAGGAAGTCTTTTGGTCACTCGAGCCAAGCATGACGGACAGACTAGCACGAAGAATAAAAAAAAAAGGAGGAAGTTCAGAACATAGAGACTGATGAGGAAGACAACACCTCAAAATAAAGTGGACTTGGCTCGCCCACAGAAGGAGGATATGAAGTTAATGGAGGAGGGGATGAAGGAGGAAAAGGAGAAGGCAAAGCTACACCGTCGAAGGATCCCCCTACCGAGACAGAAACACCGAAGAAGAAGAAGGCTTCTCCGCAGAAACCCTCGACAAGAAAGAAGACTCGTGCCAGTAAGCCCCAACGAGAGGCCACACTCACATAAGATGACATAAGCCTAGTCCGTGGAGTGATGGAGGATGCTTCTGAGGACATCCTGCAGAGATATGGAGTGAAGCAAGATGAACTATATGGAAAGATAGAAAGGGAGTTGAGCGAAGTACAAGAATCTATTTTCTTAGTCCGCACAGTCCCTACCGTGCATTCCTCGTCAGAGGCTGTAGAGTTGGGGGATGAACCAACCCAACTTCGAAGAATGGCAGATGCAACAGAGGCTCGACTTCAGTGATTCCAAGAGGAGAAGGAGAAATCTATAGAATCCCTGAATAAAGAAAAAGAGGAGATCTTGGATCAACTACGAGTTGCGTGGTACTGTGTAACCGTGTATGAGAACGAGAAAGATGATTTTCGGGCGATGCTCGAGGTAGACAAAGTGAAGATACAGAAGGAAAAGGACCATTTGCTCGTAGAGTAGACTGCAGTCAAGGAAGTGGTGAGAAAATCACTTTGCTCTATGCCAGGCTTGGTGTCAGGCGAAATATATGTCGTTATAGTACTTGCCCAACCATTTAATTGTCAACTCGGGGTACGTAGACTGACGAAGCACACGCACTGTATATTCAGAACTGAAGTAGAACTAATCTAATCTAATCTATGTTGCTGAAATCAAACTAATCTAAGAAAGCATTGAAACACTAACTAGGAAAGCATGAAATCGCCTAAGGGAAATACAACATGTGAAGAGTTAACAACAATAACAACATGAGCTCATACAATATAACAATCTCAAATCATATTGCAATAGTAAAATGACAAAACATGAAAGAATAACAAAGCTAAGAATTCCCTTCTCCTGATTACAATCACATCCTAATTGAATTCTAATTGAATCCTAATTTTCTAATTGAAATCTCATGAAGAGAGAGCACTCTCTTATATACATGAAGGAGATAACCATCTCATAATTGTAGGTCCACTATTCTCTCAACCACTCTTAACTACTTTCCCATTATTACAAGATATGATCCCTTCAAATCCTCACACATATCTCTCATATATCTTAGATAAGATATTCTAACCAAATCTCCATGATCTTCTCCTTGAAAAGAGGCTTG
>ML782838.1:286014-297927 GCA_009831015.1 Picea engelmannii
AACTATGACTCATCAATATGTACCAACATCATCAACTATACACCTCATGTATGTGTCAACTCATCAACTACTTGTCTCAACCATGTACCCAACATGTACCTCAACCAAAATCCCTCATCAATTTCATCATCCAAATATGATTTCTAACTCTGTAATAGACTTGGTGTATATGATCACATACCTGCAAACCTTCCTTAACTTTAACAACAAGAGACTAGCATTTTCATCAAACTTTACTTTAGTCTCATATGACTAGTTTTGGATTATTCAACAACCCTAACTTGAAATAATCATAACTATGTACCTGTAATGAATAAAGATATGAAAATAGTACACAATGTTCTTCAGTGTTTTTTATGCAATTCCTATGGGTGTCACTGCTTGGAACCTCTCAGAAAAGGAGTTATAGGAAAAATGGCGTACCTTGTTGAATTCTAGCTTATTCTAGAGAGAGAACTTTTAGAGCGTGCCACGCACGGAATATTTGTTGTATGGATATGAAAATTTTACACAGAATACTGTAGACTGTAATATAACTAGCACTTTTAGTCTTACTTAATTTGGATATGTTATGAAGAATTTATGACGTTTTTACTCAAAACACCTGTTTTAGACTAGTTTCAGGACTAGCCACAAACCCTATTTTCCATGGAGTGTAACTCCAAAACTAAAATGACCCACAAGATGAAATTCGTACCAAAACTACTTGGATATGTTTTCTCAATGTCCTATCAATTTGACGGTCTAAATCATTCTATAAAAAAAATTATTACGAAAATGGTGAGATGACTTGTAAATAACATACCTTAGAAAGCATCATCAAAAGAATTTATCCTCCCTTGAATTTCGGCCTTCTTTACTTCACCTTCTCTTTGAAATTAGGCTTAGGTATCCTTTGGTTACCTCAGTCACATGTATATATTCAATATGCTCAAGTGTGATATAAAATGAGAGAGCGTTGCCTCTTATTTATACTTTCATGTAGCTTCCTCAAGGGGTTACCTTTTAACCATCTTAATCCACTTTCCTTATTTTAGGGTTAACCAACTTCTAACCACTTGTCCAATTTTTATCCATTAACTTTATTATTTAAATAATTTATTTTGTATCCACTTTGACTTATAGTACACTCATCACTTCACTTTACCTCAAGGGGTTACCTTCTAACCATCTTAAACCACTTTCCTTATTTTAGGGTTAACCCACTTCTAACCACTTGTCAACTTAGTAATTTCTCCATTATATTTATTATTTAAATAATTTATTTTGTATTCACTTTGAATTATAGTACACTCATCACTTCACTTTATTATTTACCTTCTAAAAATATCTTAAACCACTTTGACTACTTTTACCTTTTGGGGCTTCTAGATGGCTCATGAGGGTTCTCCAACTTCACATGGCCATAACTCTCTAACCGTGAGGAGTTATGTGACGTAGTTATGTGACGTTCCACATACCACTGGAAATGGCATGACATGTACTATCCATATAGAATAGTCTTGTCTTAAAATAGATAAAAACTCATACCATTATCCATCAAACAAACTTGGGTCCATTACCCAAACCTGGGTTCTCCAACTTCTCATGGCCATAACTCTCTAACCGTGAGGAGTTATGAAACGTTCGACATACCACCAGAAATGGAATGACATGTACTATCCATATAGAATATTCTTACCATCAAATATATTAAAACTCATACCATTATACATGAAACAACCTTGGGTCCATTACCCAAACCTTTGTGCTACCGAAATTCGCTACTAGACTTTCTCCAAGTGTTGACATCAATCACTAAAGGTTGATATCAATCTAAAATATCACTCTCCAATGGTTGAAATCAATGACAACCAACAATCCATACCAAATATCCATCAAACTAAGCCAATTGTTTGAAAATCTCCCCCTTTGACATTGATGGCAACACCAACATTGATGGAAACACTTAGTCATGATAACATTCATGCTTATACTATTCATCAATGTTTCTATATATCCCCCTTTGACATCAATGGAAAAGGGTATCTCCCTTTAGGGCTGCTCCCCCTGACTGAACTCACCTTGGGGCTTCTCCCCCTCTGTTTATAAGCCTCTGATTACTCTCTTTCCCTTCATATGAATAATATCTCTCCCTTTGACAAAGGGTATCACTCTGAAGTCATATCGCTCATTCTTCCCTTATGATAATTGATCCCCTTGGAAACATGCCTCTATGCTCTCTCTCCAAGCATTTACCTTTGCATTTGATAAATCTCCCCCCCTTTGTCCTATTTATGGTGCTTCCTAATGTACATCTAAGACATATAAGATAAGCATTCAAAATCATTCATTTTGGAGTAGAAATTACTCCTAGTCTCTAGCAAAGATACTCAAGGGCTTCCCGTGGAAGCGGTTTTGTAAATATGTATGCCACTTGTTCTTTTGTTTCCACATATTCAACTCTGATGTTCTTCTCTATAGCTTGTTCTCGTAGAAAGTGATACTTGATTGGAATGTTCTTCGTCTTGGAGTGCATCACCGGGTTTTTTGAGATACTGATGGCGCTTGTATTATCACAATATATTGGAATGGACTCATCATACTCAACCTGTATATATGTCAAAGTTTGTTTCATCCATAGAACCTATGTACAACATGTTGCTGCTGCAATATACTCTACCTCGGCTGTAGATAAGGATATTGATTATTATTTCTTTCTTAGCCAAGATACTAAATACTCACCCAAGTAGAACGTTGTTCCACTGGTGCTTCATTGGTCATCAATGAAACCTACCCAATCTGCATCTGTGTAGGAAATAAGTGATAGATCCTTTCCTTTTGGATACCATAATCCAAACTCTTATGTTCCTTTGAGATATCTGAAAATCCTCTTCACTGCTAATACATGTGACTCCTTTGGTGCTGCTTGAAATCGTGCCACTTGTCCAACTGCTTGCATTACATCTGGTCCGGATGTTGTCACATATAGTAAGCTACCAATCATTGACCTGTATTCCCTCTTGTCTGTAGACTTTAAATCATCATATTTGCTCAACTTGCAGTTGGTTTGCATAGGAGTGGTAATTGGTTTGCAATATTCCATTCCAAACCTCTTTAGCATTTCTCTGATATACTTAGTTTGAGAGATAAAAATTCCTTGGTTTCTTTGACATATCTGAAGACCCAAATAGAAGGATAGTTCTCTAAGTAATGACATTTCAAATTCATTTTGAATATCCTTTGCAAATTTCTGGCTTAACCTGTCATTAGTACTTCCAAAACAATATCATCAACATAAATTTCAATTAATAAAATATTACCTCGAGTTACCTTGATGTAGATGTTGTTGTCTACTCTTCCTTTCCATATTTTGTAGGGAGTTTTGTCATTGTTGTTTCTGAGCATTACTCTGTTTTGAATGTAAACCGATGTATGCACTACATGTGTCCAAAAAACATCTGTCAATTTGGAATCCATTAGCATTGTTCAAGCCATTTTCTGTGTAATTATCATTCATTATGATAATGTTCCTTTGTCTATGAACCACTCTCTGAACCAATCTATGAATCCATTCTCTCATCCACTATCCTATATCTATCCAAACCTGCTAAGTGTTCTTACGAATCCATCTCTGTCCATACTGTCCAAGACTCTACTTGCGCAATTGTCCATAATGGTGACCCATTTATCACTATACTATCATGAAGTCTTGATTAATCTATCAAACTGTACTTCTGCTAACTGATTTCTCTGAATCTGTCTTCTCAAACTCTGCAAGTTGTTCGAAGGATGGTTCTTTGGTCTATCACAGCTATCGCATAGACTCCCCCTGTCTAATATTCATATTACTTGGGAGTCTCTAAGCCAGATGGCTCAAAACAATTCCTCCTCTGATGTTTATTCATCATCATCTTCATTGGTAGATTCATTATCTTTCTAAGCTTTGACTTCTTTCTTTCTATTTGTGGATTCATCTTTCACTACAATGCCCGAAAGTACAATCTCTTGAACATGTTCCTTATTTACCTGTCCTTCCTTTCTTTCAGTTATTTTCTAAACCTTTATGTATCTAACATCTTTCTTTTTCTCTGTAGAATTTTCTTCATCTCGTTTTATTGCCAATCTTTCAATCTCTAGTACCTGGTCTTTGTTCACCTGTTCTTCCTGTTTTCTTATCCATACTTTCTTATATCTGATATCAATAATCTCTTTCATGGAAGTATCAATCATGCTTCTACAATCACTGGTTATGTGTCCATAGTTATGACATTTGTAACACTCAATTTTGCATGCGACCACATAGGCACCTCTTGGTTGAACATTTCTTTTATAATCCCTGCAATTTGCAACCTTATGTCCAAAGTTAGTACAATAAAAACAATGACCATAAAATAAATTTGCATACCTGGGAGTGAATGATCTTCTTTGTGGCGTAGTCCTTCTGAATTTTTTCCTTGACTAATCATGATCATGATTGAAGCTTCTTTGTGGCTTGAACATGGATGGTATTCTTTAAGATGTATCTTCAATAGTTTTCTTAGATTCTGGTTGACCATGATTCCTTCCTTTAAGTACTTTTGCATAACTCTTTTTATTTTCTTCATTCTTCTTTTCTAGCAATCTAGAGTGCTTCTCTTCATTCTTTATAATTGATGTGGATGTTTCTGTCTCTTCAACATTCTTGTTGAGCTTGACGATTTTACTTCTCAATATGACAACTTATTCTTCAAGCTTCTCAACCTCTTCTTCTTTCTTCATTATCTGAGACTTCATGACTTCTTCTATTCTTTTCACTTCTTCAAGATGGATTTTTAATGTGATTATTTCTTCTTCAAGTCCTTTCTCTTCTTGACCAAACTCTACCTTAAGTTAGTTTAGATCGTTAGTTCTTTCCTTAAGATGATCTGTCAATATATTCTCTCTCATTTATGCTTCTTCCTTCTGTGTTGCTATGTTGGTTTCCAAACACTGTTTTTGATATTCAAGATTTTCTTCGATCTTTCTGGATTTTTCTAGATGAGTTCTTAAGTTCTTGATGACATGTTGGGCTTCTTAAAAAATGTGAACACATTCCTTTTGTTTCATCAATTCTTTCTTGAGTGAATTGTTTTCTTCTATTAGTTCATCTAAATCACTAATCGATTCTTCTTCATAATTTTCTTCCTTTTCAATTAGTTTTTCTATCTCATTTCCTTCATGGCATTCTATTTCAAGATGTCCACGTTTTTCACAATTAAAACAAAATGAGATACCTATGGTGATTATGTACTCTTCATCTTCTGAATCTGCTTGACATGGTGAACATAATTCTTCTTGATTTGTACCTGCATCTTCTTTGACATTTTTTGAATTTGTGATGGGTGAAGAATATATGCCATGCAACTTATCCCAAAGTTATTTTTCTGATGAACATTTACCAACCTTTTCTCTTACCGGATTAGGTAATCCTTCCATCCATTGCTATTTTGTATTTCTTCCTTAATTCCTTCTTGGATGCAATCTTTGCCCTTTTTGAACTATCATATCCTGTAACAAATGATAGCCAAATATAATGTCTATGTGCCTGTAAAAATACTTTCGTCCTTATGCTCCACATATCATACTTAAAACCATTATGACCATTAAACATTGGTACTCCATTCTCAGAATAATCCATGATCTCCTTCCAGTGGTTAAACTGTTTCTTGAAGGAGTGGACTCTGTTACCAATTTTTGGATTACTGAGAGGGGGGGTGAATCAATAATAGAGAAATTTAATCCTTTTTAACCATATAATACAAATGTTATACCAATATAGCATTATCATTCAATAATTGCAGAGTAAATAAGCAATGAACAAATGAAAAACCATACACATACACAATACACCGGTGTTTTACGTGGAAACCCAAAGCGGGAGAAAACCACAAAATTATTTTTCTTATATGTCTTGAAGAATTACATCATTGGAAGCACCAACTTCCTTTGTTTTTCCAACAAAAACTGGAAGGAGGCTCCAACCCCCTAGTTTCTCAGGATACAACTTGAGGGAAGCTCCAACTCCCCAATTCTATGGATACAACCAGAAGGAGGCTACAACCCCTTATGTTCTCTGGCTACAACCAGAAGGTGGCTACAACCACCTGTCCTTGCCTCGGCCAACTGCCTTGGCGTATAATTAGAATGATGGAACCATTGTCACAATATCACTATGAGATATACTGTTGTAAACCTGTACCAATCAACCTGTAATCAACATGTACCATAAAAAAATTCATCAACCATGCACCAAATTGTACCTCAACCTGTAATCAACCTGTACCATAAACAAGTGCATCAACCATGCATCAACCTGTACAAAACCTGTACCATGAACAAGTGCATCAACCATGCACCAAACCTATACAAAATAACCTGTCAGAACAACCTGTCCAAACAACCTATCACAACAACCTGTCTAATCAATATTATCAACCAAATCAAATCTAATCACCAAGATCAATCGCTAAGACAACTCTCAAAGTTGTGCATCAATCAATCATAATACAACAACTCATAATCATCACCAAGATCAATATGTGCTTCTAATAATATACCGATACAAGTATGCCACATCATCCATACACCATGTGTAAAAAATACTACTAACAAGTGCCTCCAACCATGTACCAAGTATGTACCAATCATGTATCAACTACTCATCAACTATGACTCATCAAGATGTACCAACATCATCAACTATACACCTCATGTATGTGCCAACTCATCAACTACTTGTCTCAACCATGTACCCAACATGTACCTCAACCAAAATCCCTCATCAATTTCATCATCCAAATATGATTTGTAGCTCTATAATAGAATTTTTGTATATGATCACATACCTACAAACCTTCCTTGACTTTAACAACAAGAGACTAGCATTTTCATCAAACTTTACTTTAGTCTCACATGACTAGTTTTGGATTAGTTAACAATTCTAACTTGAAATAATCATAATTATGTACTTGTAATGAATAAAGATCTGAAAATAGTACACAATGTTCTTCAGTGTTTTTTATGAAATTCCTCCAGGTGTCACTACTTGGAATCTCTCAGAAAATAAGTTATAGGAAAAATGACATACCTTGTTGAATTTTGGCTTATTTTAGAGAGTAAACTTGTAGAGTGTGCCCCACACGGAATATTTGTTGTATGGATCTAAACATGTTACAAAACATTCTAAATATTGTACTCTAACCAACACTTTTTGTCTTACTTAATTTGGATCTGTTATGAAGAAGTTGTGACGTTTTTACCCGAAACACCTGTTTTAGACTAGTTTTAGGACTAGCCACAAACCCTATTTTCCACGGAGTGTAACTTCAAAACTAAAACGACCCACAAGATGAAATTTGTACCACAACTACTTGGATATGTTTTCTTAGTGTCCTATCAATTTCATGGTCTGAATAATTCTAGAAAATAATTTATCGCGAAAATGGTGAGATGACCTGTAAATAACATACCTTAGAAAGCATCATCAAAAGAATTTATCCTCCCTTGAATTTTGGCCTTCTTTACTTCACCTTCTCTCTGAATTTAGGCTTATATATCCTTTGGTTACCTCATTCACCTGTAGATATTCAATATTCTCAAGTGTGATATAAAATGAGAGAGCCTTGCCTCTTATTTATACTTTCATGTAGCTTCCTCAAGGGGTTACCTTTTAACCATCTTAACCCACTTTCCTTATTTTAGGGCTAATCCACTTCTAGCCACTTGTCAACTTAGTAATTTCTCCATTATATTTATTATTTAAATAATTTATTTTGTATTCACTTTGAATTATAGTACACTCATCACTTCACTTTATTATTTACCTTCTAAAAATCTCTTAAACCACTTTGACTACTTTGACCTTTTGGGGCTTCTAGATGACTCATGAGGGTTCTCCAACTTCACATGGCCATAACTCTCTAACCGTGAGGAGTTATGTGACGTTCCACATACCAATGGAAATGGAATGACATGTACTATCTATATAGAATAGTCTTTCATTCAAATAGATAAAAACTCATACCATTATCCATCAAACAAACTTGGGTCCATTACCCAAAATTGGGTTCTCCAACTTCTCATGGCCATGACTCTATAACCGTGAGGAGTTATGTGACGTTCCACATACCACTGCAAATGGAATGACATGTACTAGCCATATAGAATAGTATAACCTTCAAATATATTAAAACTCATACCATTATACATGAAACAACCTTGGGTCCATTACCCAAACCTTTGTGCTACCAGAATTCGCTACCAGACTTTCTCCAAGGGTTGAAATCAATCTACAATATCACTCTCCAATGATTGACATATATGAAAACCAAAAATCCATACCAACTATCCATCAACCTAAGGCAACTGTCTGACATTCTATGCTAAAATCGTTTTGTTTTGCATACTATTTTATATCTGGAATACTGATGATGATGATGATGATGTTGATGATGATGATGCTGATGATGATGATGATTAACGTCCACTAAGAACGAATTGGTCTATCAGAACTTAAGAGGGTAAGTTATTACTTTTGATTCTTTAGAATTTTGTTTCTGTGCTCGAAAAGCATTAAGAGAAGTTTTCCAAGATCACCATAATTTTGTTGAGTTAAGAGGTTAGGAAGGTTGGTAGTGTGACAAATATTTTGAAAATGATATCTAATATGGGTATAGGCTGGACAATCTAAGAGAAAATGATTTTCATCTTCAACCTTCTTAGTGTCACAAAGGTGACATGCTCTTTCATCCCATGGCATTTTAGGAATTGACCAATGCCTAGTTTCACTATGGAGCTTGTGAGAATTTGTTCTTATCTTAGCAATGCTTATTTTTTTCTTTACACTTGGCAAAACATACAAATAATTTTGATATTCTAGATTAGGGTTGATTATATCCTCATAACACCTTAATTTGTTTTTCCTCTAACTCTTTATCACACCACATTTTCTCCTTAAATTTTGATTTGACGTTTTTTTTTAATAGTGTCTTTATTCCACAAAATGGCATCTTCCATGATTCTCCAATAGTTTAGCCAAGACCGAGCATCTTTATGCCATCCTCGCTTGAGTCGATGGTGGTTATGACTCGATTTTGAAGCAATTTTAAGAATTCTCTTGTATTCCATGTTGTTTAACTTGTTCTTATACATTAGGTATCTAGTCATAGTCATCCTCTCAATGGGGGAGAGGCTTGTTTCTAAGAGGAGGATGGGATAGGGCGTATTTCCTTTAATTTTGAGATTATAGGTTATAACATTATTTTGTATTTTCTCTATCTTTCTCTAGGATTCACGAGAGATACTGCATCCCCGGACTTCACAACCATAAAGAATAATAGGTGTAAAAAGAGTCTCAAAGAGGAGTTTCTTCTTATCCCAACTCCAAAGATCAATTGATTTACAATTGTTTTCAAGCCCATAATGAGCTTTCCATCCCCCGAGAATCCTTTTCTCAATGCTAGAATTCCAATTGAGCTTGTGGTGAATATCAATTCCAAGATATTTGTATGAAGTCACTTTCTCCAAGTTTTTGTTGTCATATACGAAGGTATCACAAGGGATATTATTGGATTTAATAATCATGACCTTACTCTTATCAGTATTAACAGTCATACCCATATTGGAGAAAAATCCTTTAGGGTTCTTAGTTGGTTTTCAAGATCATGGGGACTCCTTGCCATAAGAACGATATCATCGTCATAAAAAAGAATATTGATGACTATACTAGTGAGAGTAGGGGCGACACAACCTGTTGTTTCCAGGTAATCTTCTAACTTGTCAATGTATATGCCAAAAAGGGTAGGGGACAAGGGACAACCTTGTTTGACTCCGATATTGCAGTTAATCTCTTTTGAACAACCCTCGGTGTTTTTAAACTTATCAATAATGTTCTCATACATCCTTATTGCAGCAACCCTCAACTCAAGATGCACTTTTACCTCTTCCAACCTATTCCAAAGGTTTTTCTTAGGAACCATGTCAAAATCTTTTCTATAGTGACCAACAAAAAAACAAAAAAGATTGGTTTTAGTATTGTGGAACTCCTCTGCAATGATCCTAAAGGTAATTAGATGTTCGACAGTTGAATGATATCTCCTAAACCTGACCTGGCCTTTAGCTCTATTACTGTGACTTTCCAGCCAAAGGTTAATCTTCTTTTCCAAAATAATTCCATAAAGCTTGGATAAAATTGGGCTAATCATAATGGTCTTATAATTAGAGGGAATGTTTCTATCCCCATTTTTAAAAATAAGAACAATGAGGCTTTGCGTCCAGGGTTTAGGGAAGCCCTGCTTGATTGCTAAATTGAAGAGCTTGTGTAGGTGAGGGATAAGGATTGGCCCTCCGATTTTAAAATTTTCACTTCTTCTTTTGTAGGGACAATAGGAATAGTGTCCATGACATTAAGGAACTTGTAAAGACTTTTAAGATAGGAATTCTAGTTCCTTAAGGGAATCTTATTATTTTCTTTAGCATTGTTGTTTAAAATTTGACTCCAAAACTTTTTGGGATCCAAAACTTCTTAGAATCTATAAAATGAATAGAGTGAAACATTATATTTATATTAATTTTATTTTTTTATAATATAAAATATAAAATAATTCCCAAAGATTTCTCCCATTAATCATTATATAAAAAAAATTTATGAACATGTCCCCGAGGTGTTGAAAAGTCACCGTTTCGAAACTTGCGGAGAAAAAAAAATTAACCATGTTAAGGGTTGGTGTGGCTTAGGCCGGGTGCGACGGATTAGATGCCCCTGAGTCGCGGTTTCTCAAGCCAAAGGTTAAGGTCCTTAGCCTTCAATGTCCTTAGCTTTCCCATTTGCAAGTCGCTTAACCCCGAACTCTATGTCATATAAAGAAAAAACATCTTCTTTTGTAGGGACAATAGGAATGGTGTCCATGGCATTAGGGAACCCATAAATAACTTTTAAGGTAGGAATTCCGGTCCCTTAAGGGAATCCTATTATTTTCTTTAGTACTGCAGTTTATAATTTTTCTCTAGAACTTCTTAGGATCCAGCTTATATAGTTGTGAAAGTTGCTCTTGCCTTTTATTGATATAGTGCCTTTTTTTCCTTTTAATTAGGGCTTTGTAGGTATTTATCTTATCAAGTTTTAAGGACTCATTAGAGGCATGCCTAATGGATTTCCTAGCAATTTTACATTCTTTATCATACCAAGGGTTGGTCTTTCTATTATTCTTTTTATAGGACACCTCGAAAGAGAACTTGTTAATAGAAGTGGAAAGGGTAGTTGTAAAATTATGATAGAGTTATTCAATGTTGTCCTTATAAGTTAGGATATTTAATTTACTATTTAAATCCTTTAAGAAAATGTCAACTTTATTTTTTTCAAAGCGCAAATTCCTTTGATTATCATAATTCTCTTCAATGACACTCTTATGCATGGAAAAATTTAGAGTTAGGGTTAAAGGTTTATGATCAAAGTCAGCCTCATGGTCATTTAAAAGGTCAAAATTTTCTATTTGGTTGGAAACGGGGATATCAGATATCACATAATCTACAACACTACAACCTATCCCATGAATACAAGTCATCTGGTTGGATTTTGGCCACTTCATTACTCCATTTCAAATTATTAGGTCTTGAGAGCTACAGAGCTTAACCAACTCAGTACCAAACAAATTCTCAATTAGGTCTTCAGAGCTTCTTTTGTAGCTATTAGATAAAACAAGGTCCTCATCTAGCCATAAAGAATTATGGTTGGAATCATTACTTAAAAGAGTAGCTTGTTTAGTTGCATTCCTAGCATTAAAGTCTCCTAGCACGAGGATATTACCTTCATTTTTTAAACTATAAATATTTTGTTCTAAATTATTATAGGGACAATTGTTATCTAAATTATTTTTCTTATAAAAAGTAGAATTAAAAGGTGCAAAATAACAAATT
>ML782838.1:304718-324512 GCA_009831015.1 Picea engelmannii
TATCAAAATCCTATAATACTTACCTCTCTTATTTCTGCTATAACTTTTTCTCGGCTTAACCATTACTCAAATGAGTTATATGTGACACAAGATAAGACCGATACATATGATCTAAAAAAAAAAAAAATTTGATCATTTTAGGACCCTTTTAGCTTGCATGAACAAAAGACATGGGAGTTTCAAGCATATGTTAACTTTGATAATTTAAAAAAAATATAAAATTAATATTAAAAATTTCAAAAAAAATACATGGCACAAGAAAAATGAGTTCTCTACAAGTATACAAGTTTTTGGAATGAAATTTCATTGTTAAGACACTCAACACCTGCACGAACAAAAACATATACCTTATATTTTGTTGGAAAAATATGATACCACTTTTAGAAAAAATCAAATTTGACCTAGTTATTCACAATGTCTATGAATAAAAGTTGTATATTCGGAAATCTAATTCAATTTCCTACGTTTCATCTTCTTACACCATATTCAAATTCATTGTAAAATCACCTTGAATAATCCCTCCAAGTTAAAAGATTGATGTTTTTCCAGGTTTTCATTTCCACTAACGCGCCATGAGAGACCATCATTAGCTTGCACTCACCCCAATAGAAAATGGATATTTCACCAAGATCTATTTTTCTGGATTCCGATGAAAAAGTTCAAAAAGTAATATGTTTAGACAAAGACATCTCCATTTTTCATATATGGATCCCACACTTGGGCTCAACTTTTATAAGCTCATATTTTCACCCTAACTCACTCTTATTCTCTCATTTGATTTTTCACAACTGCTCCTTGAAGCTCCTGCTTTAACCTAGTTTTGAATCCATAGATGCCCTTCTCACTAATTGTTAGCTAATTGATCTCATATAAATTTACCCTCTGGTTTGTTTCTAAGCATCGCCCATAGTGGTGCAGTGTTGTGGTAAAGCTTTCGCTGGTGTGGAGAGTTTCCAAGGAGCACACATAGGTTTCCTTCTATAGAATTGAAAGATAATACTACACCTATGTTGATTTTCTTAGTAGTGTCACTTATTGACCTCGCAAAAATTATTCTCCCTAGCCTTTGAATTTGACCTTTTCATGCCATGGAAATGATACCAAAATTGTGTTTTACTTTCAACAAATTGGTGTGGTCATTGAAGTCATGACAATATTAGGTTTTAATACTTCATTTTTGGCTTTGTAGTTTTAGTTTAAGCCTTACCTAATTTATCCTTTGGAAAATATCGACATGGATGTTCATTTCAAACCTATTTGGGTCGGTTATTTTTGTTTTTTGGGGGAGGGAGTTACCTTTTTTACCATTCTAGGTGCTGGAAACCATTATTATCCATGGATCTTACTTGCAATTGTTTACAGATATTATTGAGTAGCATGTGGCTTTACATGCAATTCATTTGGGCTTATAATGTTTTTGTTTTGATTATTCTAGTACCACACACTGTTGTTGGGAAAAAACACCTTACGGACTAGCAAATAGAATTCAGACTTTGCATGCAGATATGACCGAATAGAAATCACTTTCTACCTTCATCCCTAGATTTAAATCCCTTTTTTTAGTCAATGCATGGAAAGATCAACCTACCTCGTTACCGGCGTTTGATGTCGATCCTCCATTGTGCTTGATCACTTGTTCGCTATGCTCCTTCCAAAGCTGACCTGCATTCAAGACAAGCAACAACTATGCATGCATGCTACTAATATACTAATGGGTTAGAAATCAAACATAAACTAATCAATATCATAAAGAGTTCATGAATTGGGATGGGAAAAGCATTATCTTTATTACTTAAAATGAGTCAACTTACAAAAAGTTGAGACTGGCCACCGCTCCTTGAACCTGATCCTGGGCTCCTCTTCTTCTGTCCTTCAACTGCTTTGCTTTAAATCTCCTTTGGCATTAGGAAAGGCTAAAGGGTTGGGAAAATGGAATACGTAAATGGGCAGAGTTTCTTTGCTATATTTTTCCTCCTCCAAATGGTACCCCTACCCCTTCTTTTATAGGCTAGAAGGAGCTAGGTATTTGGACGAACCCTCGGCCATGCATGGCCGAGAGTTTCAGTTAACTCACCCATGGCTTTTTGTTTCGTCGGCAACTTTCCTTTTTTTCGTGCTTTAGTAGGTACACGTGTGCTGTTTTGAGCCAGCCAGCGTGTACACGCGTGCAGTAATGGGTTAGGGTGCATGGGCCTTTACACAAGAGGATTTTCAAAGAGTTGTTCAGCAGTGTTTTTGATAAAGAAAGGATATGAGTTGGCCTGATTCTAGGTAAGCATGTGTGGTGCAATTTAGGGTTATAACAGATGCCACCTAATGTGTGAGGTTAGAAGAGCATCTGATGGCCGAAATACATTACCAATCTTTACTGATGTGTCGAACGATTGAGCACAAGGATCAGGAACCAGGAGGTGTCATCTACAAAACAACAAATATCTCACCGAGGTGGGCATACCCATGCTCGGGATAAAAATAGAACCATGGCTACCAATCAAATACATTGTAGATCCATGTCAAATAACTATAGAGAGTAGCCGCGAACAATACACAACGGAGCTACATCTTGAAATCAGAAAGATATACATATAGAGTATCCATCTTCCAGAAGCTGATTCGGCCTAATGGCTGGAGATGATATCTTCAGAGCTCGAGCAACAACTTCAACATCTTCCAAAACTCAGGTAGGAGTGTAATATGAGTGTACGACTACACTACCCAGAGGTCTTCGACGGCTCGTCGGTCATGGACTTGATAATCTTGATGATCGGACTAAAGGCTTCAGTGATTTCGAACAAGGACTTGATTGGATGTTCAGGATGGCCGGGTATGCGAGCAAGAGACATATTGTAGAGGGGCCGACTTAGGCTTAGTGACAAACTTCCCTTGGACAATAGCACGACAAGTGATGAGACTCAGGAATCATATATGTTAATCATAAGTCTACGAAGCAGGAGGCAACGCAAACTCTCCATATGTTTGGAAGAATAACCAAACGGTGGAGGACACAACTCTATATAGCGAGAAAAGCTTCATAAGGTCGTACTACATCCCATAGTCTGATGAAAAAATGGACAAATGTGCTTTATCCAAGGGCGACTCATTATGCTGCCAATAAAGAAAATACTTTCCCTTCCTCTTTTTGGGGTATATTTGATTTTTTTGTTCTTTTCTATAATTTTGGACAAAGAATAAAGGAATATTACGTTACAATGGAGGAACGAGTATTGCAAACATACAAGATCAAGGCACAAGGACAAGACTGATGTTCTAGTAAAATGATACTCGAGAAAAATCCTCCGGTGGCCAAAGGTGTTAAAATGCAGAAGCAAACTGTCACAAGGCTGATGGATAAGGTATGCAAATGCAGTTGATAAAACACACAATGGTAACATCCTTCGATGTAAGTTTAACGAGCCCAGAGAAGGTAGGATCGGTGTTTTTTCATATTTAGAGAGTTTGAAAAACATAAAAGGAGACTCCATTGGGGTACCTTTTTCGAAGATAGTCTAGTCAGTTCGAAAAAGGGTAAACTAGCACCGATTAGACGTTGATTCAAAACCATTTTAACGAGTGTGACAAGGACAAGATCACTCGGCCATTTTTTCACTTTTAAGGAGTCTGGAAAAAGCTTAACTATGGACTCCGTCAAGGATATTCTTCTGGACCATTTTAACGAGTATGAAAGAATAAGATCACTCGACGATCTTTTCAATTTTAGGGAGTCTGAAAAGAGCTTAACTTTGGACTCCGTGGGGGTTTCTTTTTTGTAAGTTTAGTCTCTCAAGCCTGAAAAAGGGATAAAATTATACCTGAGAGTACTCTTCTAAAGAACGGAAGTTCCATAGAGTATACCTTTGTTCATACAGTTGACCGTCCAGACCGAAAAAGGGGTAAACTACCGCCGGACAGACATGACTTCAAATTTCAGTTTAATGAGCGTGAAAGGCCACAAGATTGCTTGGCAATCTTTTCATGTTTAGAGGGTCTGAAAAGGGCTTAAAAGGAGACCTGTTATTTTTGGGAGTCCTGAGGGTGAGACAAAGGGTGAAGAAGAATCATGCAAATGAGGCTCAAACTCATATTCAGGAAAGACTATACGGACTCCCAAGCCTACAGTGTTTTTAGAAATGGCATGGACACCATAATGCAACCAGGACCTACCTAGGGCATCCATGTTATGGTAAGCTCTACCGCCAAGTTGTGACACTTCTAAAGAATATATGATGGTTCTGTGTCACAACCTGATGGGATCAATCCTATAGCAGAGGAAAAAGATAATGAGATGCAAAAGTCGGGGTAGTAACCTAACCTATATGCTCAAGTTGATTCTTGGAAAAAAAAAAAAATTATGGACTGTCAAAATTTTCTCAAAACTAAAAACAAATGTCCCCATATCTGATCAAATCCCTCCCATATAACTCCTGAATCACTCTAAATAGTTTTTGGTATAAAGAAACTGATAAGGGAGGCCAAAAAAGTGACAAAAAGAGGCCAAAAAGTCTATAAATAGAAGCTGGTAGCTCATTATCACCATTGCTGATTTGGAAATTGACTCTGGAGCCAAAAGACCCCCTTTGCCAAAAACAGTGATTCCGCGAGCTACAGTGGATGAAATGAACTTCTGCTTGGACCAAGTAAGTACAAACTCCCTTATCTAGCTATTCAATCCTTCAATGTTGTCTTTAAGTTTATTTTTTGGGTGGGCATCGACCTTAAAAAGGTCGGCCCTAGGTACAAGCGACGATCGCCTCTACAGCGCGCGTGTACCCCCCTTTTATAGTAAAAAGAAAACCAAAAGCAAGTACTGACCCTCCTTTACCTTGTTGTGTTGGCAGGATGTATGTCCAATGGAGGGAAAGGGAGCATGAAGCAATCGGTGAGTTGGTTGCAGCAGATCCGAATGTCGTGGTTGTGTTGATGCAATGCAGTTTACTGAAGTTCTTTCTATGTCCATTTTCTGACCACCGAGGATATCTATTTTTTGACTGGCCTCTCAAGGAGAGGGGAACGAGTCAACTTCAGGACGTTTCCTGTGGGACCGAGTAAGATATCGAAACTGATAGCCAAGCACTTTGAGGCTGGGACTGACCGTGTGGGTTCCCAGGTACCCATCAGTAAGATCACTAACCTATCGTTGCAGGCGATATTGTTACTGATTGGGCGGATTACCGGCTCAGCAGCCTTGCATCAGGCATCTCACGCACAAATGAACTGTGCTATCCAATGCTTGAATGCACAGATTTTTGACTGGAGTACCACACTGCTCGAGTGCATGAAGAGACAATTGACAGATTTCCGACAGCGGACATAGAGGACTTTTGAGTTCGGGACCATCTTGTGTTCATTCTTTTTTGAGAGAGTTCCAAGTTTTAGTCCTCAGGTTGTAGTATGAGGACATCAGGCCTCTTTCTCTGCAGTGTGTAGATGGGAAGTATTACTATCGCGACAGGGTGGTGGAAGGACCATTGATTCCTTCGACGATGATTTCTTTGCGTGGCTATCATGACAGATCCCTGTGATTGAGGACTACCCATATGCAGGGATAGATTTTTCTAGAGATCCTAAGATACACGTGCCTCCTGGTGAGGAGCGAGGGGAGATGGGTAAGTCTCCATCTTTGTAGTTTTTTTGTTTTCATATGTAATTTTTATGTCATTTTTGTTATATATATCATTTTTTTTTGTATGTCAGAGTATTTGGCGGGTATACATTTGTTGCATGTAGATTTGGGACCCGTGCGACCTGCTGATTATGCATGGAACAGGCGTCGTCCATGGCCAGAAGGCATAGCTGCCGCCGCTGGGGGAGCAGTAGTAGCAGGGAACCTCCCAGCTGGGGAGGCTGAGAGGGTCCTTAGACGAGTTGAGCGGAACTTCACTGTACTCAATCACACCGTCCTGGTGGCAGAGATAGAGGACCTGCCGCCATCCATGCATCCTCATGTAGTGGGGGCACCTCAGACATGGGTCTGATTGTTTAGGCGTTTAGCCCGTGCTATGGATGATTATAATAGGGCCCATAGGCCCTGAACCTATTTAGACTTTTTATGTGCCATGAGTACCTACTTGTATATATTTTTTGAGGGCATAAGCCCTGTGACTCGTTATTATTCCCATTTTTGAGGCACTTGCATCCATCTATGGACTTTGGTTATTTTATGATGTTATATATGGTTTTTATCTTTTGTGTCTTATGGATTACATATGCAAAAATGTATTTACATGCTTATGTCGATGTTCTTTTATATGTGTGCAAGATGCCAATCTAAAATTTGGTTAGCTAGAGTATTTGTAATTTGGTTTAATCTCTTAGGAACATGAAAATATGTAATATAATCAAAGTTTCGTTCTAAGAGACGTACCCTAAGGAATCGTCGGTGTAAGGTTGGATCATGAACCCGGTATATTCTGTTTAGCTGAGACACAACCAGTTGAGAGTTGAGATAGACCCGGAGATGAGAGATACCCAATGATAAGGTGTCATGAAGCAACTCAATAACTGCACTATAATCGGCGACATTATTTGTGGTTTCACCTAAGCATATACCTCTGAAAGATAATAACTGGCCCTGGGGTGTAAATATTACCCAAGCTGCAGAGGCAAGCCTCCGAGTGTGCCGACTAGCACCGTCTGCATACCCAATGAACACCTCAGAATCACTTGACATCTGCCATATTGACGAAAGATAACATCAATGACACATCCATAATACTTTAAAAAGAAACTAAAAAGTAATAGTACAAAGACTATACATATGTTACAAAAAGTTACCCATAGTGACCTGCCTATGAGTAATACTTCTTGAGGTAGAGCCCATTTCTAGGCTCCGCCAAAGAATTCCCTTCAAAATCAACCAGACAATAAGCACCCTTTGTTAATACCTCTTTTATGATGAAGGGCCTGAACCACATGGGTTTGAATTTGCCGGCCCCCAGGGGGTCCTTGTCTTGGTCATAGACCAGGACAAGGTCGTCTTCAGAGAAAATCTAAGGGCGAACGGACCTATCATATTGACACTTGACCTTATGTTTGTGAGCCTCGTTGGCCAGGGCCGCATCACAACGTTGCTCATTGAGTTGTTCAAGGTGTACTAACCGTTCTTCAAGTGGAGAAGTGTCTGGCAATAATCGTACTGCCAATTTCAGAGATGGGATCTGACATTTGATGGGGAAGACTGCCTCCAACTCGTAAACGAGTTGAAAAGGTGAGAAACCGGTTGCAGTCTTTACAGATGTTCGGGAAGCCCATAATGCCGAGTATAACATTAAATGCCAATTTGACTTGGCTGAGTTGATAGTTCGCTGTAGAATAGTCTTAAGAGTTTTGTTTATAGCTTCTACCCACCCATTGGCTTGGGGGTAGTAAGGTGATGAATGTTCTTGCCATAACCCAATATTTGATGTTAATTCGATCATCATTTGGTTCTGAAAGTGACTTCCATGGTCAGTGACAATCTCTCTCGGGACGCCGAACCTTGCTATGATCTGATTGAATAAGAAGAGAGTTGCAGTCTCTCCATCATCTTTAAACATTGGCATAGCTTTGACCCACTTAGTGAAGTAGTCGACAACTACGATGATATAGCGGCGCCCCCTTGCTGACGGGGGGTTGCAAGTAGTGTAATCAATCCCCCACTTGGTGAAGGGACCAACTACGATGACAGGAAACATAGGAGTGCGATGTGCCCTCATCTTCCGAGAGAAGATTTGTCACGGATGGAATTTCTTAACCGATTCAATACAATCTTTGATAAGTGTCGAACAGAAGTAACCTACTCGTAGAATCTTTTGGGTTGTTTCCAACCCAGACAAATGACCGCCACAAGCTCCAGTATGGCAATAATTAAGCACAATGACTGCCTCCTCATGTGTGAGACATCGACGTAGGATGCAGTCTACACCTCTCCGATACAACGTATCATCGAGTATGAGATATTTTTTAGCCTGATGGCGTATACGCCGACGCTCGTCACGAGAAGCAGAAGTGGGGCACTTCAAAGTCTGGAGATAAATAAGAATATCTCTGTACCAGGGATCTGAAAATGTGATAAAAAACATATCTCCCCAGATAGGCGATTCTTCAGGCACAATGTCACTTGACTCAACCGGAAGTTATGAAATAAGTTCTGCAAAGACCAAAGACTTTTTGGACTTCACTGAAATGAAGTCTAAGTCAAACTCTTGGAGGATGACTATCCATCTACTGACAGCAATGACGGTGGTCTTGCGAAACAGAACATAATGCCAGAACCGTTGGACAGTATGAACTGCTGCCAACGTAAGTTTTTTGATATGAGAATAATCGAGTTCCAGTCCTACGAGGCCTCGACTCAGGTAATAGATAACGCATTCTAAGAACAAATCATCTTCCTGAACTAAAACCATGCCAATGGTAGACTCTGCGGCAGCCAGATATAATAAGAAATCTTTGTTATAGTTAGGTGGCCGTAGTAGAGGTGCAGTTGTGAGGGAATCTTTCAATGCATCGAAAGAGCATTGAGCGGCTTCGTCCCAGAGAAAAGGAATGTCTTTCTTCAATAAACGCATAAAACCCTTGGTGAGTTCGGCATAGTTGGCGATGAAGCATCGTAAAAAGTTCGCCTTGCCTTGTAGACTCTGAAGTTGTAAAATTGTGCGTGGGGGGGGGCAACTAGATTATTGCCTCCACCTTGAGAGGATTGACCATGATCCCTGTTGTTGATACGATGAAACCTAAAAAACGTCTGGACGTTACGCAGAAGCTGCACTTGTTTGGATTCAAGCGAATCCTAATGTAGCGACAGCGTTCGAAGATTAGTCTAAGGTGCATGGGATGATCCGTTCTCTTGCAAGAACGTGGTGATAAATCATCTAGGTTGGCCTCAACTATATGCTTGAGATCATGAAAGGCAAAATACATGGCCTCCTGGAATGTGGCTCCAACATTTTTAAGACCAAAAGGCATCTTACGATATGCGAATGTACCCCACGGACAATGAATGTCGTTTTATGTTGGTCTTCGGGTTTGATTTGGATTTGATTATACCCCAAAAAACCGTCCATGAAAGAAAAGGCTTCGCAACCAGCACATTCATCAATGATCTGATCAATGAATGGTGTTGGAAAATTATCTTTGGGACATTCCTTGTTCAAATCACGGAAGTCGGTACATACACGAATTGTGCCTTGTTTTTTATTGACTGGCACAGGATTCAACACCCATTGAGTCAAATGGATAGGATAGATAAAACCTGCCTTTAGCAATTTCTCAAACTCAATCTTGATGGTTGCTACTTTCTTAGGATTAACTGGACGAATTTTCTGTCAAATAGGCTTGGCATCAGGATACGTTGTGATTTCATGTTCAACTATTTTTGGATTGATACCTGGCATTTCCTCGTAAGACCAGGCAAAAACGTCGCAGAATTCTTTGAAAAGATCCGTGTAGATTTGAATCTCTTTGGGGGAGAAATCTGCTCCGATGAAGATGTTTTCCACGACACCAGGGTTTCGAGAGACGTTGATTGGTATTGTTTCATCGATAGTCGCCATATTTCCCTCAGCATAAATTTCATGTGTAGCTAAGAGATTAATAGGACATGGCTGACCTCCCGTCATGGTCACGGTGAGTTCTCCTGCTTCGATTCAGCTTAACTCTGGGAGAAAATATGATCTGTGATGAAGATCTTCCCAAGGCTTGTCTGGACTAGTCATTGCTTCGATTATTGCTTCATCAGAAGGAAATACTAAGTCTAACGAATTGACATTAGTGAGAGAACCCTGAGCCCAAATAGGTTCTAGAAGTGGATCTAACTCTTGTGCAGGAGTCCGATCAGGGTTAGATGAAGCTTGTTGAACTAGAGAGTATGCTACTTCAGTGGTTGACAAGGGCATGGACATGTCGAAGTGCCCTGTCTCATCCATCATGGCTGATGGGGAAGGAAGAATCCATGGATCCTCGAAGTAAGTCGTGCGGAACGACGAAACTTGAAAAATCTCAACCTTATGGTGATTAGATATAAATTTGATATCACCTTGAGGAGGTGGATAATCGAATGTACCCATCAAAGATGGGCACAAACCAACTCCTACATTGACGATACCCGGTTGAGGATTATCAATCAGCGGGACCGTAAATGCCCCCAAAGCTGGGTCAGGTCTGGAGAAAGACAATTGATCGATGGTCAATATCCGGCCCTCGTGTGGAAACAACAAGACCCGGAAAAGTGTAGCAACCACAGCTTGCATAGCATAAGTCCAACTCCGTCCTAACAAGAGGTTATAGTTGAGGGGAGCGTCGACTACCTCTACTTCGACACACATGGTCTTCCCTCCTAAATGCACGGGGAAAGAAGGAATGATGCCATGTGGTCGGAAAGAACGACCGTCAAAAGCAGTGAGGAGAGTAGGTGATGGAGACAAAACGGGCTGGCCAATGGCCTTCCAACATGCCAATAACATAACACATGTCGAGGCGCCCTCGTCGACCACCGTGCGGAAGATATTCCGTGTAAAAGTTTTCGTGGGGTAAGCCACTACTATCTGAAACGCTACATGGTAAGGCAGACAAGGTTTGAAGTCGGTTGTATCTAACATGATGGTACCCGGATTACAAGTCTCAGTAGAGCTTAAAGCGGTTAACAAAGACCTCCTCTAAACAGGGAAACTTTGGAGGACCTCCAAAGTAGACATCGCACAAGGGGTTTGTGATAAATCTTCCACCACAGAGTAGTTCTAGGCGGCCCTTGCATTTGGGTTATGAGAAGCCTTTTTAAATGCACCTTTTGGAATGCGTGTCATTGTTTCTCCCAACGTTTTCTCAATCTGTAGAGGAAGAGATGGGAGGTCAACTTCTTTGTCCTTCTCAGAAGTGCTTGGTTTACTATAATCGTGCACTCTAGTTGATATGAAAGCATCACCCCTAACCATGTATACGTTCGCGGATGAGGGGTTGTTCGGAGGTGGGCAGTTTTCTTGGCTGCCCCCTTCTATGCTTGCAGAGGCTTGAGTTAGATTTTGCCCATGTTGAAAGGGATTAGTCAACACTGCTTGTTGTTGCTGTGTGACAAACTTTTGGGCCTCTGCAAGTCGAAGACATAGATGGGTCGGGTGGTCCTCTGTGCATAGATTGCACGGATACCTCACCTTCCGTTTTTCAGTGTTGTCCCCACCAGCATTATCGTTGGGTTTTTTATCCCCCTTACCCTTCTTTCGTTGTTTTTTCTTCCCTTCAGTCTACTGGATTTCCTTCGGGTTAGTCGATTTCACTATGTGTACTTCCTACGTTTGGGTAGGGGGAGCAGCCAAAGCAGTAGTTTGGTTGGCCGCTGTGTGTTGTATGGATAATTGTTGCAACTGCTTTATCAATTGCTCAGCGGGCTTAGTTTGTGCTGAACCGACGATACCATCGGCATGTGGTCCAGCTCTCTGTCTAGTTTTATCCAGTATTGAACGTGGTGCATTTGGCAAGATGTTGTATAATAAACCGGACTGAGAATAGATGAGCTCAAACTGTTGAGCCCTCATGATGGCATCTTCTTTGAAGAAAACTTTGGACGTCATGATGTCTTTGGATAACTGTGGGACCAAAGACTTAAGGAACCACTCAAGCAGGAATGCTGGTGGGACTGGTACTTTGATTAAACTCTTCCGGCGTCTCCATTCTCAGATGTGATAAGAGATATGGTCCGCTGTTATCTGCTCAAAATTAGCGAGCAGCTCTGTGCCAGCATCGTATCTCACAGGTAACTGGAAATGGTTAAGGAAAGCCATCGCTAATTCGCCAAAAGAAGAGTATCTTGAGTGATCGAGCTCGATGTATCATTTCGCGACACTCCCAATAAGAGTACGTTGAAACAATCACAACTGTATGGAGTCATCCTTCAATGAGTTAGATGAGCACCATAGATGGAAGGTAGTCACATGATCTCCTGGATCTTCATTAGGCTTGGCTTCGAACTTTGGAATGTCCGAAGGCAACTTCGTCGGCATAGGAGGCCAATGCGGATCGTGACAAATGGGGTCATTTAACAACCTTGTCAAATCTGGCAAGTGTAAAGTCGCCAGGAATGGTAATTTGGGTTGCTGCTGATAACCAGGGAAAAAGGGTCTTGGAGTTTGACTGGCACCAGGTTTACAGGAAAAGTTTAGCTGCTGGCTCGGGTTCTGGTAGAAACCATGGCCCTGGCTAGCGTAAGGATTTTTCATATGTGGAGACATCATCGACTGATTTCCCAAATAGGACATAGGTGGTTGGGCATGCATTGTATTCGAAGGACTTTGGGAAGGATTACCCCATGTTGGTCCCATGGGGATAGGAATAGTAGTTTGTTCGGGGTTTTATTGATTGTGGACAAAATTTCCCCAGATTGGCATTCCGGAGGAGGGAACGGATCCTTGCCCTGAATTCCAAGGTCTTGTTATGTTTTCCCCCTGTGCAGGAATAGTACCCTGAATAGAAGTAGATTGTCCAAAAATGGGGTTGCCCCCAGTCGGGAAAGCGACTGACAAGAAAGTGTTGTTACCAAATGTTTTGTTCCAAGAAAACGGTGTCGAACCTATCGGCATACTATGCGCAGGTGGTCCTTGACTCCCTGCTCCAAATAAACTATTGGGTGTAGATTTCCCGGTGGATTGCTGATGCGAGCCACCGAGTGAAGGGGACGAAGGAGGGATATGACCTCCTCCGTAAGGAAAAGCGTTAAAAGGGACAGGAGTGCCCCCCAAGTGACCTTGCAGAGGAGCGATAGAGCTCCCTGCCCCCAGACTCAAAGTCTGTAAAGTGGAGTAGGAAAGTGCAGGACTTGTACCCGAACTAGGCATCCCATATGAGAATGGAGGGCCTGTTACACTAGGTGTAAAAGGGGTTGTGGTTGCCGCCAAAGACGGATTTGGTCCACTGTGCGAAGTAGGTGCGGCTGAGACCATGGTGGCTCGGACCGACGATGATGGGTTAGGAGGTGTAAGCTCTCCTGTGGTGACAACCGTGGTGGGAATCAAAGAATTCTCAGAAGAAGTAACAACATTTGTTTCCATTGCTGTGTGCGACACTGTCTGGCGCTCGTGAAAAACTGGTATAATAAAAGGTGCCAAGAAATCAGTGGTTGGGGTTTCAACCGAGCCAAGAGCGGTTGCTTCAAGGTCCAAAATGGTCGATTCCTATGGGTGTTGTTCGAGCACAATAGGTTGTGACCCGGTCGCTTCAAAAGACCCTTGTTGGTCTAGCTTCCGCCGTAAAGGTGGCGGGGGTGGCTCCAGTGTAACCGGCGGCAAGCCAAGAAGCCTTCGTGACCGGAGGAGCTCGGGATCCTCCACTATGTGAGAAGATCCAAGACACTCTAAGGTAGTATAAATGCACAAAAGTAACACACACTAAGAAAAAAGTCCCTAGAAGATAAGACAAGCAAACACTAAATTAATTGGAAAAACAGTTACAACAGCCAACACTAGAGAAACTTACCGGTGCAAGTGCAACTCGAACATGGAAGCACCCTCTGGGCATAATCTGCAAAGCGTGGCCCAATGTCCGTCCTAGGTACCGCAGTATACCCCCGCAGTCACCTGTGTATGCCCCTATCAAAGATTGGCAACTAGGTTGCCAGCACGTGAACAGTCACTAGGCAGGTACAGTCGAAAGTTGGGTAGACCACAATGAGCAGGGTATCAAGCTCGAAACCTGTCAAGGGTATCGAGAGCAAATGGTCCGGAAGACAACTGAGGACCTTGAACGGATTCGAGACCCATGAAGCCCCGTGGCAAATGCAAACGACGGAATCCCAAAACAAGCCCTCTATATATGTTCTCCACTACGATTGGTCTAGCTTTGGAGGGGTTATCTCCGCTACCTTTCTGCACGTGACCTCGTGTTTATCCCCTGTGTTAGAGGGGGGTCCCGGATAACTTCCACGAAACTGGACTTAGACACTCCCTATCTCAGACTCCAATGTTTGATTTTAAATGGCCTTGAAGAGTTTCCTCTCCAACCTAATCCAAGGCCCTAGTCCTGAACTAGTTTGTGAACCCTACAAACATAAAATTCTGGTAGATTTTAAATTTCGTGTTACGTTTATAGCTTTGTCTTACGTCAAGGGGTATGAGGGTGAAACTGATGATGTGTAACAGATGAAAGCAAAAATGAATAAAAAAGATGGAAACAAAACTTTTACTGAATGCAAAATTTCAACAACTTTTCAAAAGCAAGATTTTTTAAAACTTTTCTAAGATTTTGGACATCAAACTCAAAGGAATTTCACTCTACTACGAGCTACTTATGATCTAAGTGAACTGCAAAAACTTATGAAATAAAAGACTTCTCCCTAGCTAATGATGCAGAAACACACTCTTCAACCAAAGAAGAAAATGAAAAGAGAATATTTTTTATTTATTTAATTGCTAGTTAAAGCAAGAAAGGGAAAATACCGACAAGCAAAAAACCATAGAAAAACAATTATGGCTTAAAGCGCAGATTGCAAAGAATCAGTTTAAAAAATCACACAATAGCAATTGTAAAAACAATGACTCTCACACTTGTCTAAAATCCGTAAAAAAAAAAAAAAAATATATTTTTCTGACAACGTTTTAAATGAGAAAAACCAAGCTAAGGGTAGAAATAATCCTAAGCTATTGATTGTTCAAACAGAGATTCAAACACCTGAGAGGAATACTTCTAATCAAAGGAGAGGATGACTACCTCACCCTGAACAAAAAGTAGCCTGTACAAGCACGGGACTGTCACTCAAACAGCACGTGTCCGAACGCGTGTTGAACAACAACAAAGGGCGTGTACACGCGGGCTGACCTTGTACAGGCCGCGTGTATATCTAAACTCTAAGAAAAAATAAGAAAACAGACAGACTAGACCAAGAAGAGACCTCTGGTATTGATAACCAGGATCCCTTGAGGGCTTGGATATTCTTTCTAACAGAAAAACAAATAATGCAAGGAAAAATAATAAGGAAAACAAAACAATCTGAGATAGGACTGTTAACAAACAAGACTCAAACAGAATTTTAGAAAACCCCCTGAGAATGTGTGATTCTGACAAGGAAGAGGAGGACTGCCTATGAGATTCTCTGAACTCCTACACACTACTGCTACTTCTACAGCTAGCATTCACACGCGGGATGAAAGAAGATAGGGTGTAGGTACACGCGTTCAGGCCTTGTGCAGGCCGCGTGTACCTCTGTGGGTCCTGAAAAACACAGCCAAGCAAAAGTCAAGGAAAGCTGGTATGGAAAACTAGACTCCCTGCTAGCTCAGACTTTACAGAAACAAAAAAGAAAAGACAGGCAAGAAAAACTAGTCTTTAAACTACCCAAAAACTAAATAAAACTCCAAGAACCCTAAAGAGTTATTTCCCCAGTATGGTCACCAATTCTGTTGTTGGGAAAAAACACCCTACGGACTAGCAAATAGAGTTCAGACTTTGCATGCAGATATGACCGAATAGAAATCACTTTCTACCTTCATCCCTAGATTTAAATCCCTTTTTTTAGTCAATGCATGGAAAGATCAACCTACCTCGTTACCGGCGTTTGATGTCGATCCTCCGTTGTGCTTGATCACTTGTTTTCTATGCTCCTTCCAAAGCTGACCTGCATTCAAGACAAGCAACAACTATGCATGCATGCTACTAATATACTAACGGGTTAGAAATCAAACATAAACTAATCAATATCATAAACAGTTCATGAATTGGGACGGGAAAAACATTCTCTTTATTACTTAAAATGAGTCAACTTACAAAAAGTTGAGACCGGCCACCACTCCTTGAACCTGATCCTGGGCTCCTCTTCTTCTGTCCTTCAACTGCTTTGCTTTAAATCTCCTTTGGCATTAGAAAAGGCTAAAGGGTTGGGACAATGGAATACGTAAATGGGTAGAGTTTCTTTGCTATATTTTTCCTCCTCCAAATGGTACCCCTACCCCTTCTTTTATCGGCTAGAAGGAGCGAGGTATTTGGACGAACCCTCAGCCATGCATGGCTAGGAGTTTCAATTAACTCACCCATAGCTTTTTGTTTCGTCAACAAATTTCATTTTTTCATGCTTTAGTAGGTATACGCGTGTTGTTTTGAGCCAGCCAGCGTGTACACGCATGTAGTAATGGGTTAGGGCGCGTGGGCCTTTACACAAGAGGATTTTCAAAGAGTTGTTCAGCAGTGTTTTTGGCAAAGAAAGGATATGAGTTGACCTGATGCCAGGTAAGTATGTGTGGTGTAATTTAGGGTTATAACACACACTGAATTTGGGCATACACCCTTAGGTTTGGCTTGCTATGGGTCTTTATCTACAACAACACAACCTGGGGTATCATTATTTTTCCTTTTCCTTCCAATCCAAAACATGTTTTCACATCCTATTAGCTTGTTGGTTTCAACCTTATAGGTAATGTGTGGCACTTGCATCCTTCACTTTATAGTTCTTGTTTTGGGTTTTTTATATTTCGTTGCTTGGCATCCCTTTTGTTCTTTTGTTTAAGACCTAACC
The DNA here is from genome assembly GCA_009831015.1 of Picea engelmannii. Taxonomy (NCBI): domain Eukaryota; kingdom Viridiplantae; phylum Streptophyta; class Pinopsida; order Pinales; family Pinaceae; genus Picea; species Picea engelmannii. The sequence continues at coordinate 321,184 of ML782838.1, forward strand.
CATAAGCTTTGAGCTATCATTGTTTTTTAGGAGTCATGTTCTATATTCCTGACAATGTGTTTGATTCCTTGTAAATACAAATGGTGGTACACCATTTTATGCCTCACCTCAACCTACACTGAAACCTCTTCTCAGTCCTAGCTCCGCAATGCATGTGCTATTTCACTCGCATATATCACTAGATATGAATTCTTGTTGGTTTATTTGATTTTGAATGGAATGCATTGACTCATTCATGTTTAGTTATTACTTAACATAGTATGACATTCTATTTGTGTATATAGAGCTTGTTGGGCTTTGACCTTTCTCAATATTCATACCTCCTACCTATCTTATTAGACCTATATTTATTTTGGAATACACTTGTTTGTTTGGGCATGTACATAAAAATTTGTATACCATATTTCAACCTCTTCACAAGAATTTGAACATGCATGTCTTCTAATTTGCATAGGAAAATCATATATCCTACATTTTGCTTATATATAAATTGTGGGTTTCAAAATGTTGTTGTAATTAATCAAGCTATGGATTGATTATACTATTTGCATTATGATTGATTTTTGAGAAATTATTTTAATACTTTTGAAATATATTAGCTCAATGTTTGACATGAACAATATAGCTTATATTGCAATGATGATAGATCAAGACTTTTCATTGGAGACATTGGATATGTTAATTATGTTTCTCTCTTTTAGTGCACCTCGTGTTCTGAATGAGGTAGATTATAAAGTTATTTATGATTGTATGGAAACAAATGAAAATTATAAAAGTCTCTTCTCCACTGAGCAAATAGATTTATGTTTTCAATGATATACACTCTAATGTTTTTAAAGGATATCAAATGAATGAAAGAATAATATGTTTGTTTATTATTTTTTTATTAAAATCTGTTCATTTATGTAAAATAACAAAAAAAATTGTAGATATTAAGAAATAGAAAGAAAATTTTAATTTTTTATGAAGTTTTATTAAAATTTTATAATTTTTTATGTAACCACTCTTTAAATTGTAAAGATTTGAAAGGATAATATTTTATTTTTGCATTTTTTTTTTTTATGATGAATTTACTTAATGTACACTTGTTAATTGAAATACAATTATTTTTTTAACTTTTCATCCTTGAAACCTGAAGGGTTGGATGATTATATGCCCTTTCAACTAAAATTAAGATAGACCCTTCAAATTTGATTAATGTTAGCAACCCATCTTTTACATTGAAAACTTAATAACACATTATTAATATTAATTAAAAAAACCCTTAATTGTAAAAGCAATCAGTCTTATACTAAATAAACTAATAAATACTACTAGATTAAAGAAAGACTATACATACCATTCCAATGAATAACAGAGTATCGTTTGCTCAGTTAAATCAAATTAATTAAAAAACCCTTAATCCTAAGAGCTATCACTCTTCAACGAAATAAACTAATAAAGGCTACTAGATTAAAGAAAGACTATACATGCCATGCCATTCCAATGAATAAGAGGATCGTTTCCTCAGCTAAATTGATTTAGTGAATAAACCCTTCTCATTTCTGGAGTAGAGAGACATCTTGCGTTGCATTCCCAATAATCACAAATACAAAATTGTCACTAATCCTTAAATCATTACATAGCCATGAAAAAATACAATAATTAAATTATGTTTTCATTTTAAAACTTTTTACTTCTGATTTACGTTGATTTTCATATCTCAGACCGCTCCATTGGTTGAGTGATTGCTCCACTTGCAATTTTGAACATCCATAGTCACTTCCACAATTACATAAAAGCGTATGATGTAAACTTATTTATAAAACATTCGAGTATATTTAATAAAATAAAATTTTATTTTATTATAGTTAATGGAGCATCTTCATTCGACCCAACAAAACAATAGAAATTTTATTTACTTGCATTGCACAAAAATTCTGGAGAACTTGATGTTTTTATTTTAAAGACGTAAATAGATAGTTATGGTGATTATTAATTTTGGATAATTTAGTTTTTAATTTATTTTTTTAAGAAAAAATTATAGTTGTATGGGAACCGTTCCTGGCATTTTCAACATGTTTGAAACTTCTTTTCGTAGTTCCTAGAACTTGGGAATTAGTAGGGAACGTTTCTAATTGATTGGGAATTCTTTTAGGAACTTGGGAGCTTCAACATCAAGGAAATGAGAGCTTGAGAACCAGTTTTCTAAAAAGAGAGCTTTAAATTAGAATTATATTCAATTAAAATGTAAATATTTTTATTCCATTATTACAAATACATAATTTATTATAAATATTTTCATTATATTTATTCAAAATATCACTATAAAACTAAGATTAAAATGCAAGTAAATGTTATTTCAAAAATTAGTTAATAATACTCACTTTATAGTTGTGAATATGAAAAACTTTTAATGCATGTATGTTTCCCTTCAAGCTCAAACTAAATATAAAAGTCAAATAAATCAAACCTATCCATGGAAAGCATTTGCTCCACTTTGTAGTTGATATCAACCAACCATATCATTGACTTTTATTATATTTTCATATTAAAAGAATAGTACAATTTTGTTTTTTCCAATAAAAAAAGAATAATGCTTCAAATTAACAAAGATGTTTGAAGTTTATATATATAAAGTTTAATTTTAAAAAAGATGTTAAAATTGTATATATGTATTTTCAATTTTGTTTCTCATTTTTTAATGGAATATTTATAGATATTAAAGTTTTAGTATTGTATTAAATATATTGATATAATTATTAACACAAATTAAATTAGTAATTTCAATATTGTAGTTGTTGTAATAGGAGAAACATTGTTCTCCATTGACTTTCAATTTTATTGAAATAAGATTTAAAATGTATCAATATCTCTATACATTGTAATCTAAAATATTTTTTATATTTTTTTAATATATATTATAAAGGCTTCTAGTTTTAAGCTGTAAATTTGGAGGAAACTTCTACTCATTTTGAATACTCGTATCCACTCTCACTTTTCAAAAACTGGTGTAATATAGAAAAAAATGATTTTTTATTTTTATTTTTTCAAAACCATTAAAAATTAACCCTTTTGTTTATAATTATGTATTTTCAAAAAGTGATAAATTTTTTTTATCAAAGTATGCGTTATGCCATTTTCTATTTATGGAAGCAACTTTGGTAACGTATTTTAAAGTCTGGATTATTATGGTCCTCGTTGCAATTCTGGCGAAGAAAATTCAAATTAATAAAACGAGTTATTGCAAAATTTGTTATTTATTAAAAAAATGTTTATTCTGAAATGTGCGAGAAAGTTAGTAGTCCTTGAAATTGAAAGACGGCCTTGCCTTAATTTGATCTGCGGGT